>CM076577.1:610197286-610797286 GCA_034641835.2 Pinus albicaulis | reverse complement strand
CACTTCTCTACGAGAGCGACCCAGAATTTGGCCACACATACAAGGCACTCTTGGGGGGTACGCAAGTTCCAAATTTTCACCTCCAAGATGGGTTTTTATGTCACCTGGGACACCTTTGTGTTCCTTTCAAACGCGTGCCAAGATGATATGGGAAGCACACACTACGGTCGAGTCATTTGGGCATTTCGGGAGTCGAGAAAACGGTGGCAATACTAGAAGTATTTCTATTAGTAGGAACCTTCGAAAGGATGTCGAAGCACATCGAGATCCTACTACTTCCTTGTGCCATTGCCAAGCGGACATCCAAGAAGCAAGGCCTATATACTCCACTACCTACCCCTAGTGGACCTTGGGAATCCATCTCCATGGATTACATGTCGGGCCTGCCTTCTACTAAGAATGGAAATGACTGTGTTTTCATGGTCGTTGACAAATTCTCAAAGATGGCCATTATGGCGGCCTGTAAGAATAATATCACAGCAGAAGCCACTGCTAAACTCTTCTTTGAACGAGTGTGGGTGCACTTTAGGATCCCACAGTCTATCATATCAGATCAAGATAGCAGGTTCCTCAGCACATTTTGGTCCAGCCTCTGGTCAATGTTGGACACAAAGCTCACCAAGTCCACAACTTTCCATCCCCAAACAGATGGCGGTGAGGGGGTGCGTCCATGGAATGATTGTACACATTCTGCGCATGTACAACTCAAAGCATCCACGCACATGGGACGAAGGCCTCCCTATGTACAACACGGTTATATGGGCTCTCCACGGTTCAATTGGCCATAGCCCCTTTCGAGTGGGCTTGGGATTCCAGCCACTATGTCCCATTGACATAGCCATGCGTTCACATTTTGCCTCGAAGTGATTCGGCTCATGTCGGTCTGAAGTTGACAAAGCAAGTAGCTTCATCGAGTGCATTCAACACATCCGCCAACAGGTTCATGATATATTGGACAGAGCCAATGCCAAGTACAAGAAACGCCATGATCAACACCATGTGCCACACAACTTCCAAGTGGGCGACAAAGTATGGCTACATTTGCAGAAGGAGTGCCTCACTAGACCCCACCGCAAGCTTCACCTGCTCCGATACGGGCCATACACCATCACCAAGGCTATTGGGAACAATGCCTTCGAGCTCAGTATTCCACCATTCCTTGATCTGCACCCACTATTCAATGTCGACTTCCCTCGTCCTTACTTCCCACCTCTACTAGACACTTTTGACATTGCAGAACAACTAACACCAACAGATTTAAACCCAGACTGCATGGAACAGGCCACCAAAGATTATATCATGGACATGCAAATCAATAACACTCACCAACAGGAACACTCGTCAACAACAAATCCAACTTGTCGGGTTTGTACGAAGGCGCGACTCACGCACAGTGGTTCACGAGGACCAAGTTCGGCGAATTTTCCTCATCTCATGGAAGATCTCAATGCAATGGGGACCGTTGCTTCCTAATGGGGAAGGAATGATCTAGGTGGATATTGGTAGCCACCCACCTATTCCACTTCGGTCCCCACAATTGTCTCTTCCGGTTTTTGTTTTGGCATAACTACTATTTTAGCGGTTTTCGGGTCCACGAACTTCGGAGCCGTTTTGGGAGCCTAATGGACGTTTTTTGGGTATTAAATTTGTCACGATTTTGATCATCAAAATCATCTGAAAGTTATCCAGTCCTCAGATAGAGCTTTCTAATGATGTATCATTTGCGTCAAACAGAGATAGTATGCCAAAGTTACGTCCCTGGGAAGTTGAAACACCAATTTACCCAAACGGGGCCCATAGTTTTGGCGCTTCATCTCCTAGGTTTAGGTTTTTGGGATGTTGAGGGTTCTCCATTGTTTCTCAATAATAAATAGGCCCTCGAGCCTCATTGTAACTCAGTTCAGAGGCCTGTAGCCGCCACATCTCTTCTCAGAGATAGCTACCAGTGCCCTAGCTAGTTTTATTTCCATTGTTTGTAAGCAAATTTCAGTTCCTTGATATTAATGAAATGAAGTGTTTTTTTCGCTGCATGTCTATATTTCCAGTTATGTGTTTATTCTGTTGCGTTCCTCCATAAATCCGGATCAGTTGTCCCCCATATCCAAAAATCACTCCTTGATGAATATTCGTAGGTCATATGGTTCGGTGTTTGCCATGGCACCACCTAGATTCAACCCAAATTTGTCAACACAAGATGTTCCAAATGTGGGCCCTATGTTTCAGTCTCTCCAAGCACGCGTTCCATAATGAAGTTGTATCGTGGCCAGGTATTGTTTGCGAGATATGGGACAACAAACATATATACTCTTCTGAAGGGATGCTTCCCTGTCCATTGCCTAGTGATATCCCCTCTTATTCTCAGAAGTAGGCATTGAAAGAAACACTCTCTCTCGTCTTGAAGAGGTTCTAAATGGGTGTGTTCTCAATTCAGAGTGCTCTAGAAGTTTTGGGGCCGTCAATAAGTTCTCTACCTCTCCTTTCTGAGTTTCCTATTGTTAGTTTGACAAATTCATCCTTGTTGAAATAGTTTGATGCAGGGGCATGAGGCTTAGAGACAAAAGGCTTCATTAAATATTCCAAAATCAAAAAAGTTACAAGCAAAGGTGTTGGTACCTTTAGCTGTCAATTTACAGTTTTACTAGATAGGGTTGAACTAGTATTTAGGAGGATTGGATAGTTTTAGATTTGTTTCAACATATTTAGCTTCAGTTGATAGAATTAGGGAAGATATTGTGTAATTAGGATTTTGTCTAAATTATGAGAATTCGATCCTCAAGAGGAGGTCGATTGTTATGTAAAACCTATAAATTGTAACCTCTGAGAAGGAGGAATTGGGGAATTGGCCGTAGAAGAATTGATTGTGAGGGTTTTGGCCTCTGATATAATAAAATTGCAGGGTTTATTTATTTGTATTATACTTTGCAAATCCCCGAAGGGTTCGTCTGTTCTAATTCATTGAATTTATGGTTTTTCTGTGTAGAAATTGAGCATAATTATCTTCTGTGTGAAGGAGAATTTACACGTGATTAGGTTCTGTGTAAAAAATAGAGAGGAAATTGTATGAATTCCAGTTTATTTTCTTGAGATCGGGCAGTGATAATCGACCTATGTTTATTAAATTTCAGATTAGGAGAGGAGGTTTATAGAGAAACTGAAGGGATAATGATAACACAATAAAAATCCATGTTTAAATGCAGTTGAAAACGAAATTTTTAGATGAGTGGTTTCGAGAAACAAAACCACTATTTTCGCATAGCTTTTGGGTTTTGAGTGGTTTCATTCCAATTGAACGTGATCGAATGGTAATGTGACATGTCACAATGCAAAAACCGGCGATTTCGCGTAACATTTGATTGATAAAATCCGGAGGTTATTTGAACGCGATATCCGTCCGGTTGTGATTGTCAGAGATCCAATGGTGGTCGCATGAAGAGTTACGTGGAGGTTAATTAAAAGGTAAGGACCCGACAGATATTTTCAATAGAGCTTTATTAAATTTTTTGAAGTCCGAAACATTATTTCCGAAGGTTTTAAACCTTGTTTAATAATAAACATTGTTTATTATTACATTTCTGAAAGTCTATTATTCCAAAGGTTTTGAGCATTGTTAAAAGTACATTATAATATTCCTGAAGGTTTTTTAAAACATTGGTTAAAGTGGGTTATAATGTTTCCAAATGGTTGTAAACATTGTTTACAAAGGTTTAACACTTTTTAAAGTGCATCATTATGTTTTCAAAGAAGAAAAGGGACTTCAGCTTCCGTGGTGCATTTTATTAATTTTATCAAACATATTTCATAAATTTGATGACCAACAATGAAAAAGGAGATCAGGAACAAATTCCTCCTGAATTAGAGAGAATTTTAACCAAGTTTGAACAACTCTCTTTAACATCTGCACTCACACTGCCATCATTTGTGGTATCAGAGTAGTCTTTAGAGCATTTTTCAGACAGTGAACAAGCTTCCAAAATTCAGAGAAAGAAATCGAACATGGCTGTCAAAATTGGTAGAGGTGGTGTTGGTAGAAGAAGAGGTAGACCAGTTGCAAATGCTGAAGTACTAGAAATTATGTAGCAAATTCAAGCAAGACTGGAAGCAATTGAAGTAGGACAACAGAGAGATCCTGAAGATGTCAGTGAAACTGAAGCTGAAGAAGAAGAAGAAAATGTTGAGCTTACTCGTGATATGAGATTCTTTAAATCAGTTTTAGGATCTACATCCAAGTCTAGACTTGAAGTATCAACTTTTGTAGGAGGTGTTGATCATGTTAGCCCCCTATTAATTTTTTGACAAGAAAAAAGGGGGTCAAACTATCTCTGAGCTTTCAAGGAATGCATTTCCGCTGAAAACACATCATCCTCGAAGACTCCTTGTGCTTTTTTCCTTTGGGGAATCCTCACTGCTGTTCCCAGTTTTGCAGCCTCTCTGTTTGTGAAGAAGAATGCCCAAAAAGACCTTTTCCCTATTATTTCATTCCCACTTAACCTCTGCTTCTTCACCATTTTTCCCCTCTCTTAATTCCTCATTAACCCCTTAAAATCACCCAAATCCCCTTTTAAACCTTACAAATACCCTTTGTTGGTCTAAAAATCCCTTTTCCCCTCTATCGAAACCCCTTTTAAAGCCTTGAAAACCCTCTTTTTGGCTTTAAAACACTTATTCTACATATAAGGCATAAGCCCCTTTCGTCCAACCCCCTTAACCACTTCCCCTCCATATGCCCCGTGCCTGAGACGAAACACTTAAGGCCCAGGCACTTATCGCAATCGAAGTTCTCACTTTGGCACAATTCCTTTTGTTAACACATTTGTTCCGATGCGATGAGTTCTATTCTACCTGTAATCCGCCGCAATCTCGACCGTCGATCTTTTAAGATCTGAAGGCCAGCGCTTGTCCCACTTGCGCCCATCGCCCTGATCCTTTAACCCTTCCAATTGCATATCAAACGTCGATCTATCAATAGATTCGACAGTTATTGCACCACTGCACCAATCGCAATCGCAGCCTTTAAAGTGTGCCGCCTGCCGCACTCCCCGATTGTGATCCTTCGATTGTAATCTCCTGTGTCGATTTCCCTTTGATCCAACTACCCTTATTTCTCCAGCTCCACTCCTTTACCCCCATCCATATCCCTGCCGATTGAGTCTCTGCCATCGATCTTGTTCTAGATCGGACGGCTGGAGCTCAATCGCGCATCGGCAATCGCAAGTTCTAAAGGTGTTACCCTCTGTCCCTTCCGATTGCGATCCGCCGATCCAATCATGACCGTCTATTTGATTCAGATCTACGGTCCTCAATGTATCGTGCTTTTCACCATTTTTCTTCATCAGATGTCCCCATTAACTCCATCAGATGATCCCAACAGTCGATCTCCTCCTGAGATTCGATGGCTCGCATGAAATCGCCCTCCGCCTTAACCGGGTCCCACCATCAAAGGCCTAATTCCATTCATTCAATCCATTTCCTTTGTATTCTCCTGGGACTTAAACTCTGGCGTTTACACTAATTATCATTTCTTCTCCCGTTTTCACCATTCCTGCCACCATTCTTCTAGGCCTTCACATCATCCCTTCAGCCACTCCATGGATTTTATAATGAGTTTATTGCATTGTGTAGGGTTGTTACAGAGTGGTTAATTCACTCTATCTCTGCATTCAAAGCCATTGTGATTCGGAATACAGAGAGGCCATTACAGCCACGGCCAGTGTAACAGCAGCAGAGATTTAAAGGTCGATTAAAGCCCGAAATTGAAGATTAAATGCTTAAATCCTTATTCAAAAGGAAAGGACATAGTGGGAAGACTAATGAGCACACGAAATAACCATATCTGTGTTTAATATCAGCGGGACGTCTGTCTCCAGACAGTACACCTTCCCATTAAAGCCTCCATGCCTCCTCGAGCCCAGAAACAGTTAATTACATTGACAGAAGCTTCTTAAAGACTGTCAGAACCAACAGTTATGGATTATGGAGGCCTGCGGACTTTCTATCCAGTTCACCAATTCGAGAAGGCAGAACAGAGAGCTTTATAGCCAGAAAGGACTCCAAAGAAACATCAAAGGTCAGATATTGACCTGATAAAGACCCCTCAGCCATACTATAAAGTAAATATAGCAATGCAGTGCCATTAAGCAGTAGGGGCGTGGACGCTTCCTCCATGCTGTCTTAATGAATCAATTTAATGTACATCATCCACTCCTGTTACTCGTTTTTTCTCCTATAAAAATCCCCAAAAACATATTGTATAGGGTTCAAAATTTTGAGAAGAACATGTGGTGAAATAATTTTGTATGCATTTTTACTGAGCTTTAATACGAATGCAAAGAGCTCGTTGGGTTTCAGTGATGAGGAGTTCTATCTCTAATGAGGATTCTGGTCTCGGTGCTTTACAATTTGTAACTCTTTATTATGTGTTATAGTTTAGCCGTTCATTTCATTTACATCCATTCATCTTGTATCATGTTCTGGAATGCGAGTAGCCCATTGGTTTTGGTATGAATTTATCCTAGTTGATACTTATGCCAGAACGTTTTTGGCACTTTAAATATGGCTCAGGCGTGATATACTGTTTCATTTTCCACTCCAACCATACTTCTGCTATATTAGCTTCTATGGGATGTTATTTTTTAAACACTATTTTCATGTATGGATTCTTAATTTTGTAAGCCCATTACATGTTGATATTTGTTTCTGGATATCATCTCAATGACAATTAGTGTTATCTCAATCTTTCATATGTAGTAAATACCTTCTGATTATTCATCTCTGTGAGGTATTTTAGAACCCAGCCCTCTTTACAGTAAGCTTCCTTTGAATTGTCTGATACACTTGTATTAAAGTTTCACACCTTGCCTTTGTTGTATTGCTTTCCCTATGTCAAGCTTCTGAAAGTTTTGGTCCCATTCAAATTAACCTTCCGGTTTACAAGAGATAGCATAAGAGCCTTTTCTGATAACTTCCCATATTATATCATATGCTACTTGTTGTATAAGATGTCCTAGGAACAGGTCTTTCACAACTCAAGGCTGTCTCTAGGGCTGACAACATATTTTTGGCGCTGTTTCTAGGGAAGCGAAGTTGAGAAAATTTAAATCCCTTGGCCTCGATAAAACCTTATTCACTCTTCAAATAGGTGAGCATGAAGAGTTGAGAGTTGTAGATCCCTCAGCTTGGCGACTCCACATTCATTTATCAGATAAATTTACTTGCAGTCCTGGCTCCTTGTAAGCCACACCTGAGGTTAGATACGTCTCAGCCAAAGACACCCTCTGTGTCTGACCCAGAGAAGATCCTACATAGAAGGAGTTGGAGGGAAAGGCAATCAATCCATACTGAGATTCCTGAATGCTCTCTAGAAGACTTGCCGTCCTCCTCCTCTCAAGTTGCCCAAGTGCAAGGTCCTGATTCCACTATGGAAGGTACCGACTACTACTCAGATAGTCCACCTCGGGAAGGTGTTTGAATTAAAGGCAAAGCTAAGTCAAGGGATACCACATATTTCACCTTTCACCCTACTCCTGAAATCGAAGAGGTCAAAGAAGTCACCGAAGCATCTGCTATTAACAACCAGTTGTTCTCGTCAACACCTCAAGTTGTTGTCCAATACATTCCTATTGTCATTAATACTTCACTTCCACCTCCTCCTCCTCCTTTTACACACCAAGCCCTTGCATTACTTCCACCTCCCCCAATGGCCAATTTTCTTGGCTTCTTGCTGAATAAATATGCCCCCCTGGCATTACCTCAAGTGTTGAATGATATGCCACAAGACTATCTGAAGATCTTACCCCGATTCAATGGGGAAAATGAGATTGAAGCTCAAAAACATCTTGAGGTCTTCTGTTCTTTTGTAGAGAACTTAAATGTGGAACACCTAGATGTAGTCTTAAGACTGTTTGTGCAATCTCTTGATGGCGAAGCCAGAAAATGGTTTAAGACATTAGGAGACAGTTCCATCACCACTTGGGAAGGAATGGAAGATATTTTTCTCAGAAAATGGGGGGGGGGGAAGAAAGATCATGGACATTGTCTTACTGAGTTTAAAACACTCAAGAAAAGACATAATGAAGGGGTGTCAGAGTTCATCAAGAGGTTTAACAAATTGTATTTGAGCCTTCCTGCTGATATGAAACCTCATCAAATTGTTGCTAAAGTCATTTTCGTAGCTGCTTTTGACTCAGAATTCAGTTTCTCTCTGAGAGAAAGAAAGCCTGCCACCCTGGATGATGCTCAGAAAGATGCGCTAGAGTTGGAGGCAAATTTTGCCTCCACTGGTAAATCAAAGGGAAAGCCAGACCAAGGTGCTAGAAGGAAAGGCAAAGAGGAGGTGTCTACTTCTAGCCAAGATAGAGACTCAGCTGATAACAGAATTGAAGAAATGAACAAAATGATTAAGAACCTTTCTATTAAGCTGGTCAAACTTGAATTGGAGGCCAAGAATTCATCCTCCAAGAATTTCCAGAATGCTCCAAATAGGGGTTACAATCCTCAGTATAGGAAACCACCCCTGCAAATACTGCAAAGGGAACAGAAAGAGCAACAAGATCAAGTACCACAAATGCTGTACTTGGAAGGTCATGTAGATGGTCCTACTGAAGACGCTGCCTATGAGAGAGAGGATGCATATCTTGCTTTTTCGAATAGTGATGAATTAGAATGCCCCTTACAAGGAAGTGATGGAACCAAGATCTCATTACAAGAAGAAGAGAAGGCTAGAGGCACAGAAGACCTAGAGATTGATGACTATTGTAAGAAGTTTGTTGATTTCATGCAAGCATAGTTCAATAGAAGATATGATATCAGATCTTCTAGGAAGAGGAATCGTACTCAAGATTAAGAAGAAGAGCCACTTCAGAAGGAAGCATCTCCTTAGAAGGAGACGACAATGCAAAAGGTCACAAAAAAAGGTAAGAGGCCTCTAAACGAACCTTTGCAGTCTAATGATCAAATTCCTTCCTCTTCAAAAGTAGTCATTCCCCCTAATACCAAGTCTATGTCAAAGGAAGCCAAACCCTTGGCCGAAAATAAAGAGTCAAAGGAGGTCGCAATAGAAAAGTCCTCTCCTTCATTTAGTCTACAAAAGGAGCTTGAGAAGGTCAAAATCCCAGTTCCCTTGACTGAATTATTGAAGCAGCCTGCATATCAGTCCCAGGTCACCTCTTTCATGCTCCCTCCAGAAGCAGCACATATCCCAGATAGTCTCAACCTTCAAGAAGAAAGACCCATGGTTGTGTTTGGCCCCCACGTTGATGAATTAGATGCTTCTACTCCTCCTTTCTATGTGTCTCTAGTGATTCATGACCTGCTATTACATAACTGTATGTTAGATTCGGGAGCTTCCCATAATCTATTGCCTCTGTCAGTCATGGAACAACTAGGATTACAAATCACCCATCCATACAAGGACCTCTATTCATTTGATTCCAAAAGAGTTAAATGCCTGGGTATGATCAAGGATTTGGTGGTCAGTTTGACCCAAATCCTAGCAAAAGGTGTGGTGATGGAAATCGTGGTGGCTGACATCCCAGCTCGCTTTGGCATGTTGCTGTCAAGGTCCTGGGGGACTAAAATTGGTGGGTCAATCAAGTTGGACTTGACCTATGCTACTATCCCGGTTTTTGGTGGCCAGGAGAGGAGGATGTACCGGGAAACCAGATTTGTTAAGACGGTTACCAAGGTTGACAACTTAGTTAATTCTCCAGTTTATAGTAAGGGCAAAGATTTCTCATTTCTAATGCTGGAAGAAGATCAAGATTATGCTTCTGAACCATCATTCTGCCAGATCAAGACCGAGCAGTCCATAGAGAGCCATGAAGCATGAATCTGGATACTTCATTTTGATAAAGAAAACTCCAGAGAAGGTAATGGGGCTGGAATATTATTTATTTCTCCTACACGCCAATGGGTCCCACTGTCTTTCAAGCTAGAATATGAAGCCACTAATAATGTGACCAAGTATGAATAACTTCTGTTAGGGTTACAGATAGCCAGGAGCATGAACATACAGAGTTTAAAGGTTATGGGAGATTCAGAATTGGTAGTTAGACAAGTGAAGAATTAGTGTCAAACCAAAAATCCTAGGTTGAGGGCTTACAGGAACGAAGTGTGGGACCTGGTGGAAATTTTTTTCTTGGAATTTAACATTCAATTTATGCCTAGAGAGCAGAACATGATGGCTGATTCCCTTGCACTTGCGGCCAGTACCTTCCGTCCACCTCAAAACCCTCTCCTAAGATATGAAATTGAGGTACGTTATCAGGCATCAATCCCAGATAACATTAAGCATTGGCAGGTGTTTGAGGATGAAGAACAAGTGAAAAGATTCCTGGAAACAGTTGGGGAATTCTCCAACATGGAGATTGATGCTTGTGAAGAAGAAGAGGCTGAAAACACTTCTGAAAATAAATGGGAAGAAAAGGTGGCTAGCTGTAAAGTGTTGCAATTAAAGGGAAACGTTATACCTAGAGGGTTGGTGCCTCTAGAAAGATTGTTTGACAAGAATGATGTCCCACTACAGCCAAAAAAAGTGATAGAAGAAAGTCAGGTAGAAGACATAAATCTTGGTACTAATGTTGACCCCAAAATTGTGAGGCTGTGTAAGAAATTCCCAAGAGAATATAAAGAGCTCTACCATAGATTTTTTCAATCTTACAAAGATGTGTTTGCATGGTCTTATCAGGACCTGAAAACTTTTGATATCAGCATCATGCAACACAAAATTCCTCTGAAAGGAGATATGAAGCCGCACAAGTAGAAGCTTAGATAGATTAACCCTCTACTGCTCCCCTCCATAGAGAAAGAAATTAAGAAGTTATTGAAGGCCAAAATAATTGTGCCATTGAGGTACTCTGAATGGGTGGCAAACTTAGTCCCTGTCTGGAAAAAGAATGGAGAAATAAGGCTGTGTGTTGATTTCAAGAATCTGAATCGAGCATCCTTGAAGGATAATTACCCACTACTCAAGATGGATCATATCCTATAGAAATTGGTGGGAGCTTCTCGGATGTCGATGATGGATGGTTTCTCTGGTTACAATTAGGTGGCTGTACTTCTAGAAGATCAGAAAAGGACTGCTTTCACCACACCATGGGGTACATTTATGTACGCTAGGATGCCTTTTGGGTTGATTAATGCAAGGGCCACTTTTCAAAGGGCCATGGACATTGCTTTTGTTGGGGAGCAAGATAAGTTTGTGGTAGTATATCTGGATGATATCACTGTGTTCTCAAAAGATGACGCAGAGCACATTGAACACTTGTGTAGAACTTTCGAGAAGTGGAGAAGGTATGGTCTCTCTCTCAATCCACATAAGTCATTATTTGCATTGGAAGAGGGTAAGCTTTTGGGATAGATTGTAACCAAAGATGGGGTAAAAATAGATCCTAAGAGAGTAGAAGTTATAAATGGCATTTCTCTTCCCAGAAATAAAAAGGAGTTGCAGGGTTTCCTAGGACGCATTAAATTTCTGAGGAGGTTTATCCCTAACTATGCTGAGATAGTTAGACATATAAATGACATGCTAAAGAAAAATAATGAGGTAAAGTGGTCCCAGGAATCACGAGAGGCCTTTTCCAGGATAAAAAATGCCTTTGCTGAAGCTCCCGTGCTAGCTAAACCAGACTATGCTAAACCTTTCATGATCTTTTCATTTGCATCACCTCATACAGTGGCAGTAGTTTTATTGCAGAAAAATGAAGAAGGGTATGAGCAGCCCATCGCTTTCTTCAGTCAGGTGCTCCGTGATGCAGAGCTGAAATATAACATATTATAAAAGAAAGCATATGCCCTGGTGAAGTCTCTTAAATCATTTCGTATGTATGTCTTGCAGTCCCATATCACTGTGTTTATGCCTACAGTAGCTGTAAAAGATATTATTATCTAGGGAGATAGCGAAGGAAGAAGAGGGAAATGGATTGCCAAAATACAAGAGTATGAGCTAGACATTCGCCCTACCAAACTGATCAAGGGACAAGGTTTAGCCAAAATCTTGTCCGAATCAAACTGTTAGACTTTGGGTATAAATCTGTCATGATAGAAAATGAGGAGTCTGAGAAGAAAGAAGAGCAACAGGGAGTAGAGATAGCTACTCAGAAGACACATATGAAGTACCTCATCAACTCGTGGTACAAAGAGATAGTGGAATATCTTCTAACACTCAGCTGCCCTCCTAGCTGTGATAAAGCTAAATACATAACACTAAGGCTGAGATCACATAAGTATATAGTTGCCAATGGCCAGCTGTATTGGCGAGATCCCTCAGGCATCCTGCTCGTGTCTCTCACAGAGGACGAGGTAGAGAGTATATTGGCCGAATTTCATGAAGGAATCTGTTGGGGTCATTATAGTTGGAGGGCTACTGCTCACAAAATCCTGAAGGCTGGTTTCTTCTAGCCCAAAATCTTTGGAGATGTGTTTGCCCGAGTTAGAGCTTGTGAGAAATGTCAAAGGTTTGCTGAAAGATAGAAGTTGGCACCTCTGCCCATGATCCCTGTTCACGTGGATGAACCATTCCAGCAATGGGGAATTGACTTTATCGGTGAAATACATCCTCCATCAAGTGGTCAGCATAAGTGGATATTAACTGCCACAGATTATTTCACGAAGTGGGTGGAAGCTATACCTGCAAGGAATGCAACATATGCTCTGATAATGAAATTTATGGAAGAAAATATCATATCCAAATTTGGTTTCCCTACCAAGATAGTGACCGAAAATGCACAGGCCTTTAAGTCTGCAAATTTTGTCAGTTTCTGCTTGCAGTATAACATTACGCTAGGTCACTCTATGGCCTATTACCCACAAGGAAATGTCCTGGTAGAATCTTCAAATAAAACCCTGGTGAGGGCACTGAAGAATCCTATTAACGAAAATCATAAAAATTGGGATTCCCAGTTGAAATTCGCTCTATGGGCCAACACGATTACCAACAGGAGAGCAACCGGGAAGTCCTTGTATGAATTAGTATATGGGAAGATAGCAGTATTCCCTATACAGTTAGCCTTACCAGTATCCCGATTCATGCAAGAAATTCAAGAAGAGCCCGATGATGTGACCAGGAGAATAAATCAACTGGTGGAGTTAGAAGAAACACGGAACCAGGTAAGTTAGAGGCTAACTGAATATCAAGAGAAGATGAAGGACCTTTTTTATCAACATGCCAAGGACATGAAGTTGCAGGTTGGGGATTTAGTGCTCAGATGAGTTATTCAAAGAGCTGTAAAGGGGAAACATGGTAAATTTGACCCACTCTAGTTCAGCCCTTTTAAAATCGTGGAACAAGGGAGCAACAACACTTTCAGGTTGGAAAATTTAAAAGGAGACTTGCTTGATGCCCCTGTAAATGTTCAGTTCCTAAAACCTTGCTTCCAATTCCAATTCAGGCCGAGAGAGCCTAATGTACCATACTGTACATTAGTTTTCTGTTTTCATCTTTGTTCAAATGAGATGTGTGTTGTGATGAATCATGAAAAGAAAAATAAAAAGTTCTGAAGAGTGGTGTCCACACAGAAGATTAATAGGTAGTCTGCGAAGCTCTCGACATTCCCAAGGATGAACGTGCCATCCCCAAGTGGAGCCAGTGTTGATCACATTAGCCCCCTATTAATTTTTGACAAGCAAATAGGGGGTCAAACTGTCTCTGAGCTTTCAAGGAATGCATTCCCGCTGAAAACACATCATCCTCGAATCCTCCTTGTGCTTTTGTCCTTTTGGGAATCCTAACTGTTGTTCCCAGTTTTGCGGCCTCTCTGTTTGTGAAGAAGAATGCCCCAAAAGGCCTTTTCCCTCTTATTTCATTCCAACTTAACCTCTGCTTCTTCACCTTTTTTCCCCTCTCTCAATTCCTCATTAACCCCTTAAAATCACCCAAATCCCCTTTTAAACCTTACAAATACCCTTTTTTGGTCTAAAAATCCCTTTTCCCCTCTATAGAAACCCCTTTTAAAGGCTTGAAAACCCTCTTTTTGGCTTTAAAACACTTATTCTACATATGAGGCATAAGCCCCTTTCGGCCAACCCCCTTAACCACTTCCCCTCCATATGCTCTGCTCCTGAGACAAAACGCTTAAGGCCCAGGCGCTTATCGCAATCAGAGCTCTCACTTTGGCACAATTCCTTTTGTTAACACATTTGTTCCGATGCGATGAGTCTTGTTCTACCCGTACTCCGCCGCAATCTCGACCATCGATATTTTAAGATCTGACGGCCAACGCTTGTCCCGCTCGCGCCCATCGCCCCGATCCTTTCACCCCTCCGATTGCATATTAATCATTGATCTATCAATAGATCCGACGGTTATCGTACCACCGCACCAATCACAATCGCAGCCTTTAAAGTGTGCCGCTTGCCGCACTCCCCGATTGCGATCCTCTGATTGTAATCTCCGCCGTCGATTTCCCTTTGATCTGACGGCCCTTATTTCTCCCGCTCCACTCCTTTACCCCCGTTTGTCTCCCCGCCGATTGAGTCTCTGCCGTCGATCTTGTTCCAGATCGGATGGCTGGTGCTCAATCGCGCATCACCAATCGCAAGTTCTAAAGGTGTTACCCTCCGTCCCTTCCGATTGCGATCCGCCGATCCAATCGTGACCGTCCATTTGATCGAGATCTACGGCCCTCAATGTATCGCACTTTTCACCATTTTTCTTCATCGGATGTCCCCATTAACTCTATCAGATGATCCCAACCGTCGATCTCCTCCTGAGATCTGACAGCTCGCATTAAATCGCTCTCCGCCTTAACCGGGTCCCACCATCAAAGGCCTAATTCCATTCATTCGATCCATTTCCTTTGTATTTTCTCGGGTCTTAAACTCTGGCGTTTACACTAATTATCATTTCTTCTCCCGTTTTCACCATTCCTGCCACCATTCCTCTAGGCCTTCACAACATCCCTTCCGCCACTCCCTGGATTTTATAATGAGTTTATTGCATTGTGTAGGGTTGTTACAGAGTGGTTAATTCACTCTGTCTCTGCAATCACAGCCATTCTGATTTGGAATACAGAGAGGCCATTACAGCCGTGGCCAATGTAACAACAACAGAGATTTAAAGGTCGATTAAAGCCCAAAATTGAAGATTAAACACTTAAATCCTTATTCAAAAGGAAAGGACGTAGTAGGAAGACTAAAGAGCACACGAAACGACCATATCTTTTTTTAATATCAGTGGACATCTTTCTCCAGACAGTACACCTTCCCATTAAATCCTCCATGCCTCGTCGAGCCCAGAAATAGTTAATTACACTAACAGAAGCTTCTTAAAGATTGTCAGAACCAACAGTTATGGAGTGTTGGGCCTCAAAATAGTCTCTATTTTCACTCCATTATTCATCAATATCTTCACATTTTACCTTCATGTCACCTCCATTCCACCTCCATATCATTACATTCACCTCATTATTGGGTCATAACTATGTTTTTCCAAAGTTTATTAATTCTTAACATTTTAAAGTGAATTTATGGCTAAAACTTAGAAAATAATATTCTTATGCTTATACCTAACAATTAGCATGAGTTTGTTGACATGTGTAGGCACAAAGGAAGCTTCCAAGACACCTTTATGTGACCTTGGATGATCAAATTCGAATTTAAGAAGATAAACCTCATGGAAAAGATCATGGAGGAGATCATGGAGGATAGGGTTATGTGTCTAGATGGTTGAGAAATGTATGGAACTAAAAGAGAAATTAGTGGATCATCATTATGAGTTTGTTATCTCATCTCATTGTATAAATAGGAGTACCTCCTCCATTCCAAGGGGAGGACTCTTAGAGCATTGTATCCAATTAATGATGGAATAGAATAAAGCTTCATTTTTCATATATTTCCATTATGTAGTTTTAGATGTAAATTGTGTTAATGTAGAATATGAATTTATGGAATTTATGTAGTTTTAGATATAAGTTTCCTTAATGTAGTATATGAAATAATTTGTCTTGTTCTTAAGAGAATTGAGCTCACTCTAAAAGGATGAGAGAAACATTTTATTTCATATTAGATTTTGTTTCATTTCATTGCTTAGATGTTTAAGGATTTGTTTGTGATTGATGAATGAGTTTTAAATTAGAATCTTATCGACATGTGAGAGGATATCCAAGGGTCTAAGTTAGGCTCTCTCTCTATTTGATTTGCATGATAATTGAAATTCATTCTTTTGCTTTTATGTTTCAAGTCATTTCATTTCTTATGCTTATGAATGAATCTTAGTTTAGTTTGGATTAGTACATGAGAGGACAATCAAAAGACTAAGTTAGTCTTTCTCTCTCTTTGAATCTGAACAAAAATTAAAGTTCATTCTCTTGTCTTTATTTCAAGTTTCTGGTTTTATGAATGATTTCTCTATGATACTGTAGGGAAGGACAACCAGGACCTCCTTAGTTATGAGCCTCTTCCCTTGCATATTATATTGAATCATAAATAATTTAGTTAGACATAGAGTTAGTTGCCTACTCTTGCATATATATTGCTGGCACCATCATAAGCTCACGAGTTTCCCTGGTCGATAATTTAATGCAGCAATTTGTTCAAATAAATTGCCCAACATGGAGTATGGAGGCCTGTGGACTTTCTATCCAGTTCACCAATTCTAGAAGGCAGAGCAGAGAGCTTTACAGCCAGAAAGGACTCCAAAGAAACATCATAGGTCAGATATCAACCTGACAAAGACCCCTCAGCCATACTATAAAGTAAATACAACAATGTAGTGCCATTAAGCAGTAGGGGCGTGGACGCTTCCTCCATGCTGTATTAATGAATCAATTTAATGTACATCATCCACTCCTGTTACTCGTTTTTTCTCCTATAAAAATCCCCCAAAACAGATTGTATAGGTTTCCAGATTTTGAGAAGAACATGTGGTGAAAGAATTTTGTATGCATTTTTACTGAGCTTTAATACGAATGAAAAGAGCCCGTTGGGTTTCAGTGATGAGGAGTTCTATCTCTAATGAGGATTCTAGTCTCGGTGCTTTACAGTTTGTAACTCTTTATTATGTGTTAGTTTAGCCATTCATTTCATTTACATCCATTCATCTTGTATCATGTTCTGGAATGCGAGTAGCACACTGATTTTGGTATGAATTTATCCTAGTTGATACTTATGCCAGAACTTGTTTGGCACTTTAAATATGGCTCAGGTGTGATATACTGTTTCATTTTCCACTCCAACCATACTTCTGCTATATTAGCTTCTATGGGATGTTATTTTTTAAACGCTATTGTCATGTATGGATTCTTAATTTTGTAAGCCCATTACATGTTGATATTTGTTTCTGGATATCATCTTAATGACTGTTAATACTATCTCAATCTTTTATACGTAGTAAATACCTTCTGATTATTCATCTCTGTGAGGTATTTTAGAACCCAGCCCTCTTACAGTAAGGTGCCTTTGAATTTTCTGATACACTTGTATTAAAGTTTCACACCTTGCCTCTGCTGTATTGCTTTCCCTGTGTCAAGCTTTTGAAAGTTTTGGTCCCATTCAAATTAACCTTCCAGTTTACAAGAGATAGCATGAGAGCCTTTTCTGATAACTTCCATATTATATCATATGCTCCTTGCTGTATAAGATGTCCTAGGAACTAGTCTTTCATAACTCAAGGCTGTCTCTAGGGTTGACAACAGGAGGATTGAATCCATAAGAGTTGATAGACTGGATCAATGAAATGATCAAATGCTTTGATTATGAAGAGATGAGTGAAGAAAAGAGAGTTAAGTTTGTTGTCACAAGGTTGAAAGGACATGCAACAATTTGGTGGGATGGAGTACAAGCAGAAAGAAGGAGAGTTGGTAAGAAACCAATCAAGAATTGGAACATAATGGTGACAAAGTTGAGAGGTAATTTTTTACCTAGTGATTATCAGCTTTCATTATTTAGACAAATGAAGAATGTTAGGCAGAGATTAATGATAGTAAAAGAATACATAGAAGAATTTTATAAAGTAAGCATAAGATTAGGAAAAATTCAAGATATAGCAGAGAATATTTCTAGGTACATAAATGGTCTCAGAATGGAGATTCAAGATGAGATAAGTATATTGTCTCCTAAAACAGTAGAAGAGGCTTACCAGATGTCCTTAAAAGCTGAAAAAAAACTCCTAAGAAAGCAATCTGCCAAAGGAAGAGGTAATTTCTGAGGTAGAGGAAGTCAAGGTGGTAGAGGAAGATCTACAACACCAAGATATGGAGCTAGCAACAGCTCACCTCAGTATGCACCCACAGAAGGTGATACAAGTGGTAGAAGGAATCCTTACAGAGGAAGAGGAGGCAGAAACAGAGGAAGAGAAGTCAGATGTTACAGATGTAAAAAATTAGGACATAGAGCCTATGAGTGTCCAGAAAAAGAGAATGTGGGGACAAATCAGAGAAATGCAATTGTTACTCAAACTGGAGAAGAAGCAGCAAAGTTTCCTAAAATAGAGAAAGAAATTATGCCAGAGAAAGGAGAATCCTTGGTGGTTAACAAGGTTTTGTTAAAACAAACAAAGGAAGTTGCTGAAACAACACAGAGAAAGACTTTGTTCAGATGTGTGTGCAAATTTCAAGGGAAATGTTGTCAATTGGTAATTGATAGTGGCAGTACAGATAATTTGGTCTCTACAGAGGTGATAGAGAAGTTGAAATTGAAGACAAGGGAACATCCAACACCCTACAAGGTGTCATGGCTTCAGAAGGGAAATTAGATGATAGTAAAGGAAAAATGTGAAATAGAATTTCAAATGGGCGGTTACAAAGATAAAATCATGTCTGATGTGATGCCTATGGATGTGTGTCACATATTGCTGGGTAGACCTTGGCAGTATGACAGAGAATCAGTGCATGATGGGAAGAGAAACACCTACAAGTTTTTCAAAGATGGTATGAATCAAAAATTTTTACCTATGGAAGAAGAAGATGCATCAATCAAAAATTTTGATCCAAAGGCTTTGTTATTGAGTGGAAAAGAATACTTGTAGCATATTGAAGATGATGAGGTAAATTTTGCTTTATTTTGCAAACCTAAGGTAGTGTTTACTTCTACTAAAATTTCTAATTTGCCAACTGGAATTCAAGAAATGTTGGACAATTATTGTGATATTATTGTGGATGAGAATGTGGACAGATTCAAGAGCAATCAACAAGATAAAAATCAGGTATAGATTTCCTTTACCTAGAATTGAATATTTGATGGATTGTTTGAGTGCAGTAAGATATTTTTCAAAACTAGATTTGAAAAGTGGGTATCATCAAATTAGGATAAGGGAAGGTGATGAATAAATAACAGCCTTTAAAACAAATGAGGGATTGTATGAATGGATGGTAATGCCTTTTGGTTTATCAAATGCACCTATCACATTTATGAGTCTTATGAATGAAGTATTGAAGGAATTTATTGGTAAATTTGGAATAGTATATCTGGATGATATATTAATTTACAACAAAACAAAAAATAACACCTGAGACATCTTAATTATGTCTTCAGGAAGTTACATCAAGAGAATTTACTGATAAATTTAAAGAAATGTTCATTCATGAAAGAAGAATTGGTATATCTAGTTTTTTTTGTTTCTGCCGAAGGATTAAAAATGGATCTAGAGAAGATAAAGGCAATTGTGGAGTGGCCTTCACCTAAAAATGTTTTTGAGGTAAGAAGTTTTCATAGTCTTGCTAGTTTTTATAGAAAATTCATAAGGAATTTTAGTAAGATCAATGCACCTATAATTGAAACCATAAAGAAGGACAAACAACCATTCAAGTGGACTGCTGAAGCTGAAAGGAATTTTCAGTTTTTAAAGCAAAAGATAATTGAGAAACCTGTCTTAGTTTTGCCTGATTTTAACAAACCATTTCAAGTGAAATGTGATGCCAGTGGAGAAGTTATTGGAGCTGTATTAAGTCAAGAAGATAGGCCTGTAGCATATTTCAGTGAGAAGCTGAACGAGACAAGGAGGAAGTACTCTTCTTATGACAAGGAATTTTATGCAATTGTACAGTCATTGAAGAAGTGGAGACATTATTTAATGTCTAAAGAATTTGTGCTATATTCAGATAATCATGCTTTACAGCATATTATGCAACAACCTAAATTAAATAAAATACGTGCAAAATGGGTTGAATATCTTCAAATTTTTAACTTTGTATTGAAGCATATAAGTGGTCAAGAAAATAAGGTAGCTGATGCCTTGAGTAGGAAAACCATTCTTGTTCAAGAAAGTCAAATTCAAGTGTTAGGTTTTGATTTTCTTAAAGAACTCTATAAAACAGATCTGGATTTCAAAGAAGCATTTGAAGCATGTTGTAATCTTGTTTTGATAGACAGAAGTCAGTGGTTAGATTATTTCTTGCAAGAGGGTTTATTGTTCAAAATAAATCAGTTGTGCATACCAAATTGTTCTATAAGAGAAAATTTAACCAGGGAGAGACATAGTGGTGGACTTGATGGACATTTTGGTGTTGATAAGACTTATAAGCAGTTAAGTCATTTTTATTTTTGGCCAAAGATGAGATCCGAAGTGGAAAAGTATGTGAAGAATTGTAAAATTTGTCAATATGCAAAAGGGAAAAGTCAAAATGCAGGTTTGTACATTCCATTACCTATTCCAGACAGACCTTGGGATATGGTAAGTATGGATATTGTTTTAGGATTGCCTAAGACACAGAGAGGGAATGATGCAATTTATGTTGTATTTGACAGATTTTCAAAAATGGCACATTTTATTCCATGTTATAAAACCAGTGATGCTACTCATGTTGCCAATTTGTTTTTAAAGGAGATTGTCAGATTACATGGGTTACCTAAAAGTATTGTTTCTGATAGAGATAACAGATTTGTTGGTAATTTTTGGAGGAAATTGTGGAAGAAACTTGGTACTAAACTAAGTTTTAGCTCAGCTTATCACCCTCAGACTGATGGGCAGACTGAAGTAGTGAATAGAAGTTTGGGTAATATTTTGAGAAGTCTTGTAGGAAAATTTCCTAAACAATGGGATCATATTTTACCACAGGCAGAATATGCATATAATGATTCACCTAACAGAAGTACAGGGCAGATTCCATTCGATATAGTTTATGGGATGCACCCAAGAGGAGTATCTGAATTGAGGAACTTGGGAAAAGCAGAAATGAGAAGTGCTGAAGGAGGGGAGTTTTCTTCAGAAATTTAAGCAATACATGAACAGGTAAAGCAACAGCTACAAGACAGTAGCATCAAGTACAAGAACAGAGCAGATTTGAGAAAAAGAGAAGTTAATTTTGAATTTGGTGATTTGGTTTTAGCACACTTAAGAAAATAAATATTTCCAAAGAGGCAGTATAAGAAGTTAAAATTCAAAAAGATAGGACCATGCAGGATATTGAGAAAGTTTTTCGCAGATGCCTATGAAATTGAATTTCCATATGATATTGGAATATCTCTAATATTCAATGTTGTTGATTTGTAAAGATATGAAGATGGTGGTACATATGACAGACCAGAAGACAGAGAACAGATTGATAGGGTAAAACAGTTACCCATAGCAGAGCCATTACAGCCAGAGAGGATATTAGACAAGAAAGTGTTTAAGAAGACCAGAAGACAGGAGTATTTTCAATATTTGATCAAGTGGAGGGATAAGCCAATTGAGGATGCTACCTGGATGACAGAAACCACGCTATAGAAATTGGGCAGTTCTCTGGAAGAGCTCATGGATAGGAGCCCATGAAGATTTTTGTCCTCAGGAGTCTGATGTAGGGGCATGAGGCTTAGAGACAAAAGGCTTCATTAATTATTCCCAAAATCCAAAAAAAGTTACAAGCAAATGTGTTTGTACCTTTAGCTGTCAATTTATAGTTTTACTAGATAGGGTTGAACTAGTATTTAGGAGGATTGAACAGCTTTAGATTTGTTTCAGCATATTTAGCTTCAGTTGATAGATTTAGGGAAGATATTATGTAATTATGATTTTTTCTAAATTAGGAGAATTCGATCCTCAAGTGGAGGTCGATTGTTATGTAAAACCTATAAATTGTAACCTCTAAGAAGGAGGAATTGGGGTATTGGCCATAGAAGAATTGATTGTGAGGGTTTTGTCCTCTGATTTAATAAAATTGCAGGGTTTATTTATTTTTATTATACTTGGCAAATACTCGAAGGGTTCATCTGTTCGAATTCATTGAATTTATGGTTTTTCTGTGTAGAAATTGAGCATAATTATCTTATGTGTGAAGGAGAATTTACACGTGATTAGGTTCTGTGTAAAAGACAGAGAGGAAATTGTATGAATTCCAGTTTCTTTGCTTGATATTGGGTAGTGATAATCAACCTATGTTTATTAAATTTTAGAAAAAGAGAGGAAGTTTATAGAGAAACTGAAGGGATAATGATAACACAGTAAAAATCCATGTCTAAATGCAGTTGAAAACGAAATTTTTAGATGAGTGGTTTCGAAAAACCAAACCACTGTTTTCACACAACTTTTGGGTTGTGAGTGGTTTCATTCCAATTGAATGCGATCGAATGGTAATGTGACACGTCACAGTGCAAAAACCAATGATTTTGCGTAGCATTTGATTGATAAAATCTGGAGGTTATTTGAACGCGATATTCGTCCAATTGTGATCATCGGAGATCCAACAGTGGTCGCATGAAGAGTTACGTGGAGGTTAATGAAAAGGTAAGGACCCGACGAATATTTGCAATAGAGCTTTATTAAAGTTTTTGAAGTTCGAAACATTATTTCCGACGGTTTTAAACCTTGTTTAATAATAAGCATTGTTTATTATTACATTTCCGAAAGTCTATTATTCCGAAGGTTTTGAACATTGTTAAAAGTACATTGTAATATTCCTGAAGGGTTTTTAAAACATTGGTTAAAGTGGGTTATAATGTTTCTGAATGGTTGTAAAAATTGTTTACAAAGGTTTAACACTTTTTAAAGTGCATCATTATGTTTTCAAAGAAGAAAAGGGACTTTAGCTTCCATGGTGCATTTATTAATTTTATCAAACAGATTTCATAAATTTGATGACCGAGAGTGAAAAAGGAGATCGGGAACAAATTCCTCGTGAATTAGAGAGCATTTTAACAATGTTTGAACAATTTTACTTAACGCCTACACCTACACTTCCATCATAGTTAGCCGTCTCCCTTCCCATGGTGGGCCCTACTTCTATTACTGTGCCCATAGTGCATGATGCCCTTCATTTTTTTATCCCATTTCCCACAATTTCCCCCACACCCCACCCCTGTTACTTTGCCCCAAATCGTCAATCTCACATATGAAGGGCCTCACTCCATCGTTGATACCCAAATAATCACAGAACTTTTTCCCTCCGCCTTAAATAATTATCTGATATCCCACAACCCCTCACACTATATGACCTCCGTAAACATTTCAGATCCACCTCACACCCATAATATTTTTACTACCCAGACTGAAATGGAGGCCGACCCCATTATTCAATCAATCATTGATCCTACCTATAGTGCCATCACAATGAGTAATAACCTTGTATATATGGTTATGATGCCTCTTATATCCTTTCTCCTAGAATCAAGCCCTAAATTAGTGAATGCACAGGATTCCCATACTAGTCCCCAACTCGAAAAATTCTAGGAGTTTATAAGAATCCCAACTAAGACTGCTAACCCTCCCTCCCTCACCATCACTAGTTGTTCCAAAGTTCCCTGCTGACACCCACACCACAAAGGAAATAAAACAAGAAACTTCACCACAAGGCCAATCTGAAAGGTTGATCATCTGTGAATAACCTCTATAGACCTAATTCCCTCTCCCTAGTACCATGTCGACCGACGACCTCCAAAATTTGTCGTCATCTCAACTATTTACTTTCATCCAGCTTGCTAATCAATAAGATGAAGCACTACATAATACATTGGTCATCGATCATGATCAAATTCAATAACAAACCACTCCTACAAGAAAATAAAGTGTTGCAATAGCAGGTCGATGATATTACTGCCAAGTTTCAGACACTTTGGCCTACTATTGCTGAGGTAGTACCAAATGCACTAGAATATTTCTCTGTCTGCACCCTTTTTTATTGTTGCAACCACATTGGAGTTGCATACACAGAACTTGTTTCTTTGAAACAAGAGCTTAAGAACACTATCATAGTCAGACAAAGAGCACTCCTCGATTCAGACACTCAGTATAATGCTAAAATTGAGAATAAAATTACCAATGTGGATTCTTTGAAGGCATCCCTTCACCATGCTACTGGGGAGGTGAAAGAAATATTCACACAAGTCATGATTGGTCTAGTTTTCTTGCTAGAAAGAATAAACCAGTCTATGATTTACATCAATAGGCTCATCAATTTTTCAAACAATCTTTTCTCATGACTAACCTTGACTAGCAAAAGGATCTATTTTCTTAGATTTATTTACTAGATAAGTAGATCCAAAAAATTGAGGATGACTCTCGAGCCACCAAGGCTCTGCTACGCAACCTCAAGCCACCTACACAGATCAATTTTCAGAGGTTGCAGCAGCTCAACACTAAATCTGAGAACCAATGGAATGCCCTCATGACTATTCATCCTGCCCAATCGATAGGTGAACTTACCATGCCATTTATTGAGAAATCTTATAGTTTGTTGGATTCTTGGCATTCGATGATCGCTGAATATACCCAATTCAAAATCGAAGCTATTCAATCTGTCCCCAAGTTCACAAATATCATCAAGGAGAGTAGAAGTAGCTGAACTCGGGTCACAGAAGCTGCCAAAAGGGAACGACCATGGTATCCAAGAGAAAGAGTGGAAGTTCAGGAGAGGAGGGTCATGGAAGAATTCTATAAAAGCCAAAGGAGAAGACAACAAAGAAAGGGGGTCAAAGATCATATGCCAAAATGTTGTTGGTGTGTCTACTGAAATCGTTTTCGTTCTTGGCTCATCACTTTTTGAGATGAATATAATGAAAAGTATGATTTTTCCTGAAGGGCCTTAGTACCGAGATGTAATGATGTAATATGTTTCAATGAAAAGGAGTTTCAGGACTATTATATGGCTCATAATGTGTTGGTTTATATGGGCCCTTTTAAATTTGATTTTGCATGAATGTGAACCTTATATGTCTCTTTAATTATGTCGCAAGCTCTACTTTTTCACTGTTGCATTTCCGATGATATGATTTCCTAGTGTATATGTGGATGATGAATCGTTTTCCATAACACTTCTTGATGTCTGGTTCTAGTTGCTTTCCTGTTTTAAGTCCCTACATGCCTCAGGTGAGATGCCTTTCTTCTTCCAGGTAATTTGAAAATGTCAGCATTATCCTATATTACAGTGGATCCTTTGTTGGCCCTTGAGTTTTAACCCAGGGTCTTTATCCATTACAATTTTGATCCAACGCAATCCTTAATAAAATTAGGAGAATTAGACATTCAAGTGCTCAAAAGAAAGCTCAAAATTCCAACTCTAGAACATGTGAAAACTCTAGAGTTAGAAACTACGTAGAAGGATAAGGAGTATTTTCCTTCCTTGATTATAGAATTGATTAAACAAATTGAAATTTTTTCTAAATTAAAACACTGATAATATATGTGTAGAAACTGCATTTGAAGTAGTAGTTATAGAGTTAGATTCTTCAGAAAAATTGGATGAGACAATGTCAACAATTAATCTTAAGGAAAAAGAGATTGAAAATCTCAAAAAAATACTTTAGATGAAGAATAATGAATTAAGGGAAGTCAAAGAGGAATTGGTAGATAAAAATACCACTATTAACACTAAGAAAAAGCAAAAAGCTACTTTACAAAGTCAATTAAAGTGGTACAAGAAACAATTAATTAGATCATAGCCATTAATTGACATATGAAAGCTTTTATGGAAGAAAATAATCTCCTTTTATTTTAGAATTATGGGAATCAATTGTGTTAATTGGAGAAGAAGTATAATTGATGATGATTTCTAGACAATGTATAGATCAAATCTAGCTTGAATTAGGAAACAATCCAATAGTTGCAACCAAAATAATTTTCTTAATTTCAGAGGCAAAGAACAAATTAGAAAATTGGGGATTAGTGACATAAAAAATATGCTAATGGAGACTAACAAAATTATCACCAAGAGGAAATTTATGCAATAGGCATAAGATAAATGAAAGTTGTTCTAAAAGGAGGTAGACTAATTCAATGCAAAGTTTAATATTTTAAAAGGTATGGGAGTGCCTTCATGCTAGGATGAAAATGGAATATTGTTATCTCTTGACGCGTATCAAGAATAATTATCAAAGGTTGGATCATATGATAGTAAATTTTCTGATAGGAGTGGAGCGTTAAAAGGAAACTTAGTTGTTGATAAACTCATGGATGATATTTATATTCACTTCCTGTTATACCTACATATTAGAAATACACCGAATTAAATGCATCTTATAGAAATATGGTGTCATATAATTATCCAACAAGACGTAAGTGGGAGTGGTTCCACGATTTTTTCAACTTCTAAAACACAATCTAGCATGAGAGCATAGATGGAAGTCATTGCCTATTTTTATCTTTAGATCGTAAATTTTTGTTTTTACAAAAATAAGTTGTTTTATAAATTTTGTATAAAAAATTAAAAGCATCTGAGATGAAGGGTTGGATTTTGGAGAAAAAGGAATTGTAATTTGTATTTGAAGACTTTGCTTTAAGAAGATTTTAATCAAAAGATTCTTCTTTTGAGATATGGCAGCTTATGTCGTTTGTGAGTGTTATTTATTGTTTTCACGATCTATTTCATTTGTACATATTTAGGTTATATGAAATGCTAGAGAGGTTAAGATGAGGATCAATTTCCATTATTTCTCCCGAAAAAGTTATATTTAATATTGATATTTATAATATAAAAATATTGCTTATTTTATACATTCCCTATCATTGATTATTTCCTTGAATTCATGTGATTAAGATATGTTCTATTGTTGAATGATTAGAATGTTATTTTATGTGATTTCCTACTATACCATATAACTAATATATTTAGCCGAGTGTAAATGTTATCTATTATATTTCTTTAATCTTCCTTCATCATCTTTAACTTACGTGTACATGTCATGGTTGAAATTGATCTTTATGGTTAAAAATTTGAAAGTATTGTTCTTTATATTTAAGCAAGGAGTTTAACCCATAGTAACTATGTTTTCAAAAAACCACACATCTTGGTGTCTTGGAATAGTTTTCTAGCGAGAATTTATCTTCAAGGGACAACATCCTCCATGCCCAAAGTCCTACTAATATCATATCCATGATACACCAATATTCTACCAATTTCTCTTACTACCACAACTAATGTGTCTATCACTTATTCATAGTTTGTTTTTCCGTACCTATAAGTATATTCCCCTCTCTCCCCACCCCTAAGAAAAAAACATATTGTAATAGACCTGGGTTAATATTTCTTGTAATAAAATTTAATAAACATAAGACAATTGTTGAGGGAAAATTATTGCAAGTTGAATGTTGGGAAAATATATCCTAGTGGTTATTACTGGATGTGTTTATGGATAAGGGGAAATTGGTAAAGGAAATGGCTAAGGATTTGGAAAGGAAAAATGGATTTTTTGGCACATTTATTTATGAAAATAATGGAAATTAGGATTAAAAAAAGGTGAAAGGTCATAGGTTGCATGTGAGGAGGAAATTGAAGGAAAATAATTGAAAATGAAGAAAATAGAGGCCTCATTAATAAAAAGGGTTATGAGTACCAGTTCATGGCTTTTTGTCAGTTTAGTTTTGGAGCACTCTCTCTATTATCTCTCTCACACTCTTAGAAAGTTAGATTTTTCTTAGAGCATTTCATCATTGGACCAAGAAAGGGGAAAGCAAGCAAAGGAAGGAAAAGGAAAGGGAAGGAAAGAAAAGACCAACCAAGGAAGAGTGAGATTAAGAAGATTCAACAAGAATACTTGCAGGTAACATATTGCATGTATGATCTGCTAGCTGGTTTGGAAATGCATGGCTTATGCATGTTGGTATTTGGTTCTCTTGTTGTAGGTCATATGGCTTTGCCCGATTTTGACAGTGGTTTTCAACCATGCATTTCCTTTTACATATAGCCATGGTATGATGGGATTGATATCAATTTTAAGATTTGAAATTTCTGGATGGTTTTCGGAATCTGGGGCAAAGGTGGTCTCAGAAAATTCCCAAATGCCTAGGAATCCCTTGGCCATTTTTGACAGGATACACGGTAAAGCCTAAGGGTGGTGTTTAGGTTTAGAGCCTAGAGATCTAGTGTGCATTGTGGTAAATCCTAAGAGGAAAGGAGATGGAAAATTCCTCAATTATAGTGATGGAATCTGGGGGAATTCTAAGTTTGGTTTGGTTTTGTGATCTCGACACCAGTTTAGGTGTGATCATGGTAGGGTGACGATGGAGGTGGTTTAACCTCTGGATTACCTTGGTTGTTTTTGGATTTTTTTATTCATGAGATCCCACATTCATGCTTGGAATATGGCACATGGGTGATTGGCTAAAGAGAGATTTGGCTCAACCATGTCTATAGTCAGGTGGTACATGGAAGTCTCAAACCTGGTTGGATCTTGCCTATGTCCAATAAAATCTAAGTTATATTTATTTTGTAATTGTTAATGCGTGGATTATATTGTTGTTATCTAATAGTTATTTACATGGTTTTATGCTAGTTATAAGCATGGTTATATGAATGGTTCAAGTCATGGTTATTTCATGTACATACTTGTAATTGTAAAGATAATGGATGCAAGACCTAATTGTTGTTTTAATAGTTAACAGGAGAGGGAAGTGACCCTTATTGTCATGCACCATAAGAGTTTTCAGTCATTCATGCTCTATCTTGTATCCTAGACCTATAGATTGCATTGATGCCAAGTGTTTGACATAATGTGATTCTTGGTTGGGGATGATCAGGCCTAGTCCTGAAGTTAGTTTTGGTTCATTAGCCTTTCATCATGTGTGTGATGGATTTTGGAAGCTACGAGAATTTTTTGGCAGTGACAAGGATTCTAGGCTTAAAAAGTGGCACAAATACCAGGGATGTAGACACAGGTCTCATGAAAAAAGTCCCCATATGCACCCATGCCCATGTTGTGGGAGCGCATAGAGCCTCCCAAATGCACCCTTGTCCGTATCAAGGGAGCATACGAGGTGTTTCTTCAGTAAAAGTCAGTTGGACCCAAGGACTGGTTAGGTGGACGACTGAGATAACCTATGAGGGTACTATAGTAGGTACATGAGGTTTGTGTCATGGGTTTCCATCGATTCGACTTCATTAAAGTCACCAAGGAGGTTAAGTCTTGCCATAAGAACCCCTTATCTCATTTTTACCACGAGTGAGCCAATGAAAATGCATAGATATGAGGGGAGGTGTCGCTACAGATACCCCTTCTCACTTGATAAATCCCCTTTATACCCTCAAGAGATCCACTAACTCTATCATTTCCATGCCCACCTACACATGATTCCCCTTTAACATGTAATCTACTTATTAATAAGGGAATCAATTGAATATGCCTTGCAAGTCAATTCATATGAAATACAAATTACATTAAAAAAAAATCAATATCAAAATGTTATTTTAAATCAAATAATTTAATAATTAATATTAAATATTTTGATTTTCCATAATAAACAATAATATTAATTTTAATATACTAAAATATAAACATACCCACTGTAGACAATAATATTATATTAATTAGTATACAACATAATAATACTAGCATACATGAACAATATATGCATGAATAGCTTACACCTACGTAGTTCATGCATGACCGATGATAACAATCATCTCTAATACACAATTTTTAGATGCACACAATCAAATAAGTGGTAAAACAAATCTTATAATCTAGATTATCTTTCAAAGAAAATATTTTTTTTGATATCAAAATGTTAGTTTAAATAAAATAATTTAATAGAAAATATTAAATATTTTATTTTTTTTATAATAAGCAATATAAATGATTTATATTATAATATAACATTATACATACTTATCTTAGACAATAATATTTATTAACTAGCAATTTAAACGTTCATAGAGATCAATCTATAATAAGTATCGAAACACTTATTTAATAATACATCTCACTGTTGCTAAAATTAAAAGAAAAATCATAAAAATAAACTAAATTATATTATTATTATTATTATTATTACTATTTAACCATGATGAATTAGTAACTCGTTCGAGTAATCTAGTCAAGGCCTAAGATCAAACCTAGCACCTACCACTATAACAACAAGAGTATATCCAATAGGCCGCAAGCCATATATACTAGAAACTTATGACTTAGAAAGAGTTAAGACTCCAAATATAAAGGGAAACCTACTCCCTAAGCCTTATCATAATGGGACAAATGTGTCCTCCAATGGGATTTCAAACTGGGTGGAGTGGAAAAAATTCCAATGAGTCAACCACCCTAGACTTAAAATTATTATTTTTATTTATAAAAATAAATAATATATAAATTAAACATATATACATTTTAAAAAACCATGTAACAATAGTATTAACCATAGATATTCTCTTGCGATTTTCCATAGAGATTCTTAATCTATAAATAAGTTTTGTTACAATACCATGGCTTGCTAATACCACATGCCCAAAAAATATAACTCATTTCAAACGACTTTTTTTTTAATTAATCAATTTAATTAAAAGGTGAAGAAATACATAACTAATTTGGAGAGGAATCTCAACCTTTGATCTATGTATACTAATAATATCCTAGAATATTCCATGGAGGATAAATCCCTACCATCCACCTTATAATTATTGATAATTAAATTAAAATTCATAATTATCAATAATTAAATTAAAATTAAGTAAGCTCTATTCCAAATAGACACACCTACTTGCATAATTAATATAGAACATAATAATACTAGTGTACATACACAATATATGTATTCATAACTAACAAATACATAACTCATGCATGATCAATGATAACAATCATAATATGAAATGCACAATTCCTGAATGTACATAGTGTAAAATAAGTAGAGATTGGAAGAACCATATGTTTCAATCCCTACCATCCCCACCATGAGGTAAATTTTATAGGTGTTGAATATTGTATTTCCCAACCAAGTCTAGCCATTAAATGAAGATTCATTGAGTCAATTATATGATGAATTGACCCTTGGAGAAAAGTTTACAGTTCTTGCATCATTTTTTCCCGTTAATTCTCAGATACCTGAAAGTAACCCACCTTATTCATCCAACATTTTTCGTGAAATTTCTAGAAAAATTATCTCGATGAGTTTTTGTATGTTGAGATATGATAATTACCACTTAGTAAATGAGATTATCTTATGGTTTCTAACATCTTTATTACCAACCAAAAAATCCTTTATCAGGTTTCATTTCATTAGATACCTAGCTCATGTCATACATGACCAATTGACCAGTTTCAATCTCACTAAGTCATTTAGGTATGAGTTAACCCTAGTCTATTTTTTCTTTACTTTCAATTAGAAAGTATTTCCAATGTGTAGTAGAAAAAGCATGATTTTAGCGAGAATGTTCTCTCTAAAATTCATTTGATATCAATGGTGAGAAAAAATTCCAAGGATTTTTACTTTTCATATTTTGTTAATAATTCTTATTATCCTCCTTCAGTATTTTGTACGATATATCACCTCCAAGGATATTCCCAGAAATCAAAATAATATTACAACTCAGGGAGGGGATTGAAATTGGAGACTAGTATTTGTATAAAGACTTCACTAAAATAAGGGTTTATGGCTATGCATTACCTCCTTATAGGATTCCTGTTTTCTTACCTATGAATATTTTTGCACTGGAATTCATAAGATAAATCGTTATTTTAGATCAAGTTTATTTTGTATCCAAAAATTTCCTTGCTCTTTTCAAATTAAAATAAGAAGTGGGACCATTTTTGGTTAATACAAGAGAAATAACTCAAGATATTGAGGTAATGTTATAGGATTTGAAGTTCTCATATGGAGACATTTGGCATTATGATCCTCACAAATTATATTCAACAAAATATTAGAGCAAGATTCAACTCCCTATAGGCATATTCCAAGGCCAAAATTTCACCAATTTGGAAACAAATAAGTCTAGGTGCAATATCCCATACGAGTTGCATAGGTGCACAATGGAGAGGATAAACCTTGAAAATCAATTATTATTGAGACCCCACAACAAAGGAAAAAATAACTCAAAAGGGTCCTTTTGAGACACAAAAATCAACCTCAGAATAAAAAAATACAGAGTATAGAGTATAAAATAAGTAGATATTGGAAGAAATATATGTTTCAATCAATGAAGCTACATCAAGGAGGTTTTCAATGTGGAACTTTTACCATCAACTACTTTTGAAATAGAAACGGTTGGAATCACTATTGTCGTTAAACAAGAGCCCAAAGGAATTAGTCTCTACTACAATCGATAGGTTTAGGATCCACAAGAGGTGGTTAGTACATGTCATGAAACACACAGGGAGTGTTGAACCCATTGTCCAACAATCTCCCCCATGCCTCAGCGCAAGCCGCGTGAATTTCAAACTTGAGACTTGTCGCTCTGATGCCAACTTTTGGAATCATGGTTTCCATTAAATGAAAACCCATAGGAATTAGTCTGGGCTGCAATCACCAGAGTTAGGATCAACGATAGGCGGCCATTCCACGTCGTGAAACACATGGGGATATTTAAACCCAATTTCCAACAAAAACATCTTATGGTATTTCAGCTACTACAACTACTAAGTAGGATAACATTTTTTCAGAAATAATGCATATAACGAACAAAAATAGGAAGTTAAAGCATTATGTATACAATGAACTATGGAAGCATGATACAATATCACAAACAAGATTACTTAGAACCCTAGACTATGAAAAAATACAACTACAAATTGTAGTTTTAGAACCTAAGTTTGAGGTTATTAAAACTGCAAAGTATTATAAGATATCCAAGTTCACTATTGAATCGAAGCAAATCTATATGGTTTATGAAAGGGATAAACATATGGAGATAGGGGATATTTGATGTAGAATCTTATCAAATACAACCATTAATTTTTCTTACTTGGAAAATATGTGAAATTAAGTGACTAATCACTAGAAAAATGAGATTGATAATCTAGAGAAGTTTATAATAAAATATGGTGAAAATCCATGTGATTATTCTTTGATACAATCCTTAAATATTAGGATACATAGACATTCAAGTGCTCAAAAGAAAGCACAAAATTATATCTCTGGAACATGTGCAAATCCAGAGTTAGAAACCGTTGAGAAGGATAAGGTGTAATTGAAAAATGAGAGAAACATATTGCAAGTTTTCTAAAATAAAAAGTTGACAATATATTTGTGGCAACTACATATCAGAAAATAGTTACATAGGTAGATCCTTTAGAAAATTTGAATGAGACATAGGGGATTCATTGGGGGAGAAATACCATACCATGCACATTCATATTGGGGGATATATATTGAGGACAAAATGACATAATATATTGAGCATATAATAGGGGTAAGAGGTTTTTATATTGGTAGGTATAAAAAATGGAGCTCAATGTTAATAAAAAAATATAAAGGGGTATAAAAATTGTTGATAAAAAAATAGATACCTACAATATCTAGTGAAAGTAGGGTTTTTTAAATTGGGAAGGTGTATTGGGTTCGTATTGGTAGGGGGTTAAATAATGTGATTTTTAGAAGGGTTTTCCAATATGTACTCAAATTAAGGGTATTGTTTAGTACGCCACAAATGCATGTGATATGTTAGAGCTTCATTGAGTGAAGCCCTTATGGGCTGAGACAATATCAACACTTATTCCTAAGGAATAATAGATTGAAAATATCAAGAGATACTTTAGATGAAGAATAATGAAATTAGGGAAGTCAAAGAGGAATTGGAAGAGAAAAATACCACTATTAGCACTAAGAAAAAGAAAAATGATCATAAAGGAAAAATAATAACCACGGTTATGGGACACTTATTCAAAGTTGAATCTGGGCAAAAGCATCCTATTGTGAGTGTTCATTTGGTTTATTATGCTAAGGAAATTGGAAAAGGAAATGGAAAAGGCTTTGGAAAGGAAAAATTAAACTTTTGGCAGATTATTGATGAAAATAATGGAAATTGGGAGAAAAGGAAGGTGAAAGGTCACATATTACATGTGAGGAGGAAAATAAAGAAAAATAATAGAAAATTGAAGAAAACAAAGGCCTCATCAATAAAATGGATTCTGAGGATCAGTTGGTACCCTCTGTCAATTCAGTTTTGGAGCTCTCCCTCTATTCTCTCTCTCACACATTCTTGGAAACTTAGAATTTTCTTGGAGCACTTTAAAATTGGATCATGAAAGGCAAAGAAGGAAAAGAGGAAGCAAAGATTAAGTTAGGAAGAGAATGATCAAGTGGATACAACGAGATTATTTGCAAATATCTTGTTGCATGTATGATTTCCTTTCTAGTTTTGGCATGCATGGGTATACATTTGTGTTATTGGTTCTCTTTCTTCCATTGGCATGGGTTTTTTAAGGTTTGATAATGTTTTTTAGCATAGCCTTTCCATTTTAAGATAGCCATGGTGTGCTGGGGTTCTCATGTTTCAGTTGAGTTGGATTGCCAGATGGATTTGAAACTGAGTGAGGTGGTCTCTGAAAGAAAGAACACATGGCCTAGTTATCCATGAATCTAATTGTGTACTGCGGTAATGTCTTGGCATAGTGACGCCTGAACCGGAATGTGGGTTGTGGTAAAGCCAATTTTTTTTGTGTTACGCAGGTGGGCCTAGGAATCCTCGACTGATAAATGGCAGGATATACAATAAATCCTAGAGGTGGGTTCCCTTGATCAAGCCTAGGAATCCTTTGCTGATTATTTGAAGGATATAAGGTAAATTATGGAGGGTAGAGTCTCAATTAGGCCTAGGAATCCCGATGAGTGAATGGTGGGATATATGGTGAAACCTATAGACTATGAGACAAGAAAATTTCTCACAGTGTAGGTGGATAAATCCAATGGCATCCATGCTTGTTTAGGACCTAGTGATCCGATGGGGATTGCAGTAATGCCAAGTTATATTGATGAGGGTGAGGTGGTTTAGCCTTGGGAAGCCCTGGTTGATTTCATTATGAATGCCACATCCATGCTTGGAATATGGCATGGGGGTGATTGGTTGAAAGAAAGTTTTTGTTCATCCAGTCTATGGTCGGGTGGTACATGGAAGTCCCAAACCTGGTTGGAATTTTCATTCATTAATAATAGTTCCTTTCTTAGTATTTTATATGCAAATGTATTTGTAAATATGTGGCATTTATGACTGGTATATCATTATTATTTATGTTGTTGTGATGTTGGTTATGATAATTTTTTATGATAATGATGATGTATGGATCTCATCATGTTTTTATTTGTAAATGAATGAGAAATGAATATATGACCTAATAGATGATAATGCAGCTAATGTGATAAGGCATCAATGCTTCTTAGTGATTCTCATATAAGTATGAGACACTTATGCTTATATATGTTGTTATGACCTATAGAACACATATTTGTGACATGATTAATGAAATGCATGTCATGGATAGTAGGGCTTCAGTCAAGGTATTGATAAAATGTTTTCATTAATACCTTTTTCTCAATGTTATTTATCATTCATAAGTTTTTCATGGATTTCTAGGCAGTAACTTGAGTCCTGGCCTTTAAAACATGGCACAGAATCCAAGGTCACTGGCACAAAACTAGCTAAGAAAGTCCACAGTCACTGGCATTCCGTTGCTATGGGAAAAATTGGAGGCCTAGATTCACATGCATAGCTTGTCTAGGGAGTGATTGGGGGTTTAATTAATTGAAAAGTTAATTTTCCTTAGGGGTTGGTCACCTGGAATGGTTGATTGGTTCTTGTAGGTTCTGTAGCATGTGTGGAAGGTCAATTTGGTTTTGTTTTGTCATTTCCACTTCCTTAACTATACATGGGGAGTTGAATCACATCATAGTATTCTCTCGTCACATGTTTACCCCGCTTGACCAGTTAGCTTGGGTAAATGTGAGAGGAGGGTGTTATAGAGTGGTATGAGAGCATGGTTCAACCCTTGGACTAGATGGGTACTGTGTTGGTTATGCATTCATGTCTATTACATATGTGTTCCTTATACTTATGGTCTATGTGTTTTTTTCATATCCATGGTTGCAATATTGTCGCTATGTGAAAGTTGATGGTGTTGTTGTGGAATGTGTCATCATGAGTGTATTATTGGTTATGCATTGTTTATGCATGTTGGTGTTATATGTTGTTAAGCATGCATTGCTATGGTTTTAGTGTCATGCATGAGGTTATGATGTGTGGTTGATTTGGTCATGCATTAATGAATGGAATAAGGTTAGGATGTTATCTATATGCTATTATGATTATGTTTATACGTGTATTTCACTACTATTTTTGACCTTGTAGATGAGATATCCTTCCCGAATTATACTGAGGTATGTTGTTCTATTTATGATTTTGTTTAGCTCACATAGTATGTCTTGCACAACATAAATCAAGATGAATAACAAGATGGTAGACTATAGTTCACGAGATTATCTGTATGGATCAAATGATCAGTGTAGTGTTGGGCACTCTTCTGACTTAGAAAACACATTGAGAAGTTTGAAGGCAAAAAAAATATGTTGTGAATTATTTTAATGTTTATGAGTCACGAGTGATCAAATGTACTCTTTCCATGTGATTGATAAGGTCTCAGGGTCAAATTGTTATATTTTCAAAACAAATTTGACATCTCTTTATTGTCATATGGTCATTGGTTATTTTCTAGGTCATTGATATTCCCTCCACTTGTCCAAGGTCACAATCATCTCTCATGGTCATGTCATTTCCCCCCTATCCTAGGTCATCAAAAGAGTTAGTGGGTCATCATCTAGGTCATGGTCTAGGATTCACATTTGATGGCCATCATCATATCAATCATTAAACGTAAACAAGGGAGTCATGTAATACATTTTGGTAACCATCATGGCAGTTAGTGATTAGGGAACAAAAATAATAAAGGTAACATTTTCTGTTGAATAAACTTAATGTTGTACATTAAATTATTCAGCAGTCATTTTCTCGAAATTACACATGATGTCATGTTTTCATCCAACCAAAATCGATTTTTTTTGTGTTATAAAGTAGAATAAAGAATTTCAAGACCTCATTCTATCCTTCCAAAGCTTCAAGATCTCCTCTGTGCCATTGTAACACTTTCCACAACCATCAGAAGTTCGAATTCCATTACCAATTTCTCAATTTATCAGTTTGTTGTGTTTCGGTTACGCTTCTGGCAGGGTTGTTGTGATTTTGTTTTGGAGGCATAAGGAGGAAATAACATGTTTATTTTTCATATAAGTGTTTCAAATAATCTCAAAAAAAGTAAGTGGAGCCTTCACAAACCCTTGATGCAGTCAATTTCCTCATAAAAGTGATTAAAATCCTTGCCTAGGGCTTCACTGCGCTTTTGCTGCGTTTTTTTCATTTTCATGGGCTTTGATTCACTTGACAAGAAATTACCCTTGTCTATTAGCATTCACATCCCTAATTTCCCTCATAAATCACTTCTCACCATTCCCCGCACTCAAACTCACTCATTTAATCATTTACCCTCACAACCCTAGCTAGTTGCTGTGGTTCTCGCCTAGGGCCATGTTTTCCCTTTTTTACCCCTCTTTCCTCACTCAAATTGAGAAATTAAACTTCCATTTATTTCCTTAAACATATCCCTACCCCCCACAATTTCCTTAGAAATTATCCTATCCTCCTCCCCTTCATTGCCTCCCCACAATTTGCTGCACTTTTAGCCCTATTTTGCAAATCAAATCCTTTGCCTCCCCTTCACAACCCCTTTCCTATGAGAAACACTTCCTCGTACCTTTGTTTTAATTCCATGTCAATTAAAAGGGTAATTCTACATCTCCTAAAACATGGAAACATCATAGACCAGAAAGAATGAGGTGATTGGCATGATTTTTAGGGTTTTGAGGTCGTTTGATGCACATAGGGACACTTTTGCTTCAAAATACGTTTATGACCAAATGGGGATGAATTGTACAAAAATGAAAGAGGGTTTTGTCAACAATATACCAAAGAAAAAAACCTCCTTCATTTTGTACACAGGTTTCATATATTGGGATATATTAAACTTTCTTGGAGGCCTATTTTAGAAAATCAAATTCTCCAATTTAATTTCTTTCTTTAGCCATTCTTTTGTGGCATGGATTCCAAGAATATGAGAATGAATTTCACAAACTTGAGAATTTTTTTCTTCACAAAATCAATATCTACAAAAACCTCTCCCATTTTTGTAAAACATTTTATGGTTAAAGAGATATTAGTCCATCTTTGACCCCTACTTTTACAAAAAAACTCAAAACATTGACTACCCAGAAACACAACAAGTAGTTGCTGCACTTTTTCTCAGGAGGAATAAATGCATAATTTCAAGAATGTGGAGATACATTATGGCATAAGGATGTCAGAAAAGTACATGAAGACGCTTGGATATTCATAAATTTTCAGAAAAGGATCAAAAAATGCCTATTTTTAACCTTTCTGCCACTTTTTCAGGGCACTTGCTACATTTTTGGACAGTTTGACTTCAAGCCAAGTTTTGAGGGGTTTCAAGAAGTTTTTTTTTCAATTATTAGTGACTAAATTGTGTATCATACATCTTCATATTTCCAACCATATATTTTTAATCAAAAAATAATCCGATAAGGCCTCCAAATCATCTTCCAAAAACTTGTGGCGCTTTTGCTAGACTTGCTGCATTTCTAGTTGTTTTGTTGCGTTTTTGTGTTTGGAAAATTTTCATTACACGTGGAGGTCAAAGGTCAAACTTGGTCTATGTAAAAAATGGCTCATGATTTTATTGATGATTAATAGTCTTATTAATGATCATATTTGTAAATAAAATTATTATTAATGCCATGAGAGAAAAGCTCAATTAGTTAGCTAAAAAGGGGGAAAGTTGTTTCTAACTTCCCTAGGATTAGGCAATGAGTCATTAGGTTCATTAATTAGTTGCTAAAAATTATGATTCGACCCTAGAGGTGGAATCTTGTTTGTTTTCTATATGTACTCAGAATCAAGTCAACGAGAGGGTTAGATATTTGAATTGCACACTCTTTTGGAATTTGTGTACTTGACTCTTTGTAGAAATAATTTACACATAGGTGCAAATTTTTTTATGGGATTCTTGTGATGTGGTTAGTGACAGTGTTTTTCTCCATTTTTCAAGCAGCCATCTATCTTCTTCTTGTGTTAATATCATAAGTTTTAAACATGATACATTTCCTCGTATGCTCTGTTTTATCTGATATTTTCATGTAAATGTTTTTATATTCTAAGTAAATGAATTCATACATGTATTCTCATTTTAGTCCTTCTATATGATTTCTTCCTCACCACTCTACAGTGACAAATTGAAATTGTGTCACTGATTACACCTACCTTACCTCATCCTATGTCTGCAATTGATCCTTTCGAATACCTGGCCTAGTTCCCAAACCAGTACTTCTTTATCCAACAAAATCTAAATCAAAACCTATTAAGCTAATAACTAGCCTAAAACCCTAATAATCTCTAGTCACTTCCATTGGATGTGAGGTTGATTATGAGGGAGCCCTCTCTGAGTTGGTAGGGCTAGATACCAAGTCGAAAGTTCGTCAATGGTTACCTCTTTGGTTTCCTTTCTCTGCCTTGGGAAACTAAGGAGACCTAAAATTTTGGCACTACTTTTGAGGAACGAAAGGTTTCATCTTCTCCAAGAAATATTGTTCAATTTGCAGATCTGATTATTGATGGTGGACAACGATCAGACATATGCAAGCTGAATCATTCACCTGACGACTCCAACTTGATCGAAAGACTCCACTGGTAGAAGGATCCAAAAATTGAGATGAGTTCTCAATCCAGAAGATATGCTCCTATGAAACGAGATCATGTTCCAGGATTTCCAAATCATATGCCTTAGGTTGATTGGAAAACATACTTGCCAAAATTCAGAGATGGAAAAGGTGATGATGCTACACTTCATTTAATAAGATTTCATATGCATGTGCGTAAGCTAAGGATTAATTTTAATGAATATTTTTTAATGAAGATGTTCATGATCACGTTAGAATAAAGAGCACAACTTTGGTATGAAATATTGCCTCCTGCTTGTATTTATTCTCTCAAATATTTTCACTTGGTATTTTTTGAGAAGTATAGAGAAACCTATCCTTCTTTTATTTTGATTGAGGATTGTTGTGATCACTTTGAGAATTTTATTCAAGAGCTGGAAAGTGCTTATGATGATGAAAAGTTTATGGATGATGTGTTGATGAGTGGTTGTCATTTATGTCAACCTAAGTAGCACCGGGGGCTACCCAGATCTTGCATGGTAATTTTGACCTATAAAATTACTATATTCTGGGTCAAGAATGTTTTTGATGGTTTCTATTTGTCGAGATGTTTCTCTTGATATATGTCACGCCATTTAATTCTTCATGGTTTGAGAGATATTCATGTTTGAAATTTGTAACCCTAGTTAGTGGGCTAAAACCCCATGGGGTTGTGGCATGGGTCATTGAAAAGTCAATAATTAATAATTTTTAAGCTACTAAAATCCCTCCCATGTTCACTTGTTGAAGCCCCTCTCAACCTAAGCATTTATATAAATTTTGATCTTCATCTCCTCCTCCTGTAGGGATTTTGTAACCTAAAACAAGTCATCATGCATTTGCGCTATAAATTTTTTCTATGAAGGTTTAGAAGCTATAATTTTTATGAGGGGAACCCGAAATCCCAAGGAAGCTACTGTAAAAATTTTAGATCAAGGTATGCAATATTTTCAGATATATGATCTGTGGAAGTCAATGTTTTTATAGGCACCTGAACTTCATCTCAAATAAGTGACCTTGGGAAAATCGTCATAACTCTCTCTCTGCGTATTGGATATGAATTATCTAAAAAGTGACAGATAGTGCATGGACTGTAGTTTTTGTTGTATCGATTTCAGAGCTGAATGAACAAACAGTGACTCGTGGCACACCATACAATTTTTCTCTACTGAACAAGTCCCTAATTAGGGCATTGTGAGAGATTGGGCATAAATCTCACTTGAAGAATCCAAATTGGGTCAAACCTATGGAATTCAAAAGAAGACTCATAGGAATACTATAGGACCAAAAATCACATATTGGGGATCTAAAATAGCAGAGATACACTAGAGTCAATATCGAGCTCCTAGAAGGTAAGAAAAAGCTAGATCATGTGTTGTGAAGGGCTGCAAAGGACCAGACTTTCTAGGGCAGCAAAGCAAAGAAAGGTGCAACAGAGGGTAGCATGATAAGAGTAGCAATCAAGGTGCAGAATAGCAACAAGAAGTTCATGAAATGAAGTCTTAAAGTGGGCAGCATTTCATACAGTCATTGTAAAGGTATCATTGTAAAAATTGTACAAGTGTCTATTTGCCAAGAGTTGAAGAGGCAGTGTCGGGAGGTCTAGGATCATCATTAGTTGGTTGTTTCATAGGCGGGGTTATGGTCTAGTGTGTCCACTTCTTCTACATCATTATATATCATTGTAAAGTGGATCATTTTCTCTGGTACGAGAGTCCATTCTTATTTTATTCTTTTATAGGGTGGTAGGGTGGTGCTAGGGCGAGTTGTAACTCATTGGGTGTTGGGGCACCCATTTAGTTGACTACTGAAGAATCTCGGGCATTGGAGCATCCATCTAGTGGGAGCTAGAGAAGAATGCTTTTCTATATTCTAGGAATTTGGGGCTTTATTTTAAATTGGAGTTGAATATTAAAGAATTATTAGAAAAGCATTCAGGTGGTTTTTGTCTCAGAGTTGGTTTCCACCTTAAAAAATTGTGTGCATTTGTGTTCCTTTGTTTATTGCTATCATTGTACAAAAATTGATAATAATTGAAGAAAAACTAATGCTCTGAAATATTAATAATAATACTAATTGAGAGGAATATTGATTCATCCCCCCTCTCAGTATTTCCAACAATTGGTATCACAGCCTAGTTCCTTCAATAGCAATTTAATAGCTGGAAGGAGGTCATGGAGCCTACCAAGAATGGTGTACCTCTATTCAATGAAAATAATTATGCACTCTGGAAAGGAAGAATGGAGTTCTATCTCTTGGCGCAAGGTTATGAAGTATGGGACAATATAAATGGATTTACATCAACCGCGGATGAAGAAGGTAAGAATAATTTGATAAATGATGCAAAAGCAAAGAATATTATTATGAGTGGACTTATTGAATCTGCTTATCATAAGGTGTTGGGTTGTAAAACCGCCAAAAATGTATGGGAAAAGCTTGAGAATATATATGCAGATGACTCAAATGTCAAAGAAGAAAAGCTTCAAATCTATAGAGAAAAAATTGAGCAACTCAAAATGAAAGAAGATAACAACATTGCTGCATACTTCCAACACATTGATGAAATAACCAACACTCTGGAAGGATTGGGAGAGCCTGTTGATGAGAAGAATATTATACGAAAGATTCTTAGAACGTTTCCAGGCAGATTCAACCCAAAGGTATCGGTCTTAGAATATACTAAAAAACTGCACAAACTTAGCAAAGAGGAATTACATGGAGTTCTCATAGCATATGAAATGAAACTTGATGAATAAGAGGGTACTTTGCATCTAGAAATTGCGTTCACTACATCTAAGAAAACCAATAAGGAGAAACAACCTTCAAAGTCATAGACCTGCACCTACAAGTGTGAAGAAAAGGAAGATGATGAAGAAGGTTTTTTAGATGGAGAATATGCTTACTTTACGAGAAAACTAAAAATTGGTAAGGGAAAATTCAAGGGTAAAATTCCATTGATATGTTTCGGGTGTGGTGAGGTTGGGAATTTCGCAGAAAATTTTCTGAGCAGAAGTGATGACAACTCAAAAGAAAATAAAGGCTTTAAGAAATTCAACAAGCAAAGAAAAAATAAAGGATTCAAAAGGAACTTTTTCTCTAAAGAAGATAGCTCATCATCCGATGAATCCAATGACACCAAAGAAGAATCCAATGAGAGAGTATTTTTTGTGGCCAAGCACATTAAACAAGAGGTATCAAACAACAAAGAAGAAGGGATGACCATAGAATAATTTTCGAAGGAGGAAATAAAGCTTATAAAAGAGCTCAAGGCTGAGAAGATCCGTTCCAATACTCTTGAAGAACAAGTTCAAGGTCTCAGAATTGAAGTTGAAGAACATAAATTTATTGAAGAGTCACTTCAAAATAAGTTGGAAGAAAGCAAAAAAGAAAGGGAAGCATTAGAAGCTGAAGTAGTCTTGCTGCATAAGGAAGTGAAGGGAAAAATTGTCCAAAACTATGACAATAGCTCAAGGGCATTGGAATAACTCATAAACAAACAACGATATTACAATGACAAAATTGGCCTCGGTTACAAAGAAGAAGCAGGACCTTCTACAACAAAATACAATGAACTTATGAGATCTGACATGCACGTAGAATTCATTGGAAAATATTTGCAAGAACAGCCTTGGAAAACAATTCCTCATCGAAGATTGCCATCTAGGTACCAACATATTTTTTATGACTATTGTTATGCATGTGGAAAATTTGGTCATAAAACTACAGAATGTCGCACGTACCATAGGAACCAATACAATTCCAGGAGATCTATCAAATATGAGCCTCCCAGGGCTCAACAAAACATCAATATAATTGAACATTTAATAAATAATATTTAATGTTACAAATGTCAAAACTTTGGACACATAGCCATAGACTGCAGACTTGAAAATACTCTAGAAGAATCTTCGAAGCCAAAGAACGAACAAATGGACATGGAAGAAGAAGAAGACTGATAATTGTGCTCTCGCTCTCAAGGCTCAAAACAACAAAGATGTGTGGTATGTTGGTAGTGGTTTCTCAACGCATATGACTGGAGATAGAAGGAAATTTGTATCTCTGAAAGAGAAGAAGGATGGAACCGCATCCTTTGGAAATGATGGATCTTAAAATGTTATAGGATCAGGTACAATCACTCTCAGAAGCAAAGATTCTCTAGCCAAGAATGTTCTATTGGTTGAAAACATGAATCACAATCTGCTCAGTGTTGGACAAATGTGTGATCAAGGACACACAATACTATTCAACTCCACAAAATGTAAAATCGGGAAAGGTAAGTATGGTGAAATTGTGGCTACAACAAGTCGAGCTCCGAATGACATATATGTTCTAGATGAAGCAACTAAAGTATGTCTAATATCTAAAGAGGATGATATAATATTTGGTAGCAATGATGATCGACTAATTAAGAACTTTGTTGCAAAGATATAGATTGAAGTGGAGATGTCTTTACTTAGTGAGTTGACATACTTCTTAGGGCTTCAAATATCTCAGCAAGGGAATGGAATATTTATATGTCAAGCCAAGTACATCAAGGAAATGTTCAAGAAATTCAAAATGGAAGATTGCAAACCCATCCTTACTTCGATGGTAACAGGTTGAATATTGAGCATAGACGACTCATCTAAGGATGTGGATCAAAGGTTGTACAGATATATGATTGGTAGCCTTCTATATATAATAGCCTCCTGGCCAAATGTTATGCAAGAAGTTGGACAAATAGCAAGATTCCAAGCAGCACCAAAATAATCACATATTATTGCCGTCAAAAGAATTCTTCGATATCTAAAGGGAACAATAGAATATGGCATGTGGTATCCCAAGGGTAACAATCTCATTATTCAGATGCAGATTGGGAAGAAAGCGTTGATGATTGTAAGAGTATTCATGAAGCATTTGAAAATCTTTGCTAGAAGCTTGGGATTCTCCCAAGTTCTCATTATATTTTCCTTATTCATAATATAAAGGGAGATTGGAAGTGTGTACAGGTCCGCAAGATGGTTGTGTTTCAGGGGGAGTTTCACTTTACCATTGATGTCAAAGGGGGAGAGAATTTTGTAGGAAGAGGTGTCATGATCGCAGGGGGAGTACTTGTGTTGCCATCAATGCCAAAGGGGGAGATTGTTGATCAATGGCTGTCATTGATGTCAACCCAAGTAGCACTAGGGGCTACCGAGATCTTGCATGGTAATTTTCACCTACAAAATTACTACATTATTGGTCAAGAATATGTTTTATGTTTTCTACTTGTCGAGATGTTTCTGTTGATATATGGCACACCATGTAATTCTTCACGGTTTGAGAGATATTCATGTTTGAAGTTTGTAACCCCAGTTAATGGGCTAAAACCCCATGGGGTTGTGGCATGGGTCATGGAAAATTCAGTAAATAATAATTTTTAAGCTCTTAAAATCCCTCCCACGTTCACTTGTTGAAGTCCCTCTCAACCTAAGCATTTATATAAATTGTGATCCTCATCTCCTCCTCTTGTAGGGATTTTGTAACCTAAGACAGATCATCATGGAATTTTCACTATAAATTTTTTTCTATGAAGGTTTAGAAGTTAAAATTTTTATGAGGTGAAGTAGCAATCCTGAGGAAGCTCCTGTAAAAAATTTAGATCACGGTGCACAATATTTTCGGAGATATGATCTGTGGAATAAAGTGTTTTTGTAGGCTCCTGAACTTCATCTCAAAGAAGTGACCTTTTGAAAATTGTCATAACTCTCTCTCTGAGTATCGTATTGGAATTATGTAAAACGTGGTAGATAGTGCATGGAATTTAGTTTTCTCTGTATCAATTTCAGAGCCAGAATGAAGAAACAGTGACACGTGGCAGGCCATACACATTCACTCTACTGAACTAGTCCATTATTAGGGCATTATGAGAGATAGGGCATAGCTCTCACTTGAAGAATCCAAATTGGGTCAGACCTGTGGCATTGGAAAGAAGACTCAGAGGAGTACTACAAGACCGAAAATCACACATTGGGGATTTGAAATAATAGAGTTACACACAATTCAATATCGAGCTCCTAGAAGGCAAGAAAAAGCTATATCATGTGTTGTCAAGGGCTGCAAAGGACCAGAATTTCTAGGGAAAAAAAGCAAAGCAAGGTGTAGCAGAGGGTAGCATGATAAGAGAAGTAATCAAGGTGCAGAAAAAAATCAAGTATTTCTCCACATGAAGTCTTCAAGTGGGTAGCACTGCATACAGTCATTGTAAAGGTATCATTGTACTAAGTCATTGTAAAAGTTTTACAAGTGTCTATCTGCCAAGAGTTGAAGAGGGAGTGTCGGGAGGTCTAGGATCATCATTAGGTGGTTGTGTAATTTTTAGGGTTGTGGTCTAGTGTGTTTTTGTCTTTTACATTATTCTATATCATTGTAAAGTGGACCATTTTCCCTGGTACGGGAGTCCATTCTTGTTTTATTCTTTTATAGGGTGGTGGGGTGGTACTAGGGTGAGTTGTAGCTCATTGGGTGTTGGGGCATCCGTTCAGTTGACTACTGAAGAATATCGGGTGTTGGAATGTCCATCCAGTGGGAGCCAGAGAAGAATGATTTCTATATTCGAGGAAGTTGGAGATTTATTTTCAATTGGAGTTGAATATTAAATAATTATTAGAAAAAAATTCAGGTGGTTTTTGTCTGGGAGTGGGTTTCCAACTTAAAAACTGTGTGCATTTGTGTTCCTTTTGTTTACTTCTATCATTGTACAAAGACTGATAATAATTGAAGATCAACTAATGCTCTGAAAGATTAATATTAATACTAATTAAAGGAATATTGATTCACCCCCCCTCTCAGTATTTCCAACATGATGAACATTTGGATACTTTGAATGACAAATATTTTCATTACCATGAGAAGATCATGGATTCTACCTTGGATGACAATGAACGTGAGAAAAATTCTTCAAAATATGACATTGATCTTCCATATTTCGAAGTTGATGATAATCTGCAGTAGTCTTGCCAATATTCAATTGATCAAGATATAGAATTTTTTCAAAGCCAAGGAAATTATCTTTCTGATATACATGAAAATTCACTTGTATATATTTGTGTCGATGCTAATTTGGCTATCTCAATTGAATATATGCAAGAAGATACAAATATTGTCTCTAATATGGATGATATGGAAGATCACATTGTTGCGTTTCTATTTAAGAGGGATCAACCAAATTAAGAATAACAATCAACCATTATATTTGAAAGCATCTCCCTTCTTTTTGCTGATCAACAAGAGGTAATGTTTCATGATTTTCAAGACCCCTTGGGTAGTCTTTTGCAAGCATCAGAAAATGTGGAGTTTTTTTTGTTCACCAACATATATTTTGGACTCAGATTTCATTCTGAGTTTCCATTTACTCAATCTTTCTTTATGCCTGGTGGAGCTCAATACAAGCATCAGTCAAGTAGTCATTTACTTGATTGGTTACATTGGATCTTTGACTTCAGTTGATCAGATCATTTATGGATCAGTTAGAGTAGGTAAGGTGTGATGAATAATATCAAAATTTTGAGCATCTTTTTTAGTGTCAGTTTCCAGTTGAGATTGCAGTTGATGGTATAGTTTAGTTTTTAGTTTAATTTGAGTCAGTTTGAAGATTGTAGCTTCTGTGAATCCATTTCCCAACAAAAAAGGTGACCTGGTCTATGATGTTCCTAACACCTCCTATAGGAGCTTCCATCCCCATCTGGAGCCAATGTTAGTGTCTATGAGTCACCCGCGATCAAATCTACTGTTTCCATTTGATTAATAAGGTATTAGGGTCAAATTGCTATATTTTCAAATAAAGTTTGACATCTCTATGTTGTCATATGGTAATTGGTTATTGTCCAGGTCATTTCTACTCCCTCCACTTGTACAAGGTCACCATCATCCATCATGGTCATGTCATTTTTCCCCTTTCCTAGGTCATCAAAAGAGTCAGTGGGCCATCATCTAGGTCATGGTCTAGGATTCACATTTGATGGTCATCATCATATCATTCATCAAAAGAAAACAAGGGAGTCATGTCATCCATTTTGGTCACCATCATGGGAGTTAGCAATTAGGTAACAAAAATAATCAAGGTAACATTTCCTTTTGAAGAAATAATGCTACATGTTAAATCAATGAATAGTCATTTTATCATAAGTGCTCCTGATTCCATGTTTTCATCAAGCCAAAATTGAGTCTTTTGAGTTATAAAGGAGCATAAATAATTTCAAGACTTCATTCTATCCTTCCAAATCTTAAATAGCTCCCCTTTTCCAATTTAAAACTTGCCACAGCCATCATAGGTTTGAATTCCATCACCAATTTCTCAATTTATTGGTTTGTTGCATTTTTGCTACACCTCTGGCAGGTTTTTTGTGCTTTTGTTTTGGAGGCATAAGGAGGAAATAACATGTTTATTTTTCAGCTTAATATTTCAAATCATATTTAAAAAATGAAGTGGAGCCTTCACAAACCCTTGATGTGGACAATTTCCTCATAAAAGTGATTAAAATCCTTGCCTAGGGTTTCGCTATGCTTTTGCTGCATTTTTGCATTTTCATGGGCTTTGATTCACTTGATAGGAAATTCCTCTTTTTTATTAACATTCACATCCCTAATTACCCTCATCAAGCATTTCCCACCATTCCCCACACTCAAACTCGCTCATTTTATCATTTACCCTCACAATCTTAGCTAGTTGTTGCGCTTCCGGCCTAGGGTTGTGTTTTCCATTTTTTACCCCTCTTTCCTTACTCAAATTGAGAAATTAGAATTACATTGCCTTCTTAAAACATATCAATACCCCCCATAATTTCCTCATAAATTATCCTATCCTCCTTCCCCTTCATTCCCTCCCCTCAAGTTGTTGCCGTTTTAGCCCTGTTTTGCAAATCAAATCCTTTGCCTCCCCTTCACAACCCATTTCCCGTGAGAAACACTTCCTCATACTTTTGTTTTCATTCCATGTCAATTAAAAGGGTAAGTCTACATATCCTGCACCATGGAAACATCAGAGACCAAAAAGAAGGAGGTGATTGGCATGATTTTTAGGGTTTTGAGGTCATTTGATGCACATAGGGGCAATTTTGCTTCAAATTATGTTTATGACCAAATGGAGATGAATTGTACAAACGTGAAAGAGGTTTTGTCAGTCATAGACCAAAGAACAAAAAAATCCTTCATTTTATACACAGGTTTCATAGATTGGGAGATATTGAACTTTCTTGGAGGCCTATTTCAGAAAATCAAATTCTCCAATTTAATTTCTTGTTTTAGCCATTCGTTTGTGGCATGGATTCCAAGAATATGGGAATTAATTTATCAAAAAAGAGAGACTTTTGTCTTAAAAGCAACCTTATATATATAAACCTCTCCTAGTTTTGTAAAAAGTGTTATGGTTCAAGAGATATTAGTCCATCGTTGAACCCTATTGTTACAAAAAACACAAAAAATTGACTACTGAGAAACACATCAAGTAATTGTTGCACTTTTTCTTAGGAGATATAAATGCATAATTTAAAGAATTTAGAGATATATTTTGGAATAAATATGTCATAAAAGTACATTAGTACACTTTGAGATTCATAAATTTTCATAAAATGGTCAAACAATACCTATTTTTCACCTTTCTGCCACTTTTTTAGGGCACTTGCTGCGTTTTTGGACAATTTGACTTCAAACCAAGTTATAAGGGGTTTAAATCAGGTTTTTGAAGTGATTAGTAACTCCATTTTGTAGTATAAATTACAACATCGATTGAGGGGGTTCCTTACGCCTGAACCTAGGAACACAATATTGTCTTATTTCTGTTGGCATTCAGTCGCCCAAAAAGAGATAGAATAACTACTATCAACTATCTGCCTGGGATCATGTTTTCCTTGGTTTATTCTGTATGTACAATGCAATTTCGGTAGTAATATTCCATTTCAGCTGGAAAATGCAGACCGATGTTTGGGGTAGTATAAGTGATCAGGGAGTGGTAACTCATATTATGGGAGGAAACTTTGTGCTACTAAATGGAAAAATATTATCAACATCCATGAATGAGAAATCATAAATAAAACTACCCCCTATTAAAAATATGACAGAAATAAATAGCAAGAAAAGAGCTCCAGCATAAATATCTTCGTTAGTGCGTAAGCCAATTGTATACCACCACTGATAAACACTGGAATAAGCAATATTGACTAGAACGGGAGCACCTCCTTGGGTAAAAGCTTCTATAGCTAGCTGATCCTCATTTATTAAGATTTCCAAACATATATTTTTAAGCAAAAAAATCATTCGGGAAGGCCTCCAAATCATCTTCCAAAAAATTGTTGTGCTTCTGCTAGACTTGCTGCATTTCTAGCTGTTTTGCTGCACTTATGTGTTTGGGAAATTTTCTCTACACGTGGAGCTAAAAGGTAAAAATTGGTCGATGTAACAGCTATATCATGAGTTGTTTAATGATTAATAGTATTATGAATGGTTATCTTTGTAAATAATCTTATGATTAATTCCTCGAGAGAAAAGCTCAACTAGTTAGCTAAAAAGGGGGAAAGTTGTTTCTAACTTCCCTAGGATTAGGTAATGAATCATTAGGTTCATTAATTAGTTTCTATGGGTTAGGATTAGACCCATAGAGGTGGAATCTTGTTTTTTATCTATATGTACTCAATATCGAGTCAATGAGAGGGTTGGATATTTTAATATCACACTCTTTTGGAACTAGTGTACCTGATTCTTTGCATAAATAATTTACAAGCAGTTGCAGCTATTTTTATGAGATTCTTGTGATGTGGTTAGTGAAAATGTTTTCTCCATTTTTCTTATGCATTTGATGATCAATTTTTTCAAGCAGCCATCTATCTTCTTCTTGTGTTAATCTCATAAGTTTTGAACATGATACAATGCCTCATATGCTTTGTTTTATATGATATTTTCATGTAAATGTTTTTATCTTCAAAGTAAATGAATTCATACATGTATGCTCATTTTTCTCCTTCTACATGATTTCTTCCTCACCACACTACAATGAAAAACTCAAATTGTTTCACTGATTACACCTACCTTGCCTCATCCTATGTTTGCAATTGATCCTTTGGAATAACTGGCCTAGTTCCTATAATTGGTTCTTCTTTATCCAACAAAACCTAAATCAAAACCATATTGAGCTAATGACTAGCCTAAAACCCTAATACTCTTCAGTCACTTCCATTGGCTGTGAGGTTTATTTTGAGAGAGCCCTCTCTGATTTGGTAGGGCTAGATACCAAGTCAAATTTTGGTCCATGGTTACCTCTTTGGTTTCCTTTCTCAGCCTTGGGAAACTAAGGAGCCCTAACAAGGTAGACAATGAAAAAATCATGCAGACATAGGATAAATGCAAAAATAATTCATATTTTATCAGAATTGAAGAGATAGGGACCACTTCGGATCAACCATGGGTAGGAGGATAGGATTAATGGGTCATATGGTTGTAGGACTCATGGTGGTCAGAGTTCAGATGGAAGGGACATGATTAAATATTGTAGGCTCTTGGATACTCCAGATAGGAGGGGATATGGACCCAGTTACTATTCTACTTATGGTTCTGACAGGCACTGTGATCATCATCATTATCACCCTTATAGTAGCAGTGATAGGGGATATTTGTCAGATGAGTTTAATAAAGAAAATCCACCTACTTTTGATGGAGATTTGAAGAAGCTAGAGGATGCAGAGGCTTGGTTACTTGGGATGAAAAATTTATTTGAGTTACATGAGTACACAAATAATATGAAGGCCTCAATAGCTATATTCAGCCTCAAAGAGGAATAAGTCATTTGGTGGGAAGATTTAAAACGAGTCAGACACATCAAGACATAACTATTGAGTTGGCATGAATTCAAGATACTATTTAGGAATAAATACTTATCAGAAAGGCTATGAAAATTAAGCCAAGGAATTATATGAGCTTAAAATGGTATTAATGATAGATGATGTAACAAACCTAGGTTAAAAGTGTTGGAAATAGTGACAGGGGGGTGAATCAGTATTCCTTTCAATTAGAGCATTAGTTAATCTTCAATTATTATCAGTGTTTGTACAATGATAGCAACAAACAAGAGGAACACAAATGTACACAATTTTTAAGGTGGAAACCCACTTTGGGACAAAAACCACCTAATGCTTTTCTAATATTTCTTTAATATTCAACTCCAATTGAAAATAAAGCTCCAACTTCCTAGAATCTAGAAAATCATTCTTCTCCAGATCGCACTGGATGGACGCTCCAATGTCTGAGATTCTTCAGTAGTAAATTGAAGGGATGCCCCAACACCCAATGAGCTACAACTCACCCTAGCACCACCCTACCACCCTATAGAAGAATAAAAGAAGAATGGATTCTCGTACCAGGGAAAATGGTCCACTTTAAAATGATATAGAATGATGTAGAAGAAGAATATATACTAGACCATAACCCCAACTTTGACACAACCACCTAATGATGATACTAGACCTCCTAACACTGCCTCTTCAACCCTTGGCAGATAGATATTAGTACAATTTTTACAATAATGTATTTACAATGACCAAGTACAATGATACCTTTACAATGATTGTATGCAATGTTGCCCACTTGAAGACTTCATATGATGAAATTATTGCTGCTGTTATGCGCCTTGGTTTGTACTCTTGTCATGCTACCCTATGCTACACCTTTCTTTGCTTTTCTTTCGTAGAAAGTCTGGTCCTTTGCAACCCTTGACAACACATGATCTAGCTTTTTCTTGCTTTCTAGGAGCTTGATATTGAATCTGGTGTATCTCTGTTATTTCAAATCCTAAATATTTTATTTTCAGTCCTGTAGTATTCCTCTGAGTCTTCTTTCCAATGCCACAGGTCTCACCCAATTTTGATTCTTCAAGAAAGAGTTATGCCCAATATCTCACAATGCCCTAATTATGAACTGTTTCAGTAGAGCGCACTTGTACGGCATGCCACGTGTCACTTTTTCTAAATTTGGCTCTAAAATTGATAGAGTGAAAAGTAAATACTATGCACTAACTTCCACCTTTTACAAAATTCTAAACTGATACTCAGAGAGAGAGTTATGACGATTTTACCAAGGTCACTTCTTTGAGATGAATTTCAGGAGCCTGCAAAAATGTTGACTTCCACAGATCATATCTCCAAAAATATTGCGCACCTTGATCTAAAATTTTTATTGAAGCTTCCTCATGATTTTGGCTTTTCCTCATAAAAATTTCAGCTTCTTAACCTTCGTATACAAAATTTTAGAGTGGAAATTCCACGATGACCTGTTTCAGATGGCCAAATCCCTTCCATAAGGAGGAAATGAAGATCGCAATTTATATGAATGCTTAAGTTGAGAGTGGCTTCAACAAGTGAACGTGGGAGGGATTTTAGGAGCTTAAAAAATATTAATTATGAATTTTCAATGACCCATGCCCCAACCCCATGGGGTTTTAGCCCACTAACTGGGGGTACAAACTTCAAACATGAATATCTCTCAAACCGTGAAGAATTACATGGCATGCCATATATCAACGGAAGTATCTTGAAAAGTAGAAACCATAAAAAGCATTATTGACCCAGAATATATTAATTTTGTAGGTCAAAATTCCCATGCAATATTGGGTTAGCCCCTGGTGCTGCTTGGGTTGACATCAATGACAACCGCTAATCAAGAATATCCCCCTTTGGCATTGATGGCAACACAAGTACTCCCCCTGCGATCATGACACCTCTTCCTACAACATTCTCTTCCCCTTTGACATCAATGGAAAAGGGTAACTCCCCCTGAAACACAACCATCCTGCGGACCTGTACACACTTCCACTCTCGCTGACACACAACCGTCCTGTAGACCTGTACACACTTCCACTCCGCCTGACACACAACCGTACTGCAGACCTGTAATCTAATGAGAACTTGGGAGAATCCCAATATTTTGATGAAGATATTCAAATGCTTCACGAGGCAAAGGTTTAGTGAAGATATCAACAATTTTTTCTTTTGTACAAACATACTCAAGTTTGATATTCTTTTCAGTGACTTGTTCTCTAACAAAATGATATTTGATCGGAATGTGTTTTCTTTTTGAATGCATGACAGGATTCTTGGAGATGCTGATGGCACTAGTGTTGTCACAGAATATGGGAATAGGCTCACTAAATTGTACTTGAAGATCTTGCAAATTTTGTTTCATCCAAAGGACTTGAGTACAACATGATGCTGCTGCAATGTATTCTGCTTCTGCTGTAGATAACGAGATTGAAGTTTGCATTTTGCTTAACCAAGATATGAGACAACCACCTCGATAGAATGCTACTCCACTAGTAATCTTACGATCATCAACGCTTCCTGCCCAATCTACATCTGTAAAGGCTTGAATAATGATATTTGTACCCTTGGGATACCATAAGCCATATTCTTCTATGCCCTTTAGATATCGAAGAATTATTTTGACGGCAATAATATGTGACTCTTTTGGTGCTGCTTGGAATCTTGCTACTTGTCCAGCTGCTTGCATAACATCTGGCTGAGAGGTTGTTACATATAGAAGACTACCAATCATAGATCTGTACAACCTCTGATCCACATCCTTAGATGATTCGTCTATGCTCAATTTGCAACCTGTTACCATCGGACTAAGGACGGGTTTGCAATCTTCCATTTTGAATTTCTTGAGCATTTCCTTGATGTACTTGGCTTGACATATAAATATTCCTTTCTCTTGCTGAGATATTTGAAGCCCTAAGAAGTATGTCAGCTCACCAAGTAAAGAGATCTCAAACTCACTTTGCATCTCTGTAGAAAATTTCTTACTTAGTCGATCATCATTACAACCAAATATTATATCATCCACATATACCTCAATGATTGTTAAATCATCTTTTTGTACATAAAGATTGCTATCAACAGTACCTTTCTTGAACCCTTGTTGGCGTAGATATCCATCAAGACAAGCATACCATGCTCTAGGAGCTTGCTTGAGACCATATAGAGCCTTCTTTAACCTGCAGACATAGTCTTCTTTTTGTGATAGTAGAAAACCTTCAGGTTGTTCGATGTAAACTTCTTCTTCTAATTCTCCATTCAGAAATGCTGACTTAACATGCATTTGGTAGAATTTGATTTTTCTTGAACATGCATAGGCAAGAAACATTTGGATGGTTTCCATTCTGGCAACTGGTGCAAATGTTTCGTCGAAACCAATTCCTTCCACTTGTGCATAGCCTTTGCAAACCGATCTTGCTTTGTTTCTGGTAACCTGCCCATCTTCATTCAATTTGTTCCTGAACACCCATTTAGTCCCAATGACATTTTTATCTTTTGGTCATGGAACTAATTCCCAGGTGTTATTCTTCTCAATTTGATCCAATTCTTCATTCATAGCTACTACCCAATGTTCATTTTGGATGGCTTCCTCAAAACTACTAGGCTCAAAGGTTGCTAGAAAAGTAACATGAGCTTGTTGTGATGAATGAAGTTGTCGACCTTCATTTATGTCACCAATGATTTGATTTGATGGATGGTTCTTTTGAATCCACTCTTTTGTTCTCCTTGGAGGAGCTTCTTGTTGTTGTTCTGGTATATCTTGATGATCATTGTTTACTTCTTCCTCATTGATAGTTTCTTCTTGTTCTACAATTTTATCTGTGTCTTTTTCAGCCTCTGTCTCAAGTTTCAAAGATTCTAGATCCTCATCATTACTCGCTAGAACACCATCTAGGTCAAATGTAACATTTATGCTCTCCACTATCTGTTTTTGTCTTAGATTATAGCATTTATAGGCCTTTCTTTTGCATGAGTAACCAACAAAGATACCTTCATCAACAAGTGATTCAAACTTACCCAAATTTTGATCTTCTCTTTTGATATAACATTTGCTTCCAAAGATTCTGAAATATTTTACATTAGCTAGTTTTCCTTTCCATAATTCATATGGAGTCTTATTGCAATTATTTCTGAGAAGACTTCGGTTGATAATGAAGACTGCCATATAAATTGCTTGAACCTAGAATTTTTCATCCAATTTTGAGTCCTTCAACATTGTTCTACCCATTTCCTGTACAGTTCTATTATTTCTTTCAACAGCTCCATTTTGCTGAGGTGTTCGTGCTATTGAAAATTGCCTTTTTATTCCATTTTCTTCACAGTATTGCTGAAATAATTTGGAAGTGAATTTTCCACATTATCTGATCTTAAACAATTTATTTTCAAATCAGTTTCATTTTCAACCAACTCCTTGTAGATCTTAAAGCACTCAAATGCTTTAGATTTTTTCTTTAGGAAACTTACGGCTGTCATCTTGGCATAGTCATCTATCATTAACATGAAATATAATTCTCCATCTAAGCCTTTTTTTCACACAGGACCACATAGATCAGTGTGTATCAATTCCAATGGATGTGATGAAAAGTGTTCTTTTGTTTTAAATTGGAATTTTTTCTGCTTGCCATGCCGACATGCCTCACATAGTGTGTTGGAAGGTTTTGAGATTTTCAGCATTTCTTGTACTGCTTCCTTTTTGCTTATCCTGACAAGATTGTCAAAGTTTATGTGACCCATTCATTTGTGCCATAACCAACTTTCATCTTCTTTAGCTAGTAGACATGCTTTAGTTGCTTCATCCAGAACATATATGTCGTTTGGAGCTTGACTTGTTGTAGCCACAATTTTACCATACCTGCCTTTCCTGATTTCACATTTTGTGGAGTTGAATAGCATTGTGTGTCCTTGATCACACATTTGTCCAACACTGAGTAGATTGTGATTCATGTTTTCGACCAATAGAACATTCTTGGCTATAACATCTTTGCTTCCAGGAGTGACAGTACCCGATCCTATAACATTTGAAGATCCATCATTTCCAAAGGATATGGTTCCATCCTTCTTCTCTTTCAAAGATACAAATTTATTTCTATCTCTAGTCATATGTGTTGAGCAACCGCTGTCAACATACCACACATCTTTATTTTTTTGAGCCTTGAGAGCGAGATCACAATTATCAGTCTTCTTCTTCTTCCATGTTCATTCATTCTGTGGCTTCGAAGATTGTTCTGGAGGATTTTCAAGTCTGAAGTCTCTGGCTATGTGTCCAAAGTTGTGACATTTGTAACATTCCATATTATTTCTTAAATGTTCAAATCTATTGATGTTTTGTTGAGCCCTGGGAAGTTCATATTTGAAGAATCTCTTGGAATTGTATTGGTTCCTAGGGTACGTGCGACATTCTACAGCTTTATGACCAGATTTTCCACATGAATAACAATAGCCATGAAAAATATGTTGGTACCTGGATGAAAATCTTCGTCGAGGAATCGTCTTCCAAGGATGTTCTTGCGAATCTTGTCCAATGAAGTCTTCATGTATGTCAGATCTCATAGGTTAATTTTATTTTGTTGTAGAAGGTCCTGCTTCCTCTTCTTTGTAACCGAGGCCAGTTCTGTCGTTGTAAGATCGTTGATTGTTGATGAGTTCTTCCAATTCCCTTGAGCTGTTGGCATAGTTTTTGACAGTTTTTCCCTTCTTGACTTCCTTACGCAGCGAGACTACTTCGGCTTCTAATGCTTCCCTTTCTTGGTTGCTTTCTTCCAACTTCTTTTGAAGTGACTCTTCAATACATTTTTGTTCTTCAACCTCAATTTTGAGACCTTGAACTTGTTCTTCAAGAGTATTGGAATGGATCTTCTCAGCATTGAGTTCTTTTATAAGCTTGATTGCCTCATAAAATTCTTCTATGGTCAACCCTTCTTCTTCATTGTTTGATACTTCTTGTTTATTGTGCTTTGGTTTATTGTGCTTGGCCATAAACAATATTCTCTCATTGGCTTCTTCTTCACTATCATTGTCTTCATCGGATGATGAGCTATCTTCTTTAGAGAGAAAGTTCCTTTTGGATCCTTATTTGTTGAATTTCTTAAAGCCTTTCTTTCTTTTTGAGTTGCCATTACTTTTGTTTGGACATTTTGCTACAAAATGCCCAACCTCATTACAACTGAAACGTATCAATGGAAGTTTACCTTTGAATTTTCCCTTACCAATTTGTAGTTTTCTCGTGAATTAAGCACATTCTTCATCTAAAACACCTTCTTCATCATCTCCCTTTTCTTCACACTTGCAGGTGCATGTATTTTCAATTGAAGGTTGTTTATCCTTATTGGTTTTCTTAGATGCAACGAACGCAGTTTCGAGATGTGAAGTACCCTCTTCTTCATCAAGTCTCATTTCATATGCTATGAGAACTCCATGTAATTCCTCTTTGCTGAGTTTGTCCAGATTTGCACTGTATTCTAAGACCGATACCTTTGGGTTGAATATCCCTAGTAACCTTCTAATAACCTTCCGTATAATAGTCTTCTCATCAAATGGCTCTCCCAATCCTTCGAGAGTATTGGTTATTTCATCAATGTATTGAAAGTATGCAAAAATGTTGCAATCTTATTTCATTCTGACTTGCTCAAATTTTGCTTTATAGATTTGAAGCTTTGCTTCTTTGACATTTGAGTCACCTGGATATATATTCTCAAGCTTGTCCCATACATTTTTGGCGGTTTTACAACCCAAATCCTTATGATAAGAAGATTCAATAAGTCCAATAATAATAATATTATTTGCTTTTGCATCATTTACCAAATTCTTCTTACCTTATTCATCCACGATTGATGTAAATCCATTTTGAACAGTGTCCCATACTTCGTAAGGTTGCGCCAAGAGATAGACCTCCATTCTTCCTTTCCAAAGTGCATAATTATTTTCATTGAATAGAGGTACACCATTCTTGGTATGCTCCATGACCTCCTTCCAGCTGTTAACCTACTATTGAAGGAACCAAGCTCTGATACCAATTGTTGGAAATAGTGAGAGGGGGGGGTGGGCGGTGAATCAGTATTCCTTTCAATTAGAGCATTAGTTAATCTTAAATTATTATCAGTGTTTGTACAATGATAGCAGCAAACAAGAGGAACACAAATGCACACAGTTTTTAAGGTGGAAACCCACTTCGGGACAAAAACCACCTAATTCTTTTCTAATGTTTCTTTAATATTCAACTCCAATTGAAAATAAAGCTCCAACTTACTAGAATCTAGAAAATCATTCTTCTCCAGCTCCCACTGGATGGAAACTCCAATGCCCGAGATTCTTCAGTAGTCAACTGAAGGGATGCCCCAACACCCAATGAGCTACAACTCACCCTAGCACCACCCTACCACCCTATAGAAGAATAAAAGAAGAATGGACTCTCGTACTAGGAAAAATGGTCCAATTTACAATGATATAGAATGATGTAGAAGAAGAATATATACTAGACCATAACCCCAACTTTGACACAACCACCTAATGATGATCCTAGACCTCCCAACACTGCCTCTTCAACCCTTGGCAGATAGATACTAGTACAATTTGTACAATAATGTATTTACAATGACTAAGTACAATGATACCCTAACAATGATTGTATGCAGTGCTACCCACTTGAAGACTTCATATGATGAAATTATTGTTGCTGTTGTGCACCTTGGTTGCTGCTCTTGTCATGCTAGCCTCTGTTGCACCTTTCTTTGCTTTGCTGCCGTAGAAATTCTAGTCCTTTGCAACCCTTGACAACACATGGTCTAGCTTTTTCTTGCCTTCTAGGAGCTTGATATTGAATATGGTGTATCTCTATTATTTCATATCTTAAATATCTAATTTTTATTCCTATAGTATTCCTATAATTCTTCTTTCCAATGCCACGGGTCTGACCCAATTTGGATTCTTCAAGAAAGAGTTATGCCCAATCTCTCACAATGCCCTAATTATGGACTGTTTCAGCAGAGCGCACTTGTACGGCGTGCCACATATCACTGTTTCTTGATTTGGCTCTAAAATTGATAGAGAGAAAAATAAAAACTGTGCACTATCTTCCATATTTTACGAAATTCCAAACTGATACTCAGAGAGAGAGTTATGACGATTTTACCAAGGTCACTTCTTTGCGATGAATTTCAGGAGCCTGCAAAAACCCTGATTTCCACAGATCATATCTCCGAAAATATTGCGCACCTTGATCTGAAATTTTTACTGCAGCTTCCTCAGGATTTCAGCTTCGCCTCATAAAATTTTCAGCTTCTGAACCTTCGTATAAAAAACTTTAGAGCGAAAATTCCATGATGACCTGTTTCAGATGGCCAAATCCCTTCCACAAGGAGGAAATGAAGATCACAATTTATATGAATGCTTAAGTTGAGAGGGGCTTCAACAAGTGAACGTGGGAGGGATTTTAGGAGCTTAAGAAAGATTAATTATCACTTTTAAATGACCCATTCCCCAACCCCATGGGGTTTTAGCCCATTAACTGGGGGTACAAACTTCAAACATGAATATCTCCCAAACCATGAAGAATTACATGGCGTGCCATATATCAACGGAAAAATCTCGACAAATAGAAACCATCAAAATCATTATTGACCCAGAATATATTAATTTTGTAGGTCAAAATTCCCATGCAATATTGGGTTAGCCCCTGGTGCTGCTTGGGTTGACATCAATGACAACCGCTGATCAAAAAAAAGTTCATGTAATAAAAGTTAATAAAGGCAAAACATAAGACCACGATTAAGGGACACTTATTCCAAGTTGAATGTTGGGAAAATATATCCTAGTGGGAATCACTAGATGTGTTTATGGAAAAGGGAAATTGGAAAAGGAAATGGCTAAGGAATTAAAGCGGAATAAAGTATTTTTGGCACATTTATTTATGAAAAGAAAGGAAATTAGTAGAAAAGTAAGTTAAAAGGTCACAAGTTGCATGTGAGGATGAAAATGAAGAAAATAGAGGCCTAATTGATAAAAAGGATTTTGAGGGCCAGTTGGTACCTTTTTTTCATTTTAGTTTTGGAGCTCTCTCATTATTATCTCTCTCTCATACTCTTCAAAACTTAGAGAATTCTTGGAGAAAATAAATATTGAGCCAAGAAAGAGGAAATCAAACAAAGGAAGGAAAAGGAAAGGAAAGGAAAGCTAAGATCAAGCAAGGAAGAGTAGGATCTAGCAGCTTCAACAAGAACACTTGCAGGTAAAATAATGCATGTGCGATTTCCTAGCTAGTTTGTACATGCATGGCTTATGAATGCTAGTATTTGGTTCTCTTGCTGTCAGTGACATGGTTTTTCGAGGTTTTGAAATTAGTTTTCAGCCTTGTCTTTCATTTTTCCAGATAGCCATGGTGTGTTGGGATTTTTATCTCGGCTTTGATATTTTTAATTGTCATATGGATTTCATAATCTAGGGTGGAGGTGGTCTCAAGGAAAATCCCCAAAGTCATAGGAGTCCCTTGATAAATTTTGGCGAGATACACGATAAAGCCTGAGGGTGGTGTCTCGACTTAGGTCCTAGTGATCTGGGATTAGATTTCTATAAATCTTGAGAGATGGGGAGATAGAAAATTCCTTAAGGATAGTGATGGATTTCTAGAGGCATTCCAAGCTTGATTTAGTTTTGTGATCGGGGTATCGGTTTATGTGTGATCACAGTATGGTGAGGGTGGAGGTGGTTTAACCTCTGGATTCCCTTGGTTTTCTTTGGGTTGGTTTATCCATGAGATCCCACATTCATTCTTAGAATATGGAAAGGGGGTGACTAGCTCAAGAGAGATTTGGCTCAGCCATGTCTATGGTCGAGTGGTACATGGAAGTCCCGAACCTAGTCAGTTATTTCCTATGTTTAATGAAATCTAAGTTCTCTTTCTTTTGTACTTATTAATGTGTGGATTTAATGGTTGTTATCTCACTATTATTTCCATGGTTGTATGTTGGTAATAAGCATGGTTATATTATTGGTTCAAGTCATGGTTATTTCATGTATTTACTTGTAAATGTTAAAATAATGGATTCAAGACCTAAATTCTATCATATCAGTTCAAGGAAGAGGGTAGTGACCCCTCTTGTAATGTATCATAATATTTTTCAGTCATTCATGCTCTTTCTTGTATCCTAGACCTGTAGATCTCATTGAGACGAAGTGTTTGACAAAATTTCAGTCCTGGTTGGGGATGGTCAGGCCTAGTCCTAGAGTCAATTTTTGGTTCATTGGAATTTTCATCGTGTGTTTGATGGCCTCTGGAAGCTACAGGAAGTTCTGAGCAGTTTCCAGTATTCTGGGCTTAAACATTTCCATAGGTCTGGGTGAAATATTCCCTGGATGCATGCATGCCTATGGTGTGGGAGCATCTAGAGCCTCCTAGATGCACCAATGCATATTATGTGGGAGTTCCTGGGGGTTTTATTCATTTAAACTCAGTGAAACCCAGGGACAAGTCAGGAGAATGACTAGGATAGCCTCTTGGGGTTCTGTAGTAGGTACATGGGGTCTGTTTTATGGTTTTCCACATTGATTCCTCTTCTTTAAAGTCACCAAGGAGGTCGAATCTAATCTTAATTTCCCTCAGCTCATGTTTACCCCGGTTGGCTAGTTACTTGGGTATATGTGAGGGGAGGTGTACATTATAGGTGGTATCAAAGCGTGGTTTAGCTCTCCTTGGGAAAAGTCTTATGTTTTCAAGATTATTTTCATCATGCATTCATGTCAGCTGTGTATGTGTTTCTCATGCTTGTGGTCTATGTACTTGTTGCATCCGCATGGTGTTGGTCATGGTGGAAGTGATGTCACCATGGAAGGGCTAATGGTGTTGCTATAAATGTGTTTTCATGAGCATATGAATGGTTATACTTGTCAGGTATTTACATGTTGTCAAGTGTGTATTAGTATATTTGATGTTGTCATGCATGAGGTCATGGTATGTAGTTGATATGGTCATGCATTGATGTCTGAGCTCTAGCTAGAATGATGTTTATGTGTCGGTATACCTATGTGTTATAAGTATATATGTTGTTATGATTATGTCTATACATGTACTACGTTGATTGGTTGCTCTTGCTGATGAGATATCCTCCCTGAATTATGCTAAGGTATGTTGGTTTATTGTGATTTGGTTTAAGCTGACATGAGATTCCTTGTAGGAATAAATCAAAGATGGCTAGCAATATGGTAGACTACAAAGATTCTCCTTATGAATCACATGAGTAGGATGGTGTTGATAAATATTCTGATTTAGCACATACATTGAGAAGTTGGAAAGAAGAGATAAGGAGTTGTAAGGAAGAAAATGATAGAATCATACAGGCACAAGAAATAAGCAGAAGTAAATGCAGTAAACCTTTAAAGTTTTTCAAATTTGTAGTGACAGGGACCACTTTGGATCAGCTATGGACAAGAGGATGGGACTAATGGGGCATATGGAAGTAAGTATCCTGGTGGTTACAGTTTCGATATAGATGAAACAATTAGAGATGGTAGGTTCTTGGACACTCCAGATAGGAGAAGTGACAAACAATTGTACTATTCTAGTTCTGGTTATGATAGGAATTATGATTGTCATTGTTATCATCCTTACATGAGGAGTGATAGGGGATATTTTTTGGATGATTTTAGTAAATCAAAGCCACCTATATTTGAAGGATATATAAATAAATCACATGATGCAGAGGAATGGTTTCTTGCCATGAGGAATTTCTTAAGGTTTCATGATGACTCAGAAAACATGAAATCCAGAATAGCCACACTCAGTCTCAGAGGTAAAGCATATGTTTGGTGGTAAGATGTGAAGATTGTTAGGAGTATTTATGAGGAGTGTTACATAGGTAAATCCTCTTTGCAGATAGAGACGATCCCTCTAGCCCTAGGGTAGTTCTAGAAACAAACGGACAAGCTAAAGTGTTTCTTCCTAGTTAATGAATGAAAAAAAGACACGGTAGATTGACCTACTTGGAATCCAATGTTTTCGTCATTGCAAAAATAATAGTAGCCTCTCGCTCCTGTCTTGGCAAATCACAATCCGTTCGTTGTTATGCCCGGATACCTGCACATGTAACAATAAACGAGAACAGCATACGACATCATAGTTTCACTCACAACTATTAACCAGTCAAAGAGGACTAAAGCTATCGCATTACACAAACATGATAACAAAATAGTGGAACCGAACATTAGTCATGTATATATAAGTAGAAGGAAGAGGTACAACCGATGCTTTGACGTCGCAATCTCCTCCAGTGGGGTTTAGCCAAAGCGCGTCTCAGTACCTGTCGAGGGATTTAGACGGAATGAGGACATGGATTCAAGCTCTCATCAAAGTTATTCCTTCTATCTATCTTCTCTAGTCATTGAACTATAGTATCAGCTCTCCAAGTTCATCTATTCAACCATTTAGCTAGTTTGTACTAAGATAGATAGTTTCTTTTATAGAGGAAAAGGAGGAGGTTGGGATCCCTACAAAGGTGGGAGGGAGTCCTATCCTTTAGGAGAGTTCCAAGGGAGGTGGAAACTACTAAATAAAGGAGGGATTTCGTGGTTGTTTCAGTTCAACCACTCCCAATGACTCATCCTCAAGGTGGTTGGGATAGAACATTCACCTCTGTTTTTAAAAAACATTCCATAAAAAGCTTGGCATGGGCACTTAACTTGGACAGAGCGCCAATTGGCGTGGGCTCAGTGTTTATTTTCCAGCTCGGCATGAGAGTGTAACTGGCTACTCGCGCCAAGGCAAAAACAAGGGTTTTTACAATCCTGCTCAGGGAATTGTCAACAAGAGAAATGTTACTCTCATGCAAAGGAATGTAGTGATGGTTTTTTTCTAGGCATGAAACTGCTTATTGGTCACAGAAACGACCCTCAAATGGGTGAGATGGGGATTGCAAGGACAATGAAAAAATGTTGTGTAACAGATGCCCCCTAAAGCATGAGGTCCGAGGGAGAGGGAGGGGCGAAATGCTTTATGAGAACGTGTTCGAACCAAACAACACTGTCACAAAACCTGCAATTACAAATACAACTGATATCTCTAATACATGAACATGTGGCATGGGTGCATCCATCCATATAGAGTATATATAAAAACTGATATCTGAGGTATGGACGCAGCCATCTAGCAGTAAGGATCAACAAATAGACTCAAGTATGGTCGCAACCATCCAATCAAAAGAGTCATGTAATAAGTTATAAAAATCCACAAAAATCCACAGCCTAGACTTTATCAGAGAAATCTAGGGTCTTGCGCTTCATCTTGACCCGAACAAGTACAATTTCAGGCATGCAAATATATGAGATGAAGTCAAACATGCCAGAAAATCACCTAATTACCAGCAAATGATGAAAGTTGTTAACAAGCACAAGAGAAACCACCATTAATGAAAATGGCTCTCAAGGTACAACTGGTGCAATCTACGAGATGTGAACAGTGATTTGGCATCGAACATCCATAGAATCACTCGATCAAAGGCCAATGATGTGGACCTTGCGTCGAATGCGAAAAACATGCCATTAAGACATGCAGGCTCCGAGGTACCAGAATAAAGTCTCTTGATCAAATTCCTAGATAATGAGTTAAAGTCGACAGGAGGTGATCTGATCGAAGGTGGGCCATAATGTTTCCCACATCATTGATTCAAGACAGAAGAACATGATAATAGTGAATCAGGCCCAACAGAGAATCAGAGGGCAGTTGAAAATTGCAGAGGCAAACTTCTCTTAAACATATCAGTAGCACAACACTGGATTTGGAAGTATTTGACATCAAAGGATCTGAAGTCATGAAAACATGGCAAAGAGAATATGAGAGGTCAAAAGAGATTACCCAAACCCATGGAGGAAACAATGATGAAATGAGATGTTCCCAACCCGACATGAATGCAGAAAAGTGCCATGTTCAAGAGTGACATATTGCTAACATAAATAAAGCTTGGTTCCATTTCCCCCCCACCATTGTTGGCAAGTACCCCAATTATTTTTAAACAAACTTGAAGGGGATAACATATGCTTGTGCTGTAAGTTTTTCCTTCGGACAAATCCATCCTAGTACATTTTACGAGCCCTAGGAAGGAGGAACTCGAGTAACATCATGGCGACGAAATCTGATGTCATTAGTGTTTAAAGAGTCTAACAAAGGGAGAACTCGGCATATTTTCATATTTAGAGAGTTTGAAAAGAAGGTGGAAAAGAAAACTCCAACAGTCCCTTTTCGTAGGTAGTCTCACTGATCCGAAAAGGTAGAAAACTGTGTCGGTGAGAACCTCTTAGTTGTGATAGGCTGAGGTATTCCTTTTTCGTAAATAATTCATCCCAGCCCGAAAAAGGGTTAAATGTATACTGGGTGGATATCGCTTCACAACAATTTAACGAGTTCAAAATGACAAGAATCTCGGCAATATTTTCAATTTTAGAGAGTCAGAAAAGAGCTGAAAGATGACTCCAGTAGTGAATTTTTCTTGTTTTTACCTAGTCCAAAAAAGTATAAAATATAACTTGTTGCTTCATCACTGTCATGTGAAAACCTGCTGTTGCAGAAGAGATACGTGTAAAACCCATTTTTCGAAATAAAATAAAATAATCGAAAAATATATCTTAAAACCTAATTAGGGTTGTGAAAAAGTTATAAAATGCCAAAAATGGTAAAAATATTTACTTTTCACTTTTTACCTCTTGTGGAGCAATAGTTACCCATTTAGCACTGTGATTTTGCGGCGATGATAACGGATGATCCCACAGTCCAATCTCAATTCTGTTAGTTCTAGGTAAGAGTTGACACCTTTCCCTTCATTTTGAGTCATTCCTTTCTACTTGCAATTTCCAGTTTTGAGTTCTGGGGGAGAAAATGTGAAAATTAGGGCACGACAGTTGGCACGGGTTTTGAGCACGAAGTCACGCCAACCACCCTATTTTATACACTAGGGCATGGTTGATATAAAAATTAAGGGTATTAAGTTCCCTGCAATTGAGCAATTTGACCTTGCAGAGCAGGTTGAGCAGGTTGCTGAGCAGGGTAAACAGGTAGAACCAGTTGTAGAACCGAAGGAATCTTCTGTTGGGCAGGTTGAAATGACTGTTGAGTCAGTTGAACCGGCTGTTGAAACGATTGTTGGGGACCAACAGGTTGTCCTTGTGGGAAAGGTTGGCTTGATGGTTGTGACGGATCAGGTTGTCCCTGATAACCAGGTTGACCCGGAGAAGGACCAAAGGGTTGTCCTGGTTGCACAATATTTGGGCCATACTAAACGTATGGCTGTGATTGAGGTGCAACAGGTTGTCCCTGTGACAGATAATTTTTCCCCCCAGGACCAAAAGATGATCCTAGTTGATTCAAAGGTTGATCTAAAAGATCGGAGGGTTTTCCATGCTGGGCCAAAGGCTAACCTTGTGAAGGTTGGCTTTGTGGACTATATGGTTGTTCCTGTGGACCGGAAGCAGGGCCCTGCTGAGCTAAAGGTTGTCCCAATGATGGTTGTCCTTGGAAGCCAGAGGGTTGCATAGGAAGAGTAGGTCCTAGATGAGTAATAGTTTGATAAGGGTCATAAACAGCCTGATAAGGATCAATAGGAGGCAAATAGACTAGATTACCATAAACATCATAATGGTGCGGATAAATATATATGGGATTACCAAAAACATCATAGTGATGGAATCGAGGATTAGCAGGAGCCTAAGACTACTGAGAACCTTGAGAAATCTGCTGCTGAACAACCAATAGATATTCTTCAAAAATAAGACCACTAGGAATCACAGGAGGAGTGGAAACTGAACTAGAAGCCACACAAACCATTGGTTGAACTAGAATAGATGTGACAGTAACTAAAGAACTAGGAGTCAAAGGTGATAGCCCCAACGAAGGTAGGACCGAACTACGAGGAGGAGGCAACACCAGATATGATCTGACTCAAGGATCTAAATCCAAGCGGAAGTGAGACTGACGATGGTGAAGATTGGATGGAGGCATGAGAGAGATCTTCATAAAAGAGTTGATATTCTCCTGTGGAAACATGCATTCCTTCACTGCAAAAAGGACTGGAGGAATCTGTATCTAAGTCCAATGTAAGATCTTCGAAAATACTACAGGGACTAGGAGGTACAACAGTAGCAACAAAGGGTGATCCTGACGTAAGAGGAGGAAATTCTCCTTCTTCCCCAAAACCAGACCAAGCACTTGAAGGAGGCCAATTGAATTCAACTAGCTCGTCAAGCGGAGATCGAGTAGCAAGGGGTTGGACAGATGGAATAATAGGCTACGAGAACTCGACAAACCTAGTGGACTGAGGGGTTTCAAAAGAAATGTCCAAAAAAGAACCACCACTAGGAGGCAATGAGGACGATGAAACTGGATGTTCTGCCACTTTAACTATATATCAGAATATGAAGGAAAAGAGATAACCAATCGATGGTGCCGAAACAGGAACCAAAGAAATCAATCAAGCCAATCATTAAACTTTTAATGGGTGTGTGATCGTAGGTGATTAATTTTATAACACTGAAACCAAAATTCACTATTTCATGTTTTAAGAGTCGAGAAACAAGAAAAATATGACTCTGGTAACTTTCAATTTGAAACAATAGTGAAAGGACAAGTGCTCGATGATCTCTTCTCTTATTTAAAGAGTCACGAAAATATCGAAATGACTTCTCAAGAATTCTAAGCAAGAGGGTGTACCAGGTTTCTGTGAACTGCCATATACGCCTTGGTGATCAAATGAAACAGAAATGACCAAGGACTTGACGTATGTGCAGGTAGTCTCCCCGAATGCTATGTTCGGTGTATCACGGTTACAAGGCAACAGATTCGGCTTCCTATGGATAAAAGGATTGCAACCTAGAGGGTTCTCCCTTTATATATGTGACGGTACGGGAAGAACAAGTTCGTACTAGTGTAGTCTGAAGCCAATAGGCGAGCGACAACTACTAGGTTTTAAAACACTGTAACACGTCTCTAGCCTAAACCACTAGAAAAATTTTGTTAGGTTTCAATGTCACCTTAAGTTAATTGAGTAAATTTTAAAGTTAATATTGAATTAGGTTTCAATTTCCAGGCCCTAACAAATTTGGAGCTCAACTTCCTAAATGAAAACTATATGCAAATAAACATCATTTCAGTTCGATGAATACTAGTTATAAGAAGGATAGATATTTTTCAAACAACAACAAAGAAAGAAAGTATATGAAGAAAATTCTAATGCCTCTAATGAAACAAATTGAAAATGCAATTCCTTCCTAGATGACAAAGGATAGTTATGCAAAGGAATGTTTCAATTTTGATGCAACAAAAGAATGCAAAATATATTTTTTATTTTTTCAATGAAAAAAAGCACACAATGCACTAATTCAAATGGAAAACAAAATAAACACTAGTTTTATTTTTTGCAAATGTAGGGATTTAAAATTAAATGATTCAACCAAAGTGAAACAAACACAAAACATTCAAGCTAATGCAACAAACTTTCGATCAAATAGAGAGAATTTCCCAAATCGACCCAACACAAGTAATGTAATCGATGCCCGGAGCACTAAGGGGAAAGATTAATCGATGAAACGAAAAGACCATTCAACCAAAACACTCAAAAGGATCGAGGAAAACTCAGTGTAAAGGCGCAAAATGAAACAAGGCTGACGACAATCAAAGAGACTTTCATTTTAAACAGAAGGCTCAGTGTACAAGAACACTCAGAAACCCTAAGGCCTTTAAATGACACTGACAGGAAAATGGACAAACAACTGGAAGAAAGAAGTCTACAGAAGTCATCATAGTTCCAATGGCTAGATTGCACCTAGAAAATAACCCAAAAGCAAGCACAATTGACTAAATTAAGACTCATTAAGGAGGCAAACCAAAAACTACAGGGGCTGGCGCGAATGTAAGGTTGTAATCTATGCCATATAGGGGCTGGCACGAGTGCAAAGAGAGCAACCTGCGCTAATCGATGCGACTATTCAGACAAAAACCGTGCCAAGCTAGTTACCTATGGGAAAAAAAGGAAAAACCAAAACTTAACGAGTAGAGGTCAACCTTGACACTTTGGAGTTGAACAGAGGATGGAAATTAAGTAAACAAACCAGAAAAAGATAGAAAATGAAATCGATAATTGAAACTAAACCAATAGGAAGGAACGACAAACTCACAATGATCCCCAGCGGAGTCGCCAATTTTTTACGTAGGTAAATCCTCTCTGCGGATAGAGACAATCCCTCTAGCCCTAGGGTGGGTCTAGAAACAAATAGACATGCTATAGTGTTGCTTCCTAGTTAATGAATGAACAAAAGACACGGTAGATCGACCTACCTAGAATCCATTGCTGTCATCGTTGCAAAAAGAGTAGTAGCCTCTCACTCCTGTCTTGGGAAATCACAATCCGTTCGATGTTACGCCTGGATACCTGCACATGTAACAAGAAACGAGAACACCATACGCCATCATAGTTTCACTCACAACTATTAACCAGTCAAAGAGGGCTAAAGCTATCACATTACACAAACATCATAACACAATATTGGAACCAAACAATAGTCATGTATATATAAGTAGAAGGAAGAGGTATAACCGATGCTTTGACGTCACAGTCTCCTCCACCGGGGTTCAGCCGAAGTGCGTCTCAGTACCTGTCGAGGGATTCAGATGGAATGAGGACATGGATTCAAGCTCTCCTCAATGTGATTCCTTCTATCTATCTTCTCTAGTCATTCAACTATAGTATTAGCTCTCCAAGTTCTGTTATTCATCCATTCAGCTAGTTTGTACTAAGAGAGATAGTTTCCTTTATAGAGGAAAAGGAGGAGTTTGGGATCCCTACAAAGGTGGGAGGGAGTCCTGTCCTTTAGGAGAGTTCCAAGGGAGGTGGAAACTACTAACTAAAGTAGGGAGTCTGTGGTTGTTTCAGTTCAACCACTCCCAATGACTCATCCTCGAGCTAGTTGGGATAGAACCTCCACTTCTATTTTAAACAATTATTCCATAAACATATTGGCATATGCACTTAATTGGGAAAGAGCACCAATTCTCATGGGATCAGTGTTAATTTTCCAGCTTGGCACGGGAGTGTAACTGGCTACTCGCGGCAAGGCAAAAACAAGGGTTTTTACAGTCCTGCTCAGGGAATTGTTAATAAGAGAAATGCTACTCTCATGCAAAGGAATGCAGTGATGGTTATTTCTAGGCATGACACTACTTATTGGTCACAGAAAGGACCCTCCAATGGGCAAGATGGGGATCAAATCTCGAGAGGCTATTTTTGAAGAAGTATCTAGAAGAGAGGTACTATGATGCCAGAGCTAAGCATTTTATGATGAGTTGCAGATGGGTTCCATGAAAAATGATGAGTATACTAGCAGGTTCTTGTATCTGTTGATATATGTTCCTTACCTCAAGGAGGAGAAGGCCTAGGTTAAAATATTCATCAATGGGCTTCCAGTAGCCTACATAGATCAGATTGAGTTCAATGATCCTAGATAATTGGAGGAGGCCATTCGGAAGATGAAGTATTTTTATGAGCAGTCAAAATGAAAATTTGAGCTTAAACATGATTTAAAAGGAAATTATAAAGCTAAAAAAATATGGGCACCAAAGTGGGAAAGACCACAAGGTTTAGGTGAGAAATAAAATGTGGTTCCTTACAAGAATTTCAACACAACAAGGGACCTGGAGAGTAGAAGACTAGAGGAGATGGTAGAGCACCATTGTTGTTGTTGATATGTGGCAAGGATCATCGTAAGAGGGACTGCACACAGTATCAGGGTGGTAGACCTCAGATCTATAATGCATAGGAGGCACAAATAGTTGGGGATGTTAGTCATAACATTCCTTGGATTTAAGCGGTTGTGGACAGCATGAAAGCATATCATCAGACATCTATCATTGAGATGGATGGTAAATTTTTTTATCAAGTTTTTTCTATTTTGATTAAACCTGGATCTAACTATAGTTATATTAATCTTGACTTGGTGGACAAGTGTGGTTTGAGAAAATAAATGCATGCAAAATATTGGTTAGTGCATTTGGCTGCAGGTACAAAGAAATAGTTCATCATTGGGTAAGAGCTGGTGCATTTGAGTTGAATGGCATTCCTACAATAATGCACTTTAACATATTTCCATTAGGATCATATAGTATTCTATTGGGTATGGATTGGTTATATATTCACATGACCAAGGTGGATTGTTATGACAAAGCCATTGAGTGTTTGAATGACAATGGGGAAACAAGAGTCTTACAGGGAAATAAGAAAGACACATCAATTAGGATGGTGACAACTATGCAGGCCAAGCATAGTCAGAGGAAAGGGTGTGTGTTATTCGCAGTAAATATCTCTAGTCACAAAGGTAAGGAAGTTGAGGATGCAGATGTTTTGAGAAGGTACCTAATTCTACAATAGTTTCAACATGTATTTCCTACAAAGATTTCAAAGTTTCCACCTCATAGGGAAGTAGACCTTTCTATTGAGTTGGTACCAGGGGCAACACCAGCATCAAGGGCACGTTACATGATGAGAACACCTGAATTGGCAGAGTTAAAGTTGTAGCTGAAAGAGATGTTTGAAAAAGGATACATTATGCTAAGTGTATCACCTTGGGGTGCACCAATGTTTTTCATGAAGAAGAAGGATGGTACTCTCATACTATGCATTGATTACAAGAATTTGAACAAAGTGACCATCAAGAATAGGTACCCATTACTGAGGATCATTGATTTGTTTGATTAGATGAAGGGAGAAAAAGTGTTCTCTAAGATCAAATTAAGATAAGGATATCATCAGGAATGCATCAGAGAAGAGGACATGTATAACAGAAATTTCTGGACTAGGTATGGGCGTTAAGAGTTTGTTGTAGCTCCATTTGGTTTTAATAATTCTCTAGCTACATTAATTTGTTTGATGAATGACATATTGTGTCCTTATTTGGAAAAGTTTTTTATTTTTTTCATTGATGACATATTGGTATATTCTAAAAATGAGGAAGAGCATGTCGAACATTTGACAGTAGTGTTGAGATTGTTGAGAGAGAATCAATTGTATGCTAAGCTCAGGAAGTGTAGTTTCTTTCATACTGAAGTACATTACTTGGGACATGTTGTCTCCAAGGAGGGAATAATGGTGGATAATAAAAGGGTAAGAGCTATCGTGGAATGGGAAGATCCTAGAAATGTAGATGAGGTGAGATCCTTCATGGGATTGGCAGGTTACTATATGAGGTTTATTAGGAACTTCTCAAACATTGCATATCCTATTAAGAATTTTGAGTTGACAAAGGAGTGTGAGGCTAGTTTTGAAAAACTTAAGTAGTTGTTGACACATTCTCTAGTGTTAAAGATCTCTAATTCGAACAAATAGTTTATAGTATGTACAGATGCTTGCAAAGGAGGGCTTGGTGGAGTCCTTATGTAGGATGGATAGGTGGTATGTTATGAGTCACAGAACCATAATGATCACGGACATAACTATGTGACGCATGATATTGAGATACCAATTATCATACGTTCACTGAAGATATGGAGGTAGTATCTTCTTGGAAGGAGGTTTATACGGATGAATGATCAAAGTGGATATAGGTTATTGTTTGACCAGCCGGATATGAATTCTAGGAAAGCTAGATGGTTGGCCATTTTCAGTTTGTTTTATTTTTGAGATAAAATGCATCAAAGGTAAAGAGAACAGGATCACAGATGCTCTTAGCAATCAGATATAGGTAAATCACATTGAAGCTATGAGCTCCTATGGGACATATTTACAGGATAGTATCTTGCAAGCAAGTCAGCAGGATGTCAGATATATGGAGCTTAGGCACAAATTGAAACAAAGTACATGTACAGGTACATGTGCAGGTGTACATGATGTGGACTATCATCTCTCGACAGAGAGATTGGTTAGGTTTAGAGATAGGATATATGTTTCAGACAATAGTGATCTCATGAAGGTGATCTTGAGGGAGTTTCATGCGAAACCATATTCCAATCACCCAGGCTATCAAAATACATTGATTGCAGTGAAGAGGTTCTATTATTGGCTAAATTTGAGGAGGGATGTAGAAAATTTTGTGGTTAGGTGTTTGGAATGTCATCATGTAAAGGTAGATTGTAGGCATCTAGGTGGACTACTACAACCTATTGCGATTTTGGAATGGAAATGGGAGGTAATTTACATGGAATCTATCATAGGTTTTCCAAGGATAATGAGACAACATGAATCTATCATGGTTGTTGTGGACATGTTGACAAAGGTGGCACACTTTACTCCAATGAAGACTACGTATTTAGCTAGAAATGCAGCATAGGTGTTCATTAGAGATGTGGTCAAACTACATGGTGTTCCAAAGAATATTGTGGCATACAAGGATGAAAAGTTCACTTCCAAGTTTTGAAATGAGTTATTTTCAGGATTGGGCATAGATTTGGCCCTCATTAAAACTTATGATCTGCAAACATATGGATAGAAAAAGAGGGTCAACAATATCTTGGAGGAAATTTTGAGGATGTATGTCATGCATCACCAGTGGAAGTGGGAAGATTATTTACCATTCGTTGAGTTTTCATACAACAATGGGTATCAGGATTCATTGGGGATGAGTCCCTTTGAGGCACTGTATGGGCGGAGTTGCAATAGTCCCATTAGTTAGAGTGACCTAGTTAACATGGTGTTGATTGGACCAGATGTTGGCTCAAGGGGTCCTGACCTAGGTTCAGAGGTTAAGGTTTGCCAACAAACCCCTATACTACTAGCCCTTTTGGTAGTGATCTTCTTGTGCAGGCAAAAGTCTCACCCGAATTAGTATGGGAGGGTGTTGGAACCAGGTTTCCGCACCCTGGGAGAGGGTAGGTAAGTTAGGAAGAGTTGCATTTGAATTTACAAATATAAGATCATATATCACATAACCTAGATCTATCGGTCCCTTCGCATCCATGTGTGAAATACCACTTATAATGATAGTAAACAACAAATAGAGGACAATAAAGCAACTATTGCAGCTATTCTTGCATAAAGTATAACAGACAGATTCAGATCAAATGTCAACACAGCATAAGAAAATAACACAGTTAATTTCGGAGCTCAACATAGAATCATGCATAACATAACATATATCATAGAGTCACATTAACAGATTCAGATATTCCAAAAACCTTCCACTTTCATTAATCCTTCAGATCCTTTTACAATACCCAAAACCCAACCTGCACACATAGCAGCAGGGTCCGCACACAGTAGGATTGAGGATCTTCGCGCACATAGCCAGCAGGAGTCCTTTCCCCAATAACCCAAAATAGATCTACTAATTCGTGATTCACACCAATCTTAATTCATTGCCTTCCTTACAATTCAAAAAAGGTTCAACTACTTATACTAATTTAGCCTACACATCCAATGGTCTACAAACCGTGGTTTGCAGACTCTTGGTCTACCCTTGACCCACTTACAATGCATTAGGGGCTTTGGCCCACCCCAAAACCCCTATGTTAGACTAAATATAATTAAAAATATACAAAATCGACCAGATTCACAGCTTTGTGGACCAGATTTGTGGCTTTGTAGGAGACCCTGTTCAAACAGTCCCCCAACACAATCTTGTGACTCATCTCGAGTCACTGTGGTGGTGGGGCCTCCACCTATGCCTGTATGGCTACTCCAGCCATACAGTCATTTGATCTGATACGGTTTGAGCCGGCTACCATTGATGTAGCCTGTGAGTATATCACTGTGTAGGGTAGCAAGCCTAATCGCTCCACCATCTGTGATCTCCCTAACTGTGTAGGGACCAAGCCAATGCTGCCAAAACTTCCCAGGATGCTTTGCAAACTGGCTATCGTATAAGAGGACCAGTTCACCTTCCACGAATTTCTTCTGGAGAATGTGTTGATCATGCCAGGCTTTATCGTGAGCCTTCTAGACTTGTTGATGGAAATTCACAATAAACCAATCTTCCTCCAAAGCCATAAGCTGTGCTAATCGCTCCTCCATGATGTCAGGTTCTGCCATGTTTGTAAATGTTGTGATATGCAAACTAGGAACAATATAATCCATGGGAATAACGAATTTTGTACCATAAACCATCCTAAATAGGGTTTTTCCTGTTAGCTTCTTGCAGGTTGTTCGATAGGCCCAGAGGACCGATGGGATGCGCACGTCCCAATCACTCGGATCAACATTGCATACCTTTGTCAGTGCTTGCTCCAATATTTTATTAAAAACTTCAACCGTGCCATTGCCCTAGTGGTGATATGGCATGCTCTTCGCATGATGGATCCAAAACTCCTCGGTCAAAGCTCAAATTGTTTCATTAACAAAGTGCGTACCTCTATCGCTCATGAGAATATTTGGACATCCAAATCTGGTCAAGATTTGTTGAAAGATGGAATGCACAGTGATATCCGCAGTACAATCCTTGGTTACATAATTGGTGGTCGTAATAATGTAGCATGCACCCATCTTCTTCCCTGGTGGGTTGATAGGCCGATGAAATCAATAGCCTATTTATCAAATGCTCTTAGAGCCATTTGTGGTTGAATGGGAATTTCATCTATGTGGGATGGCCTCCCTGTTCATTGGCACGTATCACAAGCTTTACAATATTTGTGGCCGTCATTCTGCAGGGTTGGCAACCATAACCGAGCTCTCAAGATATTTTTCACCTTTTCTTTCCCTATGTAGTGACCTCCTGCTACTCTGTCATGACCTTCTGCCAAGATAGCATGCCTTTCATGCTCCAAAACATATCGCCGCAACACCTCATCTGCCCCCATCTTATATAAATGACCTGCAATGATGGTAAAGTCTACTGCTCGGGTGACTAACTCTTTCTTCTACTATACAGAGTGCTCTGGAGGTGTCGTCCCAGTAGTTAAGAACTGAATGATATCAATGAAGTGTGAATCTACTACCTTAATAGAAAATATCTGCGCATCAGGCAATCTGGATTCCAGGTCGGTCGGCTCCTCGCCACTCTCTATTCGAGACAAGTGGTCCAGCGCAGCACTCAACTTTCCTAGCTTGACGATGATTTCAAAGTCATACTCCTGAAATAGCAGTAGCCATCGGCATATTTGCCCCCCCAACACATGCTTATTGACCAGGTACTTTAAAGCTGAATAGTCTGTGAAAATTTTGAAGTGTCCTCCAAACAAGTAATGCCTATATTTCTGCAAAGCGTAGACCATGGCCAGTCCCTCCCGCTTTGTGGTGGATTAGTTGCGTTCCGCACCATAGAGCTTCCTACTTGCAAAGGCAACCGTATGGTCAATATCTCCTTCTCTCGGCTGTGTAAGAACAACCCTAAGAGAAATGCCTGATGCATCGACGTGAACATGAAAGACCTTCTCCCAATTAGGAAAGATGAGAAAGGTGCCGAGACCATATTTTCTTTAAGTAACTCAAATCTCTTTTGACATTTGTCATTCCAAAAAAACGAAACATCCTTCTTGAGTAATTTTTCCATAGGGGCAGTAATCAGCGCATAGCCTTGAATGAATTTCCTGTAGTAGCCTGTGTGTCCAAGGATCGAACACAGCTATTTCTCCATGGTTGGTACTGGCAAGTTTATGATAACTGCGATTTTGGCAGGATCTACCATTAGCCCTTGCTGACAAACTATGTGGTTGAGAAAAATTCTGAAGGGTACGCAGAAGATACACTTCTTTATATTGAGGGAAATCTGGTGTTTTTGGCAGGCATCCAACATCATGCACATGGTTCATACGTGTGCTTTTACCAGGCAGAAGACAATCCAATCATTGAAATACACCTTGAGGAACTTGTGAATGAATTCTTTGAACACTATGACAACGACTTGCGAGAAGATAGCAGGGGCATTTTTGAGTCCAAATGGCATGACAGTATACTAAAAATATCCCCACTTAGTGGTGAACGTGGTTTTGCTATGGTCCTCAATTGCGATTCTTATCTGATGGTATCCTGAGAACCCATCCATGAAGGAGTATGCTTCCTTTCCTCCCATGGTGTCTAAGATTTCGTCTGAGAATGGCATTGGGAATGGATCATGAACGCAGGCATCTTTCAACTTGCACAGGTCCACACAGATCTGAATCTCCCCCTTAGTTTTTTTCTCCTGGACCACCATTAAACTAACCCAGTCTGACTGTTCAACAGGTTCGATGATACCCGCAACAATCATTTTATCGAGTTCATCCCTGACCTTTTGCTTATACTTGGGGTTCAACCTATAAGGTCGTTGCTTTAGGGGCCACGCATCGAGTTTGAGAGTGATATGCATGACCCCTAAGTCCCCCGTGATCCCCTTCAGCTCTGAAAAATTTGTTGGGAACAATTCCTAGTATTTTGTAAGTAATTCGACCACTTTTCCTGCTATATCCTCATCCCAGTAGTCCCCAATCTTAGCCAACTTAGGGCTCTCTTTCGTCCCAATGTTCACTTCACGTAGCTTGAGAGGCTTAGTGACATCTACTTCTTTCAGGGGAGGTCCTTCAACAACGTGCTTCCCTTCTGACTCCAGGATAAAGATAGACCGCATATAATATTCACCCTCTTCCCTTGCCAAGCTGTGGCAATTGACAATATCCTACATCTGCGTTTCCCATGTCAGCACCCCAAATACTGCAGAGGAGCCAGATTTTCCAAGCACAAATGTATCTATGTCTTGCAGAGCTTTATCAAGCGCCTCAGAACCCCCTATCAGTTTGAATGTTCCTATGAAGTCACTCTTCAGAGTTTCCCAATGGCGGGTCTGTTGATGTAGCTCCACATCTAGCTACCATGCGGTAGGGATTGGACCCAATGTATGAGCGAATAAGTCGACCCACTCTTCTGTATTTTGATCACCCCACTTCTGCAATCCATGCAACTACGTGTTCACGTGGATCCCCTAGGCCAAGGAACATCTTGACCCGCACTTCTGCGGGAGTCTAAAATCGCAGGAGCATCATGTGCCAACAATCTTCCCATTCCTAGAATGCTCCCCTATGCGTATCCCACCATCGTGTCGGGGTTGCACGCATAGCTAGGTTAAGGGCCCATAACCTTCTTTCTCTGGGGACCTTGGCTTCAAATTCTCGCAAAATGTCCCTAACGTTACTAGAACCATCAAAATAGGGTAGATCCCTTACCTCGGAGGAGATGGAGCAGAAGTTATTTGTGATCCGAAGACATCACAACACAGAGACATCATGTAACCAGTTTTTCCAATTCTCTATCTCCCCATCAGAGTCGAAGAAACATTCACTATCCTTTTCCCAGCATATTAATCCCTCTACCATGGGGTTGATCCAATCTTCATCCCGCGCAGTCAAGTTATAGATGTGATCCACATCCTCTTCGTCGCACACTGGTTCTGTGTATCATTTGCCTTCTGCAGGATCTAATGGTACTATTACCCTTGTATCGTTATTTTCGAATACCATGCTTCTCTTCTTTATGTTAATGATTCCCCCCATATTGATGGCCCAATCCAAGCCTAGGAGCGCAGGGTAGGGGTCTGCATCTTCTACAATCCGAATTACTTCAAAATCAGCCTGGACCTTGACCCCTGCGATATCCACCACGATCTTCGATAGTCTCCCCAAGGGTATGATCTTTTTTTGATTAGCCATACACAGCTAGATAGTGGACCATTCCAACTTAGGTTCCCCCATTCATTGCCAAGTCAGTTTAGGTAACACATTCGCATCTAATCCTAGGTCCAAAATAACCTAATCCATCTCATAATCACCAATCTGCGCAGTCAACTGCATCTTCCTACCAGTGTGTTTCTTATATCTATAAAGTTTGTGTACGTCCTTGATTCCCAGAGGGAGGCTAGGTCATGCTGTGCAACTATTTATTAATGCCTGAATATTTTCCACAGCCTTTGGGTTGTGCAGCAGCTTCATACATGTCTGTAAAAAGGGTTTGACCTCCTCATCTACCTTGAGGTCTTCAAGCAGCTACGAAGTAGATGACTCTGCCTTAGAAAAGTCTTTGCGAGCTGCAGAAAATGTTTCTTTCTTTTTTAGATCAAAACCTTCCTGTTTGATAACTGTTTTTCAGATCAGAGGCTTGGTTTCAGTCTTCTCCCTAGGCCCCCCCGTGGCCATCTCACTGCATGTTACGACATTCACGCTTGGATCTTTGTCTCGCAATTCAACCTTAACCCTCTGCACATTCTGCGTAGGTGTTGGCTTCTTCTACTACATCTTTGCTATCAAGATTGGAAAATCTTCAATTGCATGGTCTAGATGTCTGCAATACCGACAAGACTGCCTTGTAGGGTTTGGACAGTCCCTGGAAAAGTGTCCTACTTGTCCACAGTTATAACAGATTAGTTTCCCTCGTCCCCGACCTATGGTTCCACCTCTTCCGCATCCCCTACACTCGAGAGAGATCTTGGTGAGGACGGATCCAACTGTACGCTATAGAGGTTCCCTTGATCGATCATCAAATCATATGTTTGGTAGTTCTGTTCATCGTGTCCTACTGACCTGCAAAACCTGCACCATTGCTGCTTTAATTTTAGAACTTATACAGCAAGGCGGGGATATTGGTTTGTGTCGTGCAACCCTGCAACGCGACAATCATCACACCATTTTGCCGACCCACTTGATCCTACAACTTCCCTAGGGCACAACGAACTAGGTCCCTTGGTCTGCATATAGTCTGCTAACAGAGGGCAGTTATCCTTGGTGTGACCATTTTACCTACATCGTATGCACCATATTTCAGGGCTACCCTCTTCTCCTCGCTCCTTTCGCAGATTCTGGATCTCCATGTGCATCGCCTCCAGTTGTCGTTTGATCTGCTAGACGCCCAGCTGGGTATCATCTCTAGGTGCAACTTCTAACTTCATAGTGACCTCCAGGGTTTTTTCTAGTGATTCAAAAGTTTGGTGACCCATAGGTACGCGCAGGTGAGGCAGCGACATAGAAATGAACCATTTCGTGTGTTGTCTGTCATCGTACTGAAATCCTCCTTTTCCAATCACCTTCTTCAGTCGTTGATTGGCCTCCCACACAGACTTAGAAGGCCCTTGCTTGAAATCGTTTAGATCAACCACTACTTAAGAGTAGGACTTAGGCTTCTTGAACTATTGCTTCAAGGCATTCTTAATCACTTCAATGGTTGCATTTGCATGATGTTCGATGTATCCCATGTACCAGTCCAAAGCTCTTCCTTCGAAGGCAAGGGATAGTTGTGCCCTCTTCACCGCATCACTAGCTACGTTCTGCGCAGTCCATACCAATTATGTGACAAACTAGAACTGATCCATGTCTTCATCTCCCACACCCTTAAAGGTAGGAGAATTCATGTGTGCAGCCATGTCGTCTTCTGGTGGTGGTGGCAGTGTAGGTGAATTCTTACCCCTCTGCTGGTTCGAAAGTGGTGTGGCTGGAGGACTCTGTGCAAATGCTTCTCTTACAGGGTTGTAGAAAAATCTACATCCTTCTCAGTTTGTCTGATAGTATTTGCCACTTCGTGTCATACTCCTGTCCAGATCAGAGGTCATTCGTTAAGTGTGGCTACACATAATATTTTTTTCGCATAGTAATATCTTAATTAGCAATGGTAAGGTCTTCAGAAACTCACCCTGAAATACTTTGAAGAATCTTCGCTCTACTTCAGAGTAGGAGATGAACTGATTGATGGAAAATTCGGTCACAAACCCTCCTAGCACGCTGTCCACCATGCGATTGATGGTGTTATCAGTCTTTTCTAACTGTCAGATCAATTATGGGGTCCACTTTGTGACCCGCTCGTCCTTCCAACACTTCTGAAATTTGACCAACCTTGCGAGCCACTGCTAGAGTTCTATCGCAATGGTTACAAAGAAGATCTCGTAGGTCAACATGAAAATATACTTATTTTTCCACTCTTTGGTGGTCAACTTCTTACTGTGGTTTTCTTTTACTACGAATTCCTAAACTTTCTGTTCGAACCATTCATTGATTTCTTTTCTTTCAGGTTTCCAATATGGCCTTGGAATTACCCAGTCCCTCTCTCAAAATTCTCCTGATCCCAACAATGGAACAATTTGTTGGCTCGAGGGGTCTTGACCCAGGTTCAGAGGTTAAGGTTTTCCAGCAAACCCCTATAATACTGGCCCTTTCGGTAGTGAAATTCTTGCGCAGGTCAAAGTCTCACCCGAAGTAATATGGGAGGGTGCTGTAACCAAGCTTTCGCACCCTGGGAGAGGTTAGGTAAGTCAGGAATAGATGCATTTGACTTTACAAATATCAGATCGTATATCACAGAACCCAGATCTATCGGTCCCTTCAAATCCACGTGCGCAATACCACTTATCATATCATAGTAGACAACAGATATAGGACAATAAAGCAACTATCATAGTTATTCTTGCATAAAGTATAACAGACAGATTCAGATCAAATGTCAATGTAGCATAAGAAAATAACACAATTACTTTCGGAGCTCAACATAGAACCGTGCATAACATAATAGATATCATAGAGTTGCATTAACAGATTCAGATATTCCAACAACCTTCTGCTTTCATTAATCCTTCAGATCCTTTTACAATACCCAAAACCCAACCTGCACACACAGCAGCAGGGTCCGCACACAGCAGGACTAAGGATCTACGAGTACACAGCCAGCAAGGGTCCTTTCCCCAATAACCCAAAATAGACCTACTAATTCGTGATTCACACCAATCTTAATTCATTTCCTTCCTTACAATTCAAAAAAGGTTCAACTACTTACACTACTTTAGCCTACGCATCCAATGGCCTGCAAACCATGGTTTGCAGACTCTTGGTCTACCCACCCCAAAACCCCTCCGTTAGACTAAATATAATAAAAAATATACAAAATGGACCATATTCGCAGCTTTGTAGGAGACCTTGTTCCAACACTAGACATATTTGTAGACATGGTACATGAAATGTAGGTTATAAAAAAGAATCTGAAGGTAGCACAAGACAAACATAAGAGGTATGCATACCAGTACAGGGTATTTAAGGATTTTCAGGTTAGGGGGATTATATATTTGCGCATCAAGTCCAAGAAGAGATCCTTGAGGATTAGATCATGTTCCAAGTTGGCACCATGGTATTGCAAGAATTTTGAGATCCTTGAAAGGATTGGATCAGTGACCTATCGACTTGCACTACCTCCAACAATGAAATTACATGATGTGTTTCATGTTTCATTAATTAAAAGGTATATAAAGGACATTGATCATGTTATTGATTGGAATGTATTTCAAGTGGAGCAAGAAGGAGAATTCCAGCTAGAACCTCAGTGCATGCTGTAGTGGAAGCAGTTCATGCTCAGGAACAGAGCCGTCGAGCATGTTAAAGTGTAATAGAAGCACTTTGGGCCCGACGAAGCTACATGTGAGATGGTGAATCAAATTTCGGATATGTATCCTTCATTTTTTCCCAGTTGAGGCAAAGAGATTTTGGTATGATGTTTGGTATATGTTTGGCATATTTTTTTGTGATGTTTTGGTATATGTACATATGTATATGGACATAAATACTATCATGAGCCGAGTTATAAAGCTCCAATAAGTGGTATGGATGTTATATGGTCATGTTACCATGGTGTTTTTCTTTTAGCAGGTCATTCATTATAATACTACAATATAATACTACAACGAGCTCAACTATAAAGCTCCATGGGAAGTATGTTCTCTTCTCAACGGTTTTTCTGAGGTGTAGATGTTGTTTAACACTAAGGATGATGCTCCCCAAGGGGGAGGGTTCTATAATAGACCTAGGTTAAAATTTCATTTAATAAAATTTAATAATGGAAAAAAATAATACCACGGTTAAGGGACACTTATTCCAAGTTGATTGTTGGGAAAAGATATCCTAGCAGGCATCATTGGGTGTGTTTATGGAAAAGGGATTTAATTGGAAAAGGAAATGGATAAGGAATTAAGGAGGAAAAAAGCATTTTTGGCACATTTATTTATGAAAATAAATGAAATTAGGAGAAAAGGAAGGTAAAAGTTCATAGGTTTATGTGAGGAGGAAAATGAAGAAAATAGAGGCCTAATTGATAAAAAGGCTTCTAAGGATTAGTTGGTACTTTTTTTTCACTTCAGTTTTGGAGCTTTCTCATTATTATCCCTCTCTCCTACTCTTAGACACTTAGAGTTTTCTTGGAGAAAATCAGCATTGAGTGAAGAAAGAGGAAAGAAAGAAAAGGAAGGAAAAGGAAAGCAAAGGAAAGAAAAGATCAAGAAACAAAGAACGAGATCTAGCAACTTCAGTAGGAACACTTTCAGGTAACATATTACATGTGCGATTTCCTATCTAGTTTGGACATGCATGGTTTATGCATGTTGGTATTTGGTTCTCTTGATGTCTATGACATGGTTTTGCCTAGTTTTGACAGTGTTTTTCAGCATTGTCTTGCATTTTCCGGATAGACATGGTGTGTTGGGATTTTGATCTTCGATTGAGATTTGGAATTACTGGATGGATTTCAGAATATGGGGCAGAGGTGGCCTCAAGGAAAATTCCCAAAGGCTTAGAAATCCCTTGACTAGTTTTGGTGGGATACACAGTAAATCCTAAGGTTGGTGTCTTGGTTTAGGGCCTAGTGATCCAGGATTGGATTGTGTTAAAGCCTGCAAGACATGGAGATTAAAATTTCCTCAAGGATAGTGATGGATTTTTGGAGGCATTCCAAGCTCGGTTTGGTTTTGTGATTGAGGCACCGGTTTAGGTGTGATCACAGTATGGTGAGGGTGGAGGTGGTTTAACCTCTAGATTCCCTTGCTTTTTTTTGGAATGGTTTATCCATGAGATCCCACATTCATTCTTAGGATATGGAACAGGGGTGAGTAGTTGAAGAGAGATTTGGCTCAACCATGTCTATGGTTGGGTGGTACATGGAATTCCCGAACCTGGTCATCTATTACCTATGTTTAATGAAATCTAAGTTCTCTTGCTTTTTTACTTATTAATGTGTGGATTTAATGGGTGTTATATCATTGTTATTTCCATGGTTTTATGTTGGTTATAAGCATGGTTATATGATTGGTTCAATTCATGGTTATTAAATGTATTTACTTGTAAATGTTAAAATAATGGACGCAATACCTAACATATGTCATATAAGTTCCAGGAAGAGGGTGGTGATCCCTCTTGTAATGTCTCATAAGAGTTTTCAGTCATTCATGATCTAATTTGTATCCTAGACTTGCAAATTTCATTGATGCCAAGTGTTTGATAGAATGTGAGTCCCAGTTGGTGATGGTCAGGCCTAGTCTTGGAGTTAGTTTGTGGTTCATTGGCATTTTCATCATGTGTTTGATGGATTCTGGAAGCTAGAAGAAGTTATAGGCAGTGTCCGGGATTCTGGACTTAAAAATTTCCATAAATCCTGTGGACAATGCCACTAGTTTGGGTGAAAAATTCCCTGGACATACACATCCCTATGCTGTGGGAGTGTCCAGAGCCTCCAATATAAACCCATGCCTATTCTGTGGGATAATCTGATGGTTTTCTTCATTAAAAATCATTTGGAACTAGGGACAAGTCAAGGGGATGATTGGGATAGCCTTTGGGGGTCCTGTAGTAGGTAGAGGGGGTATTTGTTATGGTTTTCTACGTCGATTCCACTTCCTTAAAGTTTCCAAGGAGGTTGAGTCTTCTCTTAACTTCCCTCAGCTCATGTTTACTTCGGTTGGCCGGTTATGTGGGTAGACGTGAGGGGAGGTGCACGTTACAGATGAGGGGTATACAATTAAGTTCCCATAGCTATTGGGGTATGTACCATATGTTAAGGATGAAAAAGATAAATTTCATAGATTTGTCAGTGGATTTCCATTATCTTTTAGAGATTGGTTTGAGTGTGATGAGCCTCATTCACTTGAGCCTAAGTTATTGGGAAATTGAATAATTGTTATGAGTAGTAAAAGCATAAGAATGAATCTCAACAAGGATGGAATGGGAAACATAAAGGTAAATTCAAATCAAATTCGAAAATAACAAGGACTAAGAATGTAGAAGAGAAAGATAATGTTGCACCATACAAGAAATTAAACGTAGTTATAAAGTGACATGGATCATAAAAACATAATAGAGGTAATGGTAAAAGACGGTTGGAGTGTTGGAGAATTGGTAAGGAACATCTTAAAATGGTTTTTCCGTAGAATTAGGGTGGTAGGCCTCATATCTATATTGCACAGGAAGTGCGGAATATTGGGGATGTTGGGAAGATCATTCCATAGTATATGCAACATTGGATGATAGACAAGAATATCACCAGGAAACTATCATTGATATGGATGGTAAGATTTGTGATCAAGTTGTTTCCATTTTTACTGGCCCTAGATATAGTTATGGTTATATTAACCATGACTTGGTGGCTAAGTGTGGTTTGAATAAAGAAGTGCATGTAGAATATTGGTTGGTGTAGTTGGATATAGGTACAAATCATAGAGAGTTAATAATTGGTTAGGATATTGTGCATTTGAATTGAATGTTATTCCTACATCAAAACATTTGAATGTATTTCCATTGGGATCATACAATATGTTTGTGGGCATGGATGGGTTGTATCTTCATAGGAATGCAGTGGATTTTTATGAAAAATCCATTGAGTGCTTGGATGACAATGGAAAACAAAGAGTATTACAGGGTAAGAAGAAGGAAACATCAACAATAATTTTTACAACTATGAAGGAAAAGTGCAGTCATAGAAAAGGGTGTTTGTTATTTGCAATGAAAATTTATAGCGATAAAGGTAAGGAGTATGAGAATGTAGAGATATTGAGAAGTTACGCGTTTTTAGAGCAGGTTCAACATGTGTTTCCAATAAAGATTTCAGAGTTTTTGACTCACAAGAAAGTAGACTTTTCTATTAAGTTGGCAGCAGGGGTAGCACCAACATCGAAGGAAATTTACAGAATGAGCACTCCAGAGTTAGTAGAGTTAGAGTTGCAGTTGAAGGAAATGCTTTGAAAGGGATACATTAGGACAAGTGTGTCACCTTGGGCTGCACCAGTTTTTTTTATGAAGAAGAAGGATGGTCTCTCAGGTTACGCATCGAGTACAGGAAGTTGAAAAAAATGACCATCAAGAACAAGTATATGTTTCCAAGGTTTGATAACTTATTTGATCAGTTGAAGGGAGAAACAATGTTATCGAAGATTTATCTGAGATCAGGATACATCAGGTATGCATCAAAGTAGATGACATTTACAAGACAAATTTCCAGACCAGGTACGAGAATTATGATTTTGTTGTAGTTCCATTTGGTTTGAATAATCCTCCAACTACTTTATGTGCTTGATGAATAGTATGTTGCATTCTTATCTAGAAAAGTTTTTTATTGTATTCATTGATGACATATTTATATATTCTAAGTATGAGAAAGAACATCTTGATCACTTCGAAACAATATTGAGATTTTTGAGAGAGAATTAGTTGTATGTTAAGCTCAATAAATATAGTATCTTTCAGACAAAGGTACATTACTTGGGACATGTTGTTTCCAAGGAGGACATAGCAGTGGACCCAGAAAAGATAAGGGCTATCATGGAGTGGGAAAATCCTTGAAATGCGGAAGAGATAAGGTCATTCATGGGACTAGCAGGTTTTATAGGAGGTTCATCAAAAACATCTCTTTGCTTGTATATCATATTACGTCATTGCAGAGGCAAGGCAAGAAATTTGAATGGAAAAAGGAATGTGAAACAAGTTTTAACAATTGAAATAGTTGTTGACAAGTGCTCTAGTGTTAAAGATTTCACATCCAGACAAAGAATTTTTGATATGTACAGAATATTGCAAGAGAGGACTTGGTGGAGGCCTTATTCAAGAAGGACAAGTAGTATGCTATGAATCACAGAAACTGTAATATCCAAAAATAGGAAAAGACAGTAATATAAAACAAAATAACTGGAAACTACATCAATGTACAAATAAACTATAAACACCATATAAATAGACAGAATAGCTGAGTCATTTTATTAAATAGGAGGTGTAATAAAATGTACAACAGTGCTAAAAAATAACAACACTCAATCCGACAGAGATGCCTAGAGTGACCCTCAAGTCCTCTCACTGAAAGCACTGCGTAACTACTGATCTACTGGAGGCCATACTACGTTGTCCCTACTCGAAAATATGGGAATATAACTGTTGGTTGGAAATGGATGCATAGATCAGGTTGTTATGGAGCTCATATAATCCCGGGATTTTAGATTTGGGCTCTATTATTAAAACTCAGAATAGCCCAGAAAGGATTTCTAGATTGGCTCACCTTGGAAAATCACCCTCCAAGTTATAACATAATTGTTGGGTATGTAGATCTATGGCATGAACTGAAGATATAATAGCTACAATAATACACAATCAGCTCAATGCATGAAGGGTTGATCCCTTCTCTTGATTCCCAAGCTAGAAGCTTGAGATCTAGCTCCTCCGTCCTCCTCTCAAGTTGCAGCTGCTAAATGCACAACTGCTGGAATGGACTGCGTTGTCAAGGGGGCTGAAGCTACAGCCTACTTCTAGGTGATGGAATATATCTCACAGATGATGTAAATAATATCACCAAAGTGAGGGGATGATCCCTCAGGGGATTCCAAGCTGAAATACTTGGGACTTCCTTCCTCCACTAGATCTACACTATTGGAATGCATAATTCCTGTAGGAACCATTATTGCAAGGAGGTGTAGAATCATGGACTAATGTAGGATGTATAAAAAATTCACTTGGAAGGCTGAAATGGATGTACGGGGTGAAAGGATGATCCCTCCACTAGTTTCCTAGCTGAAATGCTAGAAACTACCTTCCTCCTCTCAAACCCTCAAGCAAGAATGCATAATTCCTATAACTGTATGTGCTGTAGAGAGGGGTTGAATGTGGAACCAATGCGAGATGATGAATGGTTGCTCAAAGAAACCTTTCCAGAGTAGGAACTCGAAGTACCCCGTGGATAAGGGTGGGATCTCCGCTTGAAGACACCCGTGTGCTAAATAAAACAAAAAAATTAGCGAAACAGCTGAAGCGTGCAAAGAAATGTTAAATGAAAATAGAAGATCTAGATCTAGAATGCCTTCTATGGCTGCCCTCACCTTCCTTTTATGCTTTGTGAGCCTCCCCTAGCCTTGGCCCACCTCATTGATGTGCTACACATGTGGCTACTAGCCTCCATGAAGACTCCGTTGTCTCCCCATGATCTCCATCATCTCTGCATTTATTCTTCACTCTCTCCATCATGTGTGAATTTAATGCACCACTTCCTCCATCACTTCATTATTATTCCTCTACGATCTTTCTCTTATTCCTCCATTATCTCCATCATCTTCCTCATTATTGCTCTATGATCTCCACTCTTCCTTAATTTATAAGCTAATCCACTACTCCATAATGTTGATCCACTATCTAGCTCACCCACATTCACACAACAGAAGTGGATTTTATTCATCTATGGGGTTTATGGGCCCCTCCACCCTTTTATTTACTTAATTAATTAATAAAATTAAGAAATCTAATATTCCAATTAACTGGTGGAAAATTGGGAATATTACAGTCCTCCCCGCCAAAATGTTGCTTGTCCTTAAGAAATTGCAAAAGTAGATGTTGCAGAAATCCATCTCCCTCCCAAGTGGCATCCTCGTATGGAAGGTTTCCCCATCTGCTCTAATGGGTTATGTATGCCCAGCTCTAAAGATGCCTCTCTAGAATGTCTAGAAGGGCCTCCAACTGTGTGGTTAGATGCCTCTCCTCATCAATGAGTCCCCAAGTGGAAACCATATGTTGTCTAAGAGCCTCCTCTCTGCATGAGATATATGAAGTGGAGTGGTTTCTTCCCCAAATGGAAAGTCCCAACTCATAAACTATCTCTCCAACCCATGCTGCATGGAGTAGATTTTGTCTCTTCGTGCTCCAATCCTTGGCTCTGTTGGCCTTGCTTTCTCAAAGCATCATATCTACACTGTGAAAAATAGGATATATAGATATATGGGTTGACATGTAAAATTTCAGACCATACTCTCCCAATAGCAACCAACGTAACAATTCCTCTTGCTGCCACATCATACCAAGTATGGTAACCAAACTCTCTCAAGAGAAGCCATTGCAATAATGGCTCTTTCTGCCACACAACCTCATCATCATACCAAGTATGGTGGCCATACTCTCCTAACAAAAGCCAATGTAGTAAGTCCTCCTATTGCCACCCTACATCATCATCATGCAAGGTATGGGAGAATGTCAACCCATATTCTCCCAAGAGTAACCAGAGCATCAATGACTCTTGCTGCCATCTCACATCATCATAATGCAAATCATGGAGCAACAATATACTGATTGACATTTAGAATTTCATATCATACCAACATAACTAAGCTCCTTGCTGCCACATCATATGCATGCCATGAAATGTCCCAAACAATGATACATCCATTTACATATGATATGTCATATGATGGCCAAAGTCTCTCAAAAGTAACGAACGCATCCATGCCTTCTATTGTTGCATCACACCAGTACTATGCAAAGAATGGATCATACAAATGTGAAATGTCGGGTGGTAACCATACTTACCCAAGAGCAACCAATGCATCCATGCTTCTTGCTACCCCGTGTCATAGAATTTCAAGTAGCCTTTCAACCACTTTCTCATCATCCTCACCCATCCATCCAACTGTGGGCGATGAATCCTATTATGCTCCTTCTTGGTATCCACCCAATGGATAATACCATCCTCCCTAATTTGATGACAATCTTTGCACTCCATGATATGTTGAAGTGCATCCACCTTGAGGTCTCTCCATGAGATCCTCTCACCAATGGCTCGATAGAACCCATGAGGTTTTGAATATATTGTATGAAAATTATTCACCTTGAGTTGTGAGCTCATAAAGAAGGCTCCATACCAATAATGGAAAATCCTATCCATCATAAGATGTCTACCATTTACCATCTTCCCATCCAATGCTTCATAAGTGAAGCAGTCATCGAAATGCTCAAAGAATAATTGGACCCCCAAGTCATCACTACTCCTCAGTGACAGTGTTGCTAATATCCATGATGGTGCATTTTCTGTCTTATGGCCCTCTTCATACACAATGATGAACTCATAGTCATTCATTGTACTTATTAGGACTATGCTCATCCTATCCTCTGAAACTCCACACTCCAACAAAAAGTGTTGTGTGAAGCTCAACAATGTAAGCCTGGGATGGCTATACATCTCCTCCTTGAAAAATTCAAGGGTCCTCTGTGTAGTGCTAATTTGCTGCTTCAAATAAGCAAGGTGCTCTAACCCTTGGCTATGCAATTTCCCTGATGGCATGGCCCCACAAATATCAAGTTGAGGTGATGAAATAATATGGGATGGAAATGTTTGCAAACCTTGGATCAGTTGAAACTTGGGAAAATCTTGCAAAGCTACAAGAGTTCCTCCAATTGGTGCAATGGCTTCTCCAACTTCTGGTGATGGTGATGGCTGCTCCTCTATTGCTGCACCAGCGCTGGTATTTGCCTCTTCCTCATCATGCATCTCCCAAATCATGCATGGGACTCTCAATGTCGAATGCTCAGGACCATCTTGCAAAGATGCAAGTGCTCCTCCCACTGATGCAAGTAATTCTACAACTAGTGGTGGTGGTATTTGCTTTTCTTTTGGAGTAATAATGTTGACATATTCCCTTTTCTCCTCATATACTTTCTCACCAATGTTGGGAAATGTCTCTATAGAAAGTGTCTCCAGTTTTCTTCTATCAAACCTCTTTACCAACCTTTGATTGAAGTCTACATAAGAAGTCACTCTTGCATGTTTCATATGGATGAACCACCAACCCTTTGCTTCACCCTCAAGGTGCAGCGCTGCAATCTCAACAACCTATCTTTCCGCTACTAGGTGTAGCTGGAAGAAATCATCTAACTCCTTCATCCAATATTTTGTTGTGCTTGTGGATGACCCATCAAATGTAGGCAAGAAGAATCTATTATGTATGTGCCCTTTCCTTCTATTGTCGTTGCAGGGTCTCTGATCTTCTCTGATCTAGAAATTTTTTTGGAGATTTAGATTCTCCTTGAATGCTCTTGATTGAGATTTGTACTCTACAAGATAATTACTCAGAGTCTCACGCTCTAAGTATCCTCCACCTCCAAGCCATTCATTTCTTTCTACAAGGAAAGTGGACATAGTAGAGTATTGTGGAGCTCTCTGAATTTTCGGTTGTTTATGTTGCTGATAGGAAGTGCTTGGAACTTCCTCATTTTGAAACCTTCTTGAGGTATCTTTTTTCCTCTCCCTTTTCATTTCTTTAACCTCCTTGGAGAGATCCTGCATAGATCTAAAGATAAGTGTGGAAAAAATTAATCCCTCCACCATTGTAGATATCTACATTTTGCTTCTTCTTCTGATGTCATGAAATGTGGGGCCCACAAGCTCATCCAAAGATCATGCTCGGATACCACTTTAATATCCCAAAATAGGAAAATACAATAATATAAAACACAATAACTAGAAACTACAACAATGTAAAAATAAACTGTAAACACCATATAAATAGACATAATAACTGAGTCATTTTATTAAAAAGGAGGTGGAATACAATGTACAATAGTGCTAAAAAATAGCAACACTCAAGCCGGCAGATATGGCTAGAGTGACCCTCAAGTCCTCTCACTGAAAGCATTGCGTAACTGTTGATCTGTTGGAGGCCATAATGCATTGTCCCTACTGGAAATGTTAGAAATATAACTGCTGGCTAACAAGGGATTCATATATCATGCTGTTCCAGAGCTCATATAATGTCGATGTTTAAGATCTGGGCTCTATGATGAAAATCCAAAACAACCCAGAAAGGATTTAAAGATTGGCTCACCTTGGAAAATCACCCTCCTAGGGCTTGCAATAACTGTTGGGTATGCAGACCTATGGCATGAACTAAAGATATAATAGCTGCAATAATACACAATCATCTCAATTCATGAAGGGTTGATCCATTCTCTTGATTCCCAATATAGAAGCTTGAGATCTAGATCCTCCTTCCTCCTCTCAAGTTGCAGTTGCTGAATGCACAATTGCTAGAATGGACTGCACTGTCAAGAGGGCTGAAGCTGTAGCCTACTACTAGGTGATGGAATATAGGTCACAATAGATGGAAATAATGTCACCAAAGTGAGGGGACTATCCCTCATAGGATTCCAGGGTGAAATACTTGGAACATCCTTCCTCCACTACTGGAATGTGTAATTCCTGTAGGAACTACTACTTCAAGGAGGTGTAGAATGATGGCTTGATGTCGAATGTAGACAAGTTGCTCTTGGAAGAATGAAATGGATGCACAGGGTGAAAGGATGATCCCTCCACCAGTTTCCTAGCTGAAATGCTAGAAACTACCTTCCTCCTCTCAAACCCTAAGGCAAGAATGTGTAATTCGTGTAGCTGTATGTGCTGAAGAGAGGGGCTAAATGTGGCACCAATGTCAAATGATGAATGGTTCTCAAAGAAATCTTTCCAGAGTAGGCACTCAAATTCCCCCACGGATAATGGTGGGATCTCTGCTCGGAGACACCTATGTGCTAAACAACACTGCAGACTAAGCTAAATAGCTGAAGCGTGCAAAGAAATGTCAAATGAAAATACAAGATCTAAATCCAGAATGCCTTGTATGGCTTCCCTCACCTTCCTTTTATGCTTTGTGAACCTCCCCTAGCCTTGGCCCACGTCATTACTGCGCTACACATGTGGCCACTAGCCTCCATGAAGACTGCATTGTCTCCCAATGATCTCCATCATTTATACATTTATTCTCTGCTCTCTCCATCATGTGTGAATTTAATGCACCACTTCCTCCATCACTTCATCATTATTCCTCTATGATGTTACTTTTATTCCTCGACTATCTCCATTACATTCCTCATTATTGCTCTATGAACTCTACCCTTACTTAATTAATAAGATTCTCCACTACTCCATAATGTTGATCCACTATCTAACTCACCCACATTCACACAAAAGAAGTGCATTTTATTCATCTATGGGTTTATGGGTCCCTATATCCTTTTAATTAATTAATTAATTAATAAAATTAAGAACTCTAATATTCCAATTAATTGATTGAAAATTTGGAATATTACAGAAACTGAATGAGCATGAGCATAATTATCCAACACATGATCTTGAGTTGTAAACGATCATACATGCATTGAAGATGTGGAGGCATTATCTTCTTGGCTGGAGGTTTGTATTGATGAGTGATCACACTGGGTTGAGATACTTGTTTGACCAACTGAATCTAAATTCTAGGCAAGCTAGATGGATGGCAGTGATTAGCGAGTTTGACTTTGAGATCATGTATATCAAGGGTAAAGAGAACAGGGTTTCATATGCTCTTAGCAAGAGATTACAAGTGAATCATATAGCAGCTATGAGTTCTTATGGGATGGAATTACAGGATCAAATCTTACAGGAAGGACATCCGGATAACATGTACATGGAGATTAGGCACAAGTTACAACCGAGTACAAGTGTAACAGACCCAGATTAAAATTTCATGCAATAAAAGTCAATAAAGGAAAAAAAATAAGAACATGGTAAGGGACATGTATTCCAAGCTAAATCTTGGGAAATGATATCCTAATGGGCATCACTAGATGTGTTTATGGCTAAAGGGAAATTTGCAAAGGCAATGGCTAAGGCATTATAGACAAAAAAAAGTATTTTTGGCACATTTATTAATGAAAATAAATGAAAATAGGAGAAAAAGGAAGGCGAGGAGGAAAATGAAGGAAAATAAAGAAAATAGAGGCCTCATTGATAAAAATACTTGGAAAAAAAGTTATGGGAAGTGCTAGGGATTATTGGCTTAAAAAGTGCCATAAATATCATGGAAATTGGCATAGGTTTGAGAGAAAAATTCCTTGGACACATGCATGGCTATGCTGTGGGTGAGTCTAGAGCCTTCTAGATGCACCCTTTCCCATACCAAGGAAGATTCTGAGAATTTTTCTACACTAAAACTCAGTGGGACCCAGGGATAATTCAGGTGGATGATTGGGTGGCCTCTAGGAGTCTTGTAGTGGGTGCAGGAGGTTTTTGCTATGTTTTTCCATCGATTCCACTTCCTTAAATTAACCAAGGAGGTTTAGTCTACTCTTATCTACCCTCATCTCATGTTTACCCCAGCTGACCGGTTACTTGGGTAGATATGAGGGGAGGTGTACATTACAATAGGTATAGGTATAGGTAGTGGTATCGGTACATGTACATGTAGTCAACAGGTACAAGTACATGTACAGGTGTAGGTACAGATGCACAATATGTGGACTATCATCTTTCAGTAGATGGCTTGATCAGATTTAGGGACAGGATATATGTGTCAGGCTGTAGTGAGCTCAAGAATACTATCTTGAGAGAGTTTCTATTATGAAACCATATCTCAAAATAGAAGAAAATATAGATCAATGACTTGAAAATTATCCACTTTGAGGGGGGAGCCTCCTTTAAAATAATTAAATGAAAAATTCTTGGATGATTCAAATGAAAAAACATACTTTCTACATAAAGGAGTCTAAGGGGTCACAATATAATCTGTGCCTACATAAAAATAATAATGGGCTTCTATGGAGCACAATAATAACAATATTTGGACTACATGGGCACAAAAATAGCAATAAGGAGCTACACTAGTATTATAGGGACCTAACATGCCCCTCTCTTTCAAAAAATTGGTGTCCTCAATGCTTGAGTAGTTCTATATACTTTTGTATAAAATTCTCATCCTCCCATGTGGAATATTCAGTGGGTAAGTCCTTTCACTTAATGAGATACTCTGAAATTGATCGATTTCGTAGCTGTCGAGTTGTTGTTTCCATGACTGCTTCAGGTTACAATATGATTTTTACTTCCTCTTCAAGTTCAGGAAGTATTGTTTGAACTGGGAGCTTCCCACCTATAATATTATTTAAGCATGAAACATGAAAAGTGGGGTGCACTCGGGAAGATGCAAGAAGCTCCAATTTGTATGCCATTGTACCAATCTTTTGCAACACCTTGTAAGGACCATAGTACTTTGGCGATAATTTATTATCCTTCTTAGATTGCTTGAGGGAAATTTTATTGTATGGTTGTAGCCGTAAAATTACCCAGTCGCCTACATCAAAAATTATTTTGTTGCAATATTGATATTCCTGTTGTTTCATTCGATTTTGCGCCAAAGTGAGGTCAACCTTTAAGAGTTGGAGAAATTGTTGTTGATGCTCAATGTCATATTCCACTGCTTGAAACTTATAATTTTCTATTAAAGATGATGTGATGGATGGTGGATGATATCGAGGAAGTGCCATAAATGGGGTTGTTTTTGCTATAGTATGGAAGGAAGTGTTATACCACCATTTAGCCAGAGTTAACCACTGGACCCATTGTGTTTGTTTATCAAATATAAAGCAATGAATATATCCTTTCAAACATTTGTTCACTATCTTAGTTTGGCCATCAGATTGAGGATGATAAGATGAGCAATGAGCTAGTTGAGTATCCAGATAATAAAATAATTCGTCCAAAAATTTCCAGTGAAAATGGGATCTATATTGTGTACAATAATATTTGGGTATCGATATATCTTTTTAATTGTTTCCATAAATGCAATAGCAACTGTATTGTCTTTAAATTAATGAGATAATGCACAAAACTGTGCATACTTGGTAAGTCTATCAACTACCACCATAACGACACGCTTTCCTTCGGACATGGGTAAATTTGTGATAAAATCCATTGAAACCTCATTCCAACGTTGACTTGGAATGGATACAGGTTGTAGCAGAATCAGGGTCCTAATTGTCTCAACTTTATTTTGTTGGCAGACCAAAATTTTCGCCACAAACTTTTGAATATCATATTTAAGGCCATCCTAAAAAAATTCTTTATTTACCCTGTGGTAAGTTTTTAAAAACCCTGAGTGTCCTACCAAGGGAGAGGTGTGAAATTCAAAAATAATATTTTGTTTTAGTTGGGAATTATTAAAAATATATAAGCGATATTTGTACCACAATGAATCATTTTTCTAGCTAAATATATCAGGTGTATTGGAATCTTGCTACAACTTTTGAATGAGTGTCCACACTTCTTTTCCATTCTTCCATTCCTCCCTTGCTTCAGTTATAATACAAATGGCACAAAAAATGCTTCCACATCCACATCCTTTCTTGAGACTGCATCTACAACTAAATTTAGCTTCCTTTTTTGTAGATGATTTCAAAGTCATAACCCAACATATTTGTGACCCATTTTTTCTCCTCTTCTAAAGATATTATTTGTTCCAAAAAGTATTTAAGACTATCATGATCGGTTTTTACCTTGAAGTGCCTTCCCGTTAGGTAAGGTGGCCATTTCTTTAGTGCATGTAGTATTGTAAACATTTCCTTCTCATAAATAGGTTTATGTAAATACTTTCCTTTGATTGGATGGCTTTCAAAAGCAATGGGTCTTCCTTCTTGCATTAAAACAACACCAATTCCATTTCCCCAGGCATCACATTCCACTATAAATGTTTTTGTGAAGTCTGGAGTATCTAAGACTAGTGCTTGGCACATTGCCTCTTTAAGATGTTCAAAGTCCTTAGTTGCTTTTGAGTCCAATAAAATACATCTTTATTCATTAATGTTGGTAGAGGTGCTATTATTTGCCCATAATTATTAACAAAATTGCAATAATACCTTGTTAACCGGAGAAATCGTCACATATGATTTATGGCTATGGGGATTTTCCATTCCTTAATGGCTTTAATTTTTTCAGGGTCTACCTTAACACCCTCATGAGATACAATATGACCCAGATATTCCACCTCTTGTACTCCAAAGAAAAATTTGGAGGTTTTTTCATATAATTGTTTCTCCTACAATAGTTTGAGCACACTCTCAACATGTTGAACATGATCCTTCCAAGACTTGTTGTTGATTAGTATATCATCAAAAATACTAACAATTTTTTTCTAAGGAAGAGTTTGAAAATGGAATTCATCAACCCTTGAAATGTATAAGGTGCATTGGTAAGGCTAAAAGGCATTACCAAAAATTCATGATGACCCTCATGAGTTCTAAATGATATTTTTTGAATTTCTTCAGTCTTCATTCTAATTTAATGATATCATGAACGAAAATCAACTTGGTGAAGTAATTTTCTCCATGTAATTCATCAATGAAAATAATGTGAAAATTATCTTTAATAGTGAGTTTGTTGAGCTCCCTATAATCTGAACACATTCACCATGATCCATCCTTCTTGTGGAGCAGAGAAATAATTTTGACTAGGTTTAGTTATACCAGCCTCTAGCATTTCTGCAATCATACGCTCAATTTCGCACTTTTGGGCATAAGGATATCTATAAGGCCTGATGTTTGGAGGAACACTTCCTAGAATCAAATGAACAACATGATCATGATAACGAATAGGTGTGAGGAATTTGGGAGTATCAAATACCTTGCAATGATTGTCCATGACGTTTTGGATATCTGGAGAAATAGATGATTCTGATATTTGAAACTCTAGTGAGCATAATTGTGTAATTATGCCTCATTTTTATTTCTTTAGAAGCTTTGTCATGCCATTAGAGCTGATTATCTTTCTTGGTTTCCCTATGACACCCCTTAATTCAACTTCCTTTCCTTCCCAAAAAAAAATCAATAAAAGTTCTTGAAATTTAAAAGCTATAGTACCCAAATATTGTAACCATTGAACTCATAGTACAACATCAATTCCGCCCATTGGAATGGAAAGCATTGGGTTATTCAATACATATGCCCCCATGGTTAGCTTGATATTATGGCACTTTCCAGAGCAATTTATAGTTCCTCCATTTGAAACCATCACTTGAAACTCTGGTGCTGGATATAGGAAGCAATTCAATTCCTTGGCTATCTTATGTTGAATAAAATTATGGGTACTACCCAAATCAATCAACATTGTTGCCTTTTTCTTCTTGATATGTCCTTCTACCTTGAGATTTTTAGTAGTTGTAATTCCTTCTAATGGATTACAAGATATGGTTGGATTCATTTCTTCTTTCTCTAAGGTCGGTTCCTAGTGTGTATCCTCTTCTTTTGAACTTTCTTGCTCCTTTTCTTCCTCCTCTTCACAATATATGTGAAATAATTTCTTCTTAGCACACTCACCGACCTTTAGTGTATTTCCTACCACAACTATAAAAAATCCCTTTTGATATTTTTTCTTCCAATTGTTGTGGTGTCAACCTTGTAGGTTTTGGAAGGTTAGGAGTTGCAACACGTCCATATTTATAATTGTGAGTGGTAGGCTTCATTGTCACCATAATTTTGCTTTCAATTTTCTTGCCAACCTGTATGACTTCTCCAATTAATCAAGTTCCAAAATGTGAACCTCATGTTGGATGTTATCATTTAAATTCCCTCTGAACACATCAATCCTATGTTCCTCTGGAATATCATTTACCCTTATATTCAATTTTTGGAAGTCCTCAATGTGCTCCATCATTGAACCCTTTTGTTTTGGATTTATCAATTGGCTAAAGAAGGTGTTTCTCTTTGTATCCTCATAATGTGCTATTATTTCCTCCATAAAAATTGACCAATTGACAAGTGGTTTACAAGAACAAAGCCATCGATACCATACAAACTGATTGGGCTCTAAATATGAAGTTGCAATGCGTAGCTTTTGTGTGTGTTGCACATTATGGACATCAAAGTATTGCTCCATATGTAGTATCTATTAGCGCCCCGTAATTCCGAAGGCTGAAGACAGAATCCCAGAGGGCCAACATCAAAACTGCTTCGTGCCTAAGATCTAGCCCTCCTAGACCTAAAGAGGGATCTCTCTGTTAGATATAGATTTGTTGATTGGGAATTTTAGGCCAACTATTAGTGCATAGAGGTTTGTTTGAAAATTTGTGGTTGAGATAGCAGAAGAGGGCCATTGGGCTATGGATTCAAATTGGTGTAAATAGATTCAAATGGATGAATAACTGAGATCATGTGTAACCAAGCAAGATAGTCATGTCAATGGATCTTTACAGTTTGTGAAATGGAAAAGAAGGAGAGATTAAGGTTCAATGTGAATGCAGAGCAGACTTTATATGAATTCTACATTCAAATTTCAGAGGAAAACATGGATACTATTTCAAGGCTGTGCAGGGTGCCCAGTGAGAAATCCTGAACAAAAATTTCTTATCCACAGTAAAGAAATAAAGCAATGGCGGAATAAAGGAAAGCATATAGCATGAAGAAGCACATCACCATTAAAACATAACACAAGAATCTGGAAACATCAGTGTCCTTTCATTCATCCAAAACAGAGTTTTTACAACTAGATGAGCCTTTTAAAATGGTTTTTCCCTTGAGGCCTCTCCCCTCAGGGTCCCCTTGATACTGCAAATACATGAAATATTTAACTAAAACTTAAGTCAATTACTCTATCTTATTCAGAGATCTTCATTAATTACATTCAAGCCAAATTTTGACAAGTGGAACCATGCAATGGCGGTGACAAGATAAATTTGGCCAAGATGGTTACTTTAGCAGTTCGTTATTGAGTGCAGAGTGATAAGAATCTAGCTAGTGTGATGCTGAAGAGGTAGTGATAAAACGACACTAACATCTGGCTCTACTTTTTCTTAGGAAACAGTCATTGAATGATCTATCTGATTGCTATGATGGCTATCATGATGGCCATTCTGTTTCTAACTACCTTTGTCTCTACTGCATTGGTTATTGTTGCAGTGGATTTTGAAACGGAAAACAAACTTCTCCCTTTATAATCAGAAACTTATAACCATCGCCTGAAACCCAATGTCCCCTTCAAAACATAAAGAGATTCTTTAACAAGCCCTTTGGATGGAAATGGTGTGGAACGGTTACGTAAAGAAATGGTGGTAGGAGTTGATAAGTGGGCGTGGAGCAGTGGTGGCGGGAATGGTAGGTGGATGTGGAGAAGCGGCGACAGAATTTGACGTGATGCGGTGGTGGCAGGAGTTGGTTTGTCGACGTGGAGTAGCAGTGGCAGGAGTGGTATCGAGAGTGAAAACTATTCAGAGGGGGGCAAGAGCGGTGAAAGGTATCAGAAGGGGGGGGTGTGAATTAGCATGGACGCTCCATGTAGCAGGGATGACGATAATGGATACCTCCCATTTCAGACCCCCACCCCCCCCCCCCCCCCCTCACCCCCCATTGTTAAAGTTGGGAGGCTAAAGGGGGGCCAATAAACATCACGAACCGTCGGATGTGGGGAGATGTGCGGGAATGATGGAGAGGTGAGGGATAGTTAGCAGGGAGAGGATGTATGATGCGACGGTGGGGTCAGGTAGCGAAAAGGTATGCAATGCGATGGGGAAAGGGTGACATGGCAAGGAAAGGTCCCACTATATCTCATCGGTGGATTTATGGAGTGGAAAATGAGTGTGGCAGATTTGCGATTATGATGTAGCACTGCAGGTCCCTTCAAAGGTTTTTTAATGCCATTCCACTATATGGATAAGGCTATTGTGGGGGGTGGAGCTTATATTAACTTTACCACTATCAGGTTTCGAATACGAACAAAAGGAAAGGTAGGAGACTGATGAAGATTTGGGCTGCAGTATAGCTGCGGCAAATACTAAAACTCTTCGGTAATGCAACTCCATTGAACACCTTTATCTTATAATGGGGTTTCCAAAAACTTGGAACAACCATTCTTTGCCCTTTTTGACCAACACTTCTTGGAAATAAATGACAGCCATGGAATATTATTTTCAATATAAACGATGCAAACAGAAATAATCAGTCAACTTGAGATTCTGTAAATTACAGAACCCTAACAATATCCATGTTACCAAGTCCTTGTCATCAAACTTCTTCATACCAATCTTTAGAATATGGTGGGTCTTCAATCCAACGTTAGAGGCTATGGAATAATGCTTAACATTTTTTTTGTTCTCATCGTGAGTTTCATCTAATACCTTTTTGCCATTGGGAATAATTTCTTGTAGCAACTTTGTGAGACATTCCTTCAAACATTCCATGCATGATATTAAACCATCCTTTAAACCTTTCATTTTTTCTTCCATCTTAGCTTCCATACCATCTATATTAGCTTCCATATCATCTATCTTAGCTTCCATGTCATTTTTTGTTACTCTTTGCAAGAGCGAAGTTTGTTGCATTTGGTCTCGTAATTTTAATATATCATGTTGTAATTATTCCTCTTCATGTGTCATAGTAGATATTTTTTGAGGGTTTAATGAGTGTAGAATTATTTTTGGAAGGCATTTTAGAACCCAATACTGATATCAATGCTTCAATATGCCCTTGGAATCACTTCAAACTGATTTTTCAAACAAAAGTTATGCAATTTTAAAAAAATACATACATTTTCTTGCTTTTAGGAGCTCGATATTGAAATTGATGTATTTCTATGATTTCGAATCCCCAAGATTTGAAATTCGGTTTTGTAGTATCACTATGAGTCTTCTTTACATTGCCACAAGTCAGAACTAATTTGGATTATTCAAGATAACGTTATGACCGATCGCCCACAATGCCCTAATTATGGACTAGTTCAGTAGAAACAAAGTTGCCGATCAAACACAAAAATTACTTCGTACCTGTTTTTTTGAGGTAGCAAAAAAACACCATTTTTTCGGAGCATATTTTGGCACTTTATATTTTTTTATTTATGAAGTATGAACATCTATTTTAAAATGTTAGTGGTTTCCATGCTAATTTTGAAAAATGGTGATGCGGCATCAACCATTTTTTTTTAGAGTGGTGATTTTATTGTTGGTACTAAAACATTAAAAAAAAAAAAAAAAAAAAAAAAAAAAAAAAAAAAAAAAAAAAAAAAAAAAAATTAAACCAAAAAAAAAAAAAACATAAAAAACATTTTTTTTAAGTTATTAAAAAAACCAGAGAATTTTTTTTTAAGTTATTAAAAATAATTAAAATTAAAATAGTAAAAAATAATTAAAATACAAAAAAATAATTAAATTAAAAAAAAAAAATTAATAAGAAACTTAAAATAAAAATTTTTAAAATAGTAAAAATTCAGATTAAAAAAATAAATAAAATTAAAAAAAATAAAATAAAAATAAAAAATTTAAAATATTAAAAAAAAAAGAGTAAAAGGAAAATAAAAAACATTTTTTAAGTCAAAATTTAAAAATAAATTAAAAATAAAAAATTTAAAAAAATATTAAATTTAAAAGAAAATTTAAAATAAAAAAATTTAATTTAAAATATCAAAATCAAATTAAAAAATGTGTATTAAATTTTATTTGGTTAAAAAAAATTAAATTTAAAATTTGATTAAAAAATATTAAAATTAAAATGAAAATTTTAAAAAATGAAATATTAAATTCTAATAAATTAAAAACAATATTAATGAAAAAAATAATTTAATTAATTAATTTATATATATATATTGGGCCGCCCAAGTGGCGGTGGGGGTCGGCCTCTAGGTGGGAGGTAGATCCTGAGAATCGCCACCCGCCCAGGTGGCAGTGGAGGTAGACCGTTGGGCGGGCAGAGAGGCTGCAGTCAACCCCTCACCCGCCCAACAGCCGGCCCTTGCTCCCACTCGAACGACCAGATTTATGAATTTTTTTTAAATTAATTTTGTTTATTTTTAATTTAATATAATATAATTTAATAATTTTTTTAATTGTTTTTTAAATTTAATATATTTGTTTATTTCTTTGTTATTAAATATAATTAAATTATATATATATATATATATATATTAAATAAGTTAATTTTTTCCATTTTTAATTTTTAATTTATTTTTGAATTTTAATTTTAAAAATGTTTTTCTTTATTTTATTTTTTTAATTTTTTTTAAATTTAATTTTTAATTTTAAAGTTTTTAAAGTTTTTATTTTTTATTTTAATTTAATAAAATATAATATATATTTTTTAATTTATTTGTTTTTTAATTTTTTTTTTTAATTATCTATATCTATATATATATATTTCATTTTTTATTTTTTATTTTTAAATTTTTTCTAAATTTTTATTTTAAAAATGTTAATGTGTGTTTTTTTTGGGAAGAAAAATTAATGAATTTTGTTTTTTTTTTTTTTCAATTATTTTAAAATGTTTCTTCATTTTATTTTTTTTAATATAGATTTTTATTATTGTAAAATTTTTATTTCAACACTTCTTTTTTTTTGGGTTGTTTTTGGCACAAAAAAAATTGACTTGTAAAAAAAACGACTTGCATTTTTAAACATCTACCCTAAGAGAAAAAAAAGGTTATTTTAGAGTAACACTTCTCGTTTTTAGGCTACTTTTTCATGTTTTTTTCATGTTTTTTTTTGTTAGAGTTCTCGTGTTAAGGTAATAGTCCTCGTTTGATCAGTAACTTTGTTTAGAGAGAACTTGTACGACGTTCCATGCGTCTCTATGTCAACCTTCAACCATGAAATTGATACACAAGAAACTACATTCTATTTGCTTTTGGCCACTTTTCAGAATTTAAATTCGATGCCTGAAACGAAAGTGATGATGATTTTCCCTCAATCACTTGTTTGAGACTGAATTCTGGAGCCTGCAAAATCCCTAAATTCTTCAGATCATATCTCCGAAAATATAGCGAATCAAGCTTTGAAATTTCGGCACAAAGTTAACCAAGATTTCGACCCCACGTGGTTTCAATTTCAACTTTTGAAGCTTCGTAGAAAAAAAGTTATAGCGAAAATTCCAAGATGGATTGTTTTAAGAAGAAAAACACTAGAATCCAAAGCTCTGATACCAAATGTTACGAAACCAACTCACAAAATAGAAGAAAATATAGATCAATGTTTTAAAAATTATCCACTTCGAGGGGGAAACCTCCTTTACAATACTTAAATGAAAAATTCTTGGATGATTCAAATGAAAAAACCTACTTTCTATATATAGGAGTTTAAAAGGTCACAATACAGTCAGAGCCTACATAAAAATAATAATGTAAGGTCACAACAATAACAACAATGGGCTTCTATGGGGCACAATAATAACAATATGGGGACTACATGAAAACAGCAATAACAATAAGGTGGCTACACTAACAATAACAATAAGGTGCTACACTAGTATTTGAGGGACCTACCAATTTCATGCAAAACAGTACTCAAGTCACCCAGGATATCAAAAGACATTGAAATCAGTGAAGAATTTATTGTTTGAATATGAAAAAGGATGTGGCAAAGTTTGTGGCTAGATTTTTGGACTGTCAACATGTGAAGGGAGAGTGTAAACATCCAGGTGGATTGCTATAGCTGATTCCGATTCTAGAGTGGAAATGGGAGGTCATTTCCATGGATTTCATTACAGGTTTGTCGAAGACATCTAGACAACATGATTCCATGATAGTTGTAGTAGAAAGGTTGACTAAGGTAACACACTTCATTCCAATGAAGACTACATATTCAGCCAATGATGTAGCACAAATATTTATCAAAGATGTGGTCAGATTGCATGGTGTTCCGAGGAATAATTTGTCAGATGGGGATGCTAAGTTTATTTCCAAGCTTTGGAAGGAGTTATTTACAGGATTGGGTACAGATTTTCCTTGAACACAACTTATCATCCACAGACAGATGGAAAGACAGAGAGGGTCAACAGGATTTTTGAGGACATGTTGAGGATGTATGTGATGCATCAACAAAGGATATTAGATAAGTACCTTCCTTTGGCTGAGTTTTCTTACAACAATGGTTACCGGGAGTCATTGAGAATGAGTCTGTTTGAGGCATTGTATGGGCAGAGTTGTAATACTCCTATTAGTTGGAGTGATCTGCTGGAAATGGTGTTGATAGGACCGGATATGTTGGCAGGAATGGAATAGGAAATGTAGGTAATCAAGAAGAACCCAAAGGCATCACAAGACACGAAGAAAATTTATGAAAATTAGAACATGTTGCTTAAGGAGTTTTAAGTTGGGGAGTAGGTGTACTTGTGCATCAAGCCCAAGAAAATCTCCTTGAGGATTGGATCATGTGCCAAGATGGAACCTCAATATTGTGGGCCTTTCAGGATTCTTGAAAGGATCAGACCAGTATTCTATTAAATTGCATTGCCTCTGACAATTAAAGTCCATGATGTTTTCCATGTGTCATTACTTAAGATGTATGTTAAATATGTTGATCATTAGATTGGCTAGTTTTTATTGCAAGTGGAGCTAGAAGGGGAATTACAGCCGAAATCACAGTGCATTTTGCAGAGAAATATGCTCATGCTCCAAAAATGAGTGGGTTAAAGTGTAGTGGAAGCACTTTGGTTCTGATGAAGCTACATGGGAGTTGGTAGATCAGATAAAGGCTATGTATCCTTCTCTATTCGCTAGTTGAGCGAATGTTTTTGGTATATGTTTTGATGTGATGTTTATATATATATGTACATATGTATATGGATGTAAATACCACCATGAGCTATGTTATAAATCTCCAATAAGCAGTATGGGTGTCATGTTATTATGTTGTCATGTTGGTTTGATTCTTAATAGGTTGATCATTGTAAAGACTGTAATGAGCTGAGTTATAAATATCCATGGGTAGTATGTTTTGAGTTCAACAGTCTTATTGGTTGTAGGTGTCATTGAACATCGAGGATGGTGTTCCCCCAAGGGGGAGGGTTCTGTAACAAACCTAGTGAAAATTCCATGTAATAAAAGTTAATAAAGGAAAAACAATAACCATGGTTATGGAACACTTATTCCAAGCTAAATGTTGGGAAAGAACATCCTAGTGCGGGCGTTAATTTGGTTTATTATGACTAAGGAAATTGGCAAAGGCAATGGAAAATGATTTGGAAAGGAAAAATGGAATTTTTGGCAAATTATTTATGATAATAATGGAAATTAGGAGAAAAGGAAGGTGAAAGGTCACAAATTTCATGTGAGAGGGAAAATGAAGGAAAATAATGGAAAATTGAAGAAAACAAAGACCTCATTGATAAAAAGGCTTATGAGGATCAGTTGATACCTTTTTCTAGTTTAGTTTTGGAGATCTCTCTCTATTCTCTCTCTCTCACACTCTTGGACACTTAGAGTTTTCTTGGAGAACTTCAGCATTGGATCAAGAAAGGAAAAGAAGGAAAAGAGGAAGCAAAGATCAAGCAAGGAAGAGCAGGATCAAGCGCCTACAATGGGGATTATTTGCAGGTATCGAATTGCATGTATGATTTTCTTGCTAGTTTTGGCGTGCATGGGTATGCATGTGTGTTCTTGGTTCTATTTATATCATTGGCATGGGTTTTTCCACGTGTGAAATTTTTTTCAGCCTAGCCTTGCCATTTTCAGATAGCCATGGTGTGATGGGGTTCTCATGTTTTGGTTGAGCTAGATTTCTGGATGGATTTGAAACTGAGTGAGGTGGTTTCTGGAAGAAATAAAACATGGCCTAGTGATCCCTCAATCAGACTATGGATTACAGTAAAGGCTTGGCCTAGTGACCCCTGAACCAGACTTGTGATAAAGCCAAGTTTTTTTCATGTTAGCTCGATGGGCCTATGAATCCTCGACCGATGAATGGTGAGATATATGGTAAAGCCTAGAGGTGGGTGTCATTTATCAGGCCTAGGAATCCTTGGCCGATGAATGACAATATATATGTTAAATCTTGGAGGATGGGGTCTTGTTTAGGCCTAGGAATCGCGTCCGGTGAATGGTGGGATATACGGTAAATACTAGAGACTAAGAGACTTGAAAATCCCTCACAGTGTAGGTGGAGAAATTCGGTGGCATCCATGCTTGTTTAGGGTCTAGTGATCTAATGCGGATTACGGTAAAGCTTGCTTCTATTAATGAGGGTGAGGTGGTTTATCCTCAGGAATCCATGATTGATTTTGGTTATGAGTCTCACTTTCATGCTTGGAATATGACACAAGGGTGATTGGCTGAAAGAAATATTTGGTTCAACCAACCTATGGTCAAGTGGTACATTGAAGTCCCAAACTTGGTTGGATTTTTCATTCATCAATAAGAGTTCCTTTCCTTTGTATTTTATGTGCAAATGTACTAGTACATATGTGACATTTATGGTTCTTGTATCCTTGTTATTTTTTTTTTTTATCTGTTGGTTATGAGTATGCTTTATGACATTGATGATGTATGGCTCTCATCATGTTTTGATTTGTAAATGAACGAGCAATGAATATATGACCTATTAGATGATAATGCAACTAATGTGATAAGGCATCAATTCTTCTTAGATATTCTTAGATAAGTATGAGACCCTTATGCTCAAATATGTTGTTATGGCCTATAGAACACATATTTGTGACATGTTTGATGAAATTTCTATCATGGCTAGTAGGAGTCCAGTCAAGTCATTTATCAAATGCTTTAATTAGTACCTTTTTCTGAGTGTTATTTATCATTCTATAGGTTTTCAAGAAGTTTTGGGAAGTGGCCTGAGTCCTGGCCCTGAAAAGTGGAAAAAAATTTGGGGTCAGTCGCACAAAACTAGCTGAAAAATTCCATAGTTGTTGGCCTGCCCTTGTTGTGGGAATGACTGGAGGCCTAAAGTCCCATGCATATCTTGTCAAGGGAGTGACTTCGAGTTTAATTAATTGAGAATTTAAGTTGCCTCAAGGGTTGGTCACCTGGAAAGGTTGGTCATCTCTTGGAGGTTTTGTAGCAAGTGTGGATGGTCACTTTGGTTTTGTTTTCTTGGTTCCACATCCTTAACTGTACATGGGGATTTGAATCACATCATAATAGCCTCTTGTCACATGTTTACCTCAGTGGACCGGTTAGATTGGGTAAATGTGCGAGGAGGATGTTACAATTTTAGAATTACGGTAATCAATTATAGTAATTGGAGAAGAATTATAATTGTTGATTATTGCTCAAGAAGCTACAAATTAAATCCAATGTGAATTAGGAAACAATTCAATAGTTGGATCCAAAATTTAATTAAGTTTATTAATTTCAAAGGAAAATAACAACTTAGAAAATTGGGGATTAATGACACAAATAATATGATAATGGAGACTAACATAGTTATCACCAAGAAGAAATTTATGCAATAGATACAAGATAGATGAAATTTAGTCCAAAAGGAGGTAGACAAATTCGATGCTAAGTTTAATATTTTAAAAAGTATGAGAATTCCATCATTTTTAGATGCAAATTGAATGTTTTTTCCTCTTGATGTGTATAAATACTCATTATCAAAATTTGGATAAATGATAGTAAATTTTCGGATATGAGTGGAGCATTAAAAGGGAAAGTAATTGTTGAAAAACTCATGGATGATATTTATATTCACTGCTAGGTTAAAATGTTATTTCCTATTATACCTGCATATCAAAAAAAAATTATGCAACTTATAGAAAGATGGTTTCATACAATTATCTAACCGGATCTAAGTGGTAGTGGTTGACTAAGTTGGTTGCATGATTTTTTCAACTTCTACAACAGAATCTAGCATAAAGCACAAATGGAACCTCGAGCTATTTTTTTTTTTTTTTTCACAACAGTGAGTTGTAATGAAAAAGAAACTTAGATGAAGGGTTGAATTTTGGAAAAAAAAACTTGTAATTTGTATTTGAAGAATTTACTTTGAGAAGATTTTAATCAAAAGAATATTCTTTTAACATGTGGTAATTTATTTCCTTTGTGAGCATTATTTCTTTTAAGTTTCATGATATATTTCATTTGAACATATTTAAGTTATGTGAAATGCTAGAGAGGTTAAGTTGTTGATCAACTTCCCTTATTTCTTCAGACAAAGTTATATTTAATACTGTGATTTATCATATAAACATGTTGTTTTCATTATACCTCTACAACCATTAATTGTTTCCCTGATTTCTTATGATAAAGATATATTCTATTGTTGAGCCATTGGAATATTATTCTATGTGCTTTCGTATTTTATGAGATAGATGATATATTTAGGCGAGTGTAAATGTTATCTATTATATTTCTTTAATCTTTCTTCATCACCTTAAACTTAATTGTATCTTTCATGCTTGAAAGTTATCCTTTTGGTTAAACATATGAAAGGATTTTTCTTTATATTGAAGCAAGGAGTTTAACCCATAACAACCTTGTTTTCAAGAAACCACACATCTTGGTGCCTTGGCATAGTTTTCTAGCCAGAATCTATCTTCAAGGGACAACACCCTCCATGCCTAAAGTTATAGAATATCATAGCCACAATACACCAATCTTCTACCAGTTTCTCTTAATACTACAAATAATGTCTCCATCACTTATTCAGAGTTTGTTTTTCCATACCTCTAAATATATTCCTCCTCTTCCCAACCCTAAGATAAAAGCATCCCCTTTTCACTTTCTCAATCCCCTTTATTCCCTTAAGAGATCCACTAGCTCTTTCATTTCCTTCCCCACCTACCCACAATTACCCTTTAACATGTAATCTACTTATTAATAAGAAAAAAAATTAAATAAACTTTGCAAATCTATTCATATGAAATCAAAATTACATTTTAAAAAAATAAAAAATTTTAATATCAAAATGTTATTTTAAATAAAATAATTTAATAAATAATATTAGATATTTTTTTTCAATAATAAAAAATAATATTAATTTTAATACACCAATATATATACATATAATATTATATGAAATAGTATACACGTAATAATATTACATACATGCACAATATATCCATAATAGCTTACACATACATAGTTCATGCATGATCAATGATAACAATCATCATCTTTAATGCGTAGTTCCTAGATACACATGTTGGTCAATAATTGTCATTGATGAAATATATACTGTTGAGCTCTCCTATTAATTACTACACCATCACTGCACTAGTTTCATGATGACTTGACCCCTATGACGAAGCCACACTTTTCCAAGAGAAGCCACACTATCCTAATCATCTTTTGTGCTAAATATTTTAAGGCTAGTCACAATGATTTTTTTTTTCACCATCCTAGAGATATCCCTTCACATTGATCCTTATACCATCTAAAATATAATTGTTTCCTCTTTCCAATGAGTCTTCACAAGCCTAAAAAATCCTAGTGTTAGAGAGAACTTGAATTTTAAGTGAAAAATATATTTTCATTTATTGAGCCGGCCTACACTTGGCCTACTCATGTTTCCCTACCTATAGGAGTCATGCCTCTTCGTTTAGCACTGAAAAACACTATATATTTGGCAGTAGGCTTCATTCTTCAATCATCAGTTTGATCAAACTTGGAAGACAACGAGCTACAAGTTCACATCTCGTGAACCTCAAGGAAAATAAGAACAATCCATTTTGGACTTAAAGATAAATTGTTCTATAAATTCTATGGAGAATTTTGATAACCCTTATTGCAACTCAGACTATGGTGATTGTATATACACTTCAGACTGTGTCTTGGACTGCAACTTCAGATTGTATCCTCTCTCTTATTTCAGACTGTGATTTTGACATGTTACAGTGTTGGAACTTCCTTAGCTCGGACTGTGATTACAATGACTTCTTTGTAATATTTGTAGCAGAATCAAATTGTGTCTTGGATTAGTGTTGTAATCCTAAATTACTTTTTATCTAAGGTTTTGGAGGACCTTCTACCTTCATAATATGATGAATTCTTACCTCAGACTGTGATTCTTCTCTGACTGTAAGGGCATACATTGACTGTGGTGAAATTTGGTGCAATAACCTTATCTTGGCTTGAAGACTTATCCTACATGTGGAGATCTTGATTGATCAATTTCCTTTGGATATGCCATCATCATCCGTGGTTTGGTAATCACAAATTTTTGAAGTATGGGAGTTGTGTAACAATGGTGGATAAAATTTTGGATAGACAAGCACAATTTTGGAGCAAATTGAAGAACAATGAAGAATTTTGTTGAAGACACTCTTGTAAGTACATTACACTTTTTCTATTAAAAAGACTGAAGGATTGGTTTCTTAGGGGTTGGTGCGTCTAAAAATGAGGTTGGATCCTTGATAAGGATAGGGTCAAAGCCCTAGAGGTTGGAGCCTCACTAAAGTCCAAGTTGGTGCTTGGCAATAGGTTGGTGCCTCAAGCATTGAAGGGTTGGTGCCCTCCAATTTTATTGTACTCAAATATTTGTAAAAGGACTGAATTTCCTCTTGATTCTTAATAAAACTTTTATGATACATTTCTCTTATCTTAATTGTGAATATTCTAACTCGTAAAAATAAAAATTAAAAATAAATATTGATTCACCCCCCTCTCAGTATTTCCAACAATTGAAATCAGAGCCAGTTTCTTCATAATCAACATAATATCTAGAAGAAGGATTCTTAAGTCACAATGAAGTATCAGGAAGTGATAGGGAGGATTCCCTTGTTTGATGGTGAAAATTTTGGTTTTTGAAAGAAGAGGATGTCCTACTATTTAATGTCCCTTGGACTCGAAGTTTGGAAATTTGTTTTGGATGGGTAAAATATCCTTCCACTCCCCCTACTGATCCATATGGAAGGAAAGCTTACATTGCAAATTCCAAAGCACTAAATTCTGTAACTATTGGACTCACTGATTCTGAATTCACAAAAGTCATGAATTGTGACTCTGCCAAAGATGTATGGGATAAGATAATTGCTTTATATGATGGGGATTCCAAGGTTAAGAAGGAAAAACTTCAAACTCATAGAAGGAAATTCGAATGTCTTAAAATGGATGACAAAGAAAGGGTTATGGGAGAGTGTTGAAGAAAGCATAATTGTTCAAAAAGTCTTGAGATCTCTTCCAGACAAATTTGACTCCAAAGTAAGTGCCATAGAAGAAATGAAGGACTTGGATACCCTAAATATGGATGAACTTCATGGAATTCTCATTGACTATGAAAATAGAAAATGAATCCAAAATTCCAAGGAAACAACATTCAAAGCTTCAAAAATGACAAAAAAGGGGAAATGTTGGAATACCAACAATGATGACTTCAATACTGATATTGAATTAGCACAAATTTGTACAAAAACTAATAAAAGGATCCAAGACAAAAGGTAAGTATCCTCTTATTTGTTCCAAATGTGGAAGAATAGGTCATTATGCTGTGAAATATCCTCATAATCATGACGGTGATGATTAGGAAGATTTTAAGAATGTGGCTTCCAAAAAGAAAGGATCTAATAAGAATAAATTCTTCTCCAAACAAGATGATTCCAATGAAGATGAATTTGTAATCAGCAATAAGAAATCAAATAAAAATATCCCTCTTCACAAAAGAGATGATGATGAATCAGATGAATAAAATGACTATTTTGGAAGCAAAGAAGTATTATTCATGGAATTTACAAATGATGATGACTTTGAACAAGAGGGCAAAGGAAATATGGATGAATTACTATTAAGTTCCATTGAAGAAAATGAGAAATTACGAAAGAAAATTATTTCTCTCAAAGTAGAAAAGGAGGACGCAAAAAGAAGGGATGACTTCTTAAACAATAAGCTAAAAGAGAAAGAAGAAATTTGTAAAAAACGTGAAGGTGAAATCGTATCTCTAAGGAAAGAGTTGGATCAAGTTAAAAAGGGTTGGAAAATCTCGCAAACACTTGATAACATCCTCAATAATCAAAGACCTAAATATGACAAATTTGGAATCAAATTCTATGGAGAATCATCAAGTACAAAGTAAAATGCAAATGAGAAACCTCAAAGAAGTTATGCTGACATCCTTTCTAGTCATCCAAAAGAGAAGAAGTCATTCCACCAAGAACAAAATTCCACCTCTAGCAATCCAAGGAATGAAGGAAGGACAACTCCAAGGAAGAATACTACTTCAATTCAAGGTTGTTCTAACATGTACCAAACAATATTTCTTGGTTATTTTTACTATTGTAAAAACTTTTTTCATCAACCTAAGCATTGCAAGGCTCATAAAGACAATGCATCAAGGTTTAAGAGTCAACCAAGCAAGCAACTTAGTCTCAAAGAACAAGTAAAAATCAATAGTTACAATTCTTTTGATCCCTTGGCTAAGTTTGATCCAAATTTCTTAATATGTAATGGTTATGGACATAATGAAAAAAAAATTCCACTTAGAAAAGAAGGATTAAAAATGGAGGAACCCAATACTAATAGATGTGGCTTAGCTCTATGTGCTCGTAGTGATGAAAATCAATGGTTTGTGGATTGTGGATGCTCAAGACACATGACAGGTGATCAAAATAATTTTATCTCATTAAACAAGAAGGATGTAAATGTGTATTTTGGAAGAGGATCTGTCAAGATTGCTGGAAAAGGAACTATTGCCCTTGTTAATGGGAGAGGAAAAGCTCAAAATGTACTATTAGTGGAAGGACTCAAACAAAATCTCTTGAGTACAAAAAATTGTGAGATAAGAAATTCTTCCTCTGGTAAACTTGTAGTAAAACGAGTAAGTACTCCTGACAATGTATGAATTTTGAGAAAAATTAAAGAAGATAAATGTTACATGAGTCAAACAGATGAAAGTTGGTTATGGCACAAGCGATTGGGGCATACAAGTTTTGATAACTTGATTAATATCAGTAAAATTAATGTAGTAAGGGACATTCCAAAAATGATCAGCCAAATCAAGTTGTATGTTGCCCATGTCAACATGGAAATCAAACTAGAAACAATTTCCAGGCTAAGGACTTCTCAACATCAAAACCTTTGGAGATCATACATGTAGATTTATGTGGAACAACTAGAACTCCAGCTTCGTGAAAGGTATTTTGATTTATTTTTTGATTAATATACTAGAATGATGTGGGTATATTTTATAGAGTTCAAATCCAAAACACGTGAATGTTTCAAGAATTTTAAATCTCTTGTAGAAAATGAAAAAAATTCAAGTATTAAATGTCTTAGAACAGATAGAGCAGGAGAATTTAGTTCAAAATAATTTGATGAATTCTGTAAAGTGCATGGAATCAAGAGAGAACTCTTTGCTACTAGAACTCCCAAACAAAATGGAGTAGTTGAAAGAAGAAACTGAATTGTTCACGAAATGAAAAGGACACTGCTACTAACAGCTGACTTGCAGCCCAGATTTTGGAAAGAAGCAGTTGGGACAATAGTTTATACCTTGAATCGAACACAACTAAGACAAAATATTGATAAGAATCCACATGGATTGTCGAAAGAGAGACCTTCTTCAGTAAAATAATTTAGGATTTTTGAAGCAAATGTTTCATGAAGATCAATGATGACTCACAAGGAAAATTTGACTCTCGGGTTGACCAAGGAATATTCCTTGGATATTCTACAAGGAGAAAAACTTATAAATGCTACAATAATCAACTACAAAAAATAGTAGAAAGCATTGATGTAAAGATTGACGAAGATCTTCCAGAAAAATAAATTGAAGTCCATGAAGAAGAACCTATTCTTGATTAATTCGAAGAAGAAACTCCAAAAGAAGAAAAATATCAATAACTTCAAAAGGAACCTTTACAAACTCCTTCAAAGATAAAATCCCTTCAAAAACACCACCCGGAAGAACATATTATTGGGAATGTAGATGAGGGAATACAAACTCAAAGAAGGATGAAAAGTACACCAAGGAAATATGATGTTTCTCTCTTATCTATGATAGAACCAGAAAATTTTACTCAAGCAGGTAAGGATCCGCATTGGATAAAGGCCATGGAAGAAGAAATGTCTCAAATCAAGAAGAATGAAACATGGGGGTTGGTACCTTGTCCTCAAGATAAAAATATAATTGGAACCAAATGGGTATTCAAAAAAAAGATGAATGAAGATGGACAAATAATCAAAAATAAAGAAAGACTCTTTTGTAAGGGATACTCACAAATTGAAGGAATTGACATTGAAAAAATCTTTGCACTGGTAGCTTGAATTGGAAGCCATAATAATTTTTTTGGAACTTCCTTGCTCAAAAGGATTCAAGTTCTATCAAATGGATGTAAAATCAAAATTTTTGAATGGAGAACTCAAGGAAGAAGTCTACATGGAGAAACCAGAAGGGTTTTACCTAGCTGAAGGAAATGAATTTGTATGAAAGATGAGAATGGCTTTGTATGGATTAAAACAATCTCATAGAGCTTGGTATGCAAAATTGGATATCTATCTACAAAAAGAAGGTTTTAAAAAGGGAGTGGTAGGAATTAATATCTACTGAAAATAGACAAAGATAGATTATTGGTCACTCTTGTATACATTGATGATCTAATTTTTTCCAGCAATGATGATAATATGAGCCATGAATTTTCTCTAAATATGTCAAAAAGGTTCGAAATTTCAATGATTCGTGAGGTATCCTACTTTCTTGGGTTACAAGTATCTCAAACCATTTCAGGAATGTTCACATCTCAAGCAAAATATCTTAAAGACATGCTTAAAAGATATGGGATGGAAGATTGTGCACTTACGAGCACATTTATGACCACGTATTGCAAATTAAGAAAAGATGATGATTACCCTCTCGTGGATGCAACTATTTACCGGTTAATAATTGGAGCTCTCCTATAATTAAGTGCTACAAGGTCATATATTATGCAAGTACTAGGAATGGTGGAAATATTTTAGTCAACTCCTAAACAATCTGATCTAGCAGTTGTGAAGAGAATCCTCAGATATTTAAAAGGAACTTTTGAGTTCGATCTTTGGTATCCTAAGAGCTCAATGCTTACTGTAAAAACTTACCCGAATGCTAATTGGTTTGGAAGCATGGATGATCAAAAAAGTAGTTATTGAATTGCATTCTTAATGGGAGATTGTCTAGTATCTTGGCTCAACAAAAAATAATAATCTATATCTCTTTCCACAACTGAAGTTGAATATATAGTTGTTGCAGATTTTTGTACACAAATAATATGGATGAAAGGAGCTTTAAAGGATGTCAACATAGAAACTAAACAACCAGTCACCAACCCTTGTGACAAAACTAGTGCCATCAGTCTCTCCAATAATCTGGTAATGCATTCAAAGACCAAACATATTCCAATCAAATATTAGTTTCCCCATGAACAGGTTGCTGAACAAAATATCAAGTTAGAATACATCAATACAAAGGAGAAAATTGATGATATCTTCACAAAACCCCTTCCACGAGAAGCATTTGAACATCTTCGCCAAAATATGGGGGTTATAGCTCTTGCATCACATTAAGAAGACACATTCACAAGAGAAGGAGCAACATGACAGGGGGAGCAGTTTGATAGGGGGAGTACTTGGGCATCTCATTTGCCATTGATGTCAAAGGGGGAGAAAATGGTGGAATATTTCCATCAATGACAAAGGGGGAGATTGTTGGTCAATAATTTTCATTGATGAAATACATACTTTTGAGATATCCTATTAATTACTACACCATCATTTCACTAGTTTCATGATGACTTGACCCCTATGATGAAGCCACACTGTTCCAAGAGAAGCCACACTATCCTAATCATCTTCTGTGCTAAATAATTTAAGGCTAGTCACAATGAAATTTTTTTTTCACCATCCTAGAGATATCCCTTCACAGTGATCCTTATACCATATAAAAGATGATTGTTTCCTCTTTCCAACGAGACTTCACACGCCTCAAAAATCCCTATGGTTAGAGAGAACTTGAATTTTTGAGTTAAAAATATATATTCATTTACTGATCCGACCTACACTTGGAATACTCATGTCATCCTTCCTATATGAGTCATGCCTCTTTGTTTAGTACTGAAAAATACTATATATTGGGCAGTAGGCTTCATTCTTAAATCATCAGTTCGATCACACTTGGAATACAATGAGCTACATGTTCACATCTCGTGAACCTCAAGGAAAAGAAGAACAATCCATTTTGGACTTAAAGATAAACTATTCTATAAATTTTTTGGAGAATTTTGATAATGCTTGTTGCAGCTCAGACTATGGTGACTATATATATATATATATATATATATATATATATATATATATATATATATATATATATATATATACTTCAAGCTTGTGTCCTCTATTTCCTCTATGTGATTTTAGACTATGATTTTAACCTATTACAACATTGTGACTACCTTAGCTCAAACCGTGATTACAGTGACTTCTTTGTAATATTTGCAACAGAATTTGATTGTGTCTCGGCTTAGTGTTTCAATCCTAAATTACTTGTTCGCTAGGATTGTGGAGGAACTTATATCTTCACAATATGATGAATGCATACCTTAGACTATGATTCTTCTCTGACTGTAAGGGCATACATTGATTGTGGTGAAATTTAGTGCAATAACCTTATCTTACAGTGGCTTGAAGTCTTATCCTACATGTGGAGATCTTGATTGATCAATTTCCTTGGATATGCCATCATCATCTGTGGTTTGGTTTGTATAAATTATACAACGTGCATGTATATCTTGGATTCACCCAATCTAACAATTTTATAAAATTAAATACTGAATTGCTTCTACAAATCTTTGAGGCATTAAAAACCATTAGGGGAATTTTGAGGTCTAAAATGGGCCTCCTAAGAAAAATGTGCAACCAAAATAAACTTTATAATAACGAATAGGATTCAAGATGATGATGTCAACCATGGGGGATGATTCACCATTTTTTAAGTAAAAGGGTAAAAAGATTAAAAAATAATAAAATAATAAAACTACCTTTTCAACTCATATTTTCAACTTATCTCCAAAAGTTTTTACTCAAATTTCGAGTGGGAGTACCTTTTATATGCAAAATTTAATTCCTTATCCAAGGAGTACCCATGTTGCATACTTTCGATGGACCCTGCTACATGAAAAATGAGAAATACATGAAAAAACGTGATTGCAATCACGTTTTTTCATGTATTTCTTATTTTTCATGTAGCAGGGTCCATCGAAAGTATGCAACATGGGTACTCCTTGAATGAGGAATTAAATTTTTCATCCAATGAGTACTCCCGCTTGAAATTTGAGTAAAAACTTTGGGAGATAAGTTGAATATAGGAGTTGAAAAAGTAGTTTTTAATTTTTTTTCCCTCTAAAATTTTATGATGTCATCAAATCTTATTTTATTATTTCCACTATTATTTTATAATTTCCTTAGGAGGCCCATTTTAGACCTCAAAATTCCCCTAATTCACAATCGCCAATCACATGAACATGAAGAAATATCAATCACACACAACACAAACAATTTTCCTGGGGAAAGCTGACAGGTAAAAACCCCACAATCGTCTATTGTATATTATATCATAGATCATGAAACAATTACATAAAAAACTCGTCTCACAAGAGTCCTCAGTACATTAGCTAATTGTCTCACACTATCATACAAAAATTGGAAAATCCCTTAGCTAATTTACTGTCTTGAGGCAACTTTCCTTCACTGTGCAATCCCTGCTGAATGCAATCCCTGAATTGATGCAATCTTGCCTACCTTGAATGCGCAAGTATCATGGGCACATCCAATGTTTGTTTACTTGCATGTGTGCAAGCAAATAATGTCACAATTTATAGTCAACTTCCCTTTCACCTAGAACTCAACTGGGTCTCCACTGGATCTGACATGCATGCAACTAATATTAGTAAATCCTTAGTTGCATGTGAGATCATTGATTGTAAATTAATTAATATTTAATTCAATTGATCTCTCACTAGTGTATCTTCAGTTACAACTAGCAGAACTGAGTTTAACTCTCTTAATTGAGTTAAACTATTTACAACTTGCACAAACTCATGCACCACTGCACTTCAAACTCTGTTACAACTAGAATTACTCTGCATGTCCCACCAACCAACCTCTAACTCGAAATTCACTTAGCTAATTGATTTTCCACTTCAGTTAACTATTTTCAAGTCTACATTGAGAATATATTACAATTTAATGTCCATCTAAATTAAGGGATGATAAAAATAGGCATGCACCTAAAAATAGCCTATGGGCCCCACCCTAGTGTAGGTGCTTAATTTTCACTAGGATCATGGGTGCCAAAAAAAATTCTTGTTGAATCTCAACACTCCCTTTCAACAAGAAAGGGATTATCCTTCACCCCGATCCTGTCTCTATGGTATTCGAATTTTCTCCTGGTGAGTGCCTTCATCAGAATATCTGCATCCTGATGTTTCGTGGGAATGTACTGAAGAAACATGATTCTCCTTTGCACATAACCTTTGAGATGATGGTACCAGATATCTATATGATTGGACCTATCATGAAACCTAGGATTAATCGAGAGTTTAATGCAACTCTGATTATCACAATGAATCACTGTCAGATCCATCTAAGAACCAAACAAACCAACCAAGATCTTCCTTATCCAGATAGCCTCACATGCAGCTTGACTCGCTGCCATGTATTCTGCTTCTGTTGAACTGAGTGCCATGGATCTTTGCTTCCTGTTGTATGAAGAAACAACTGTAGATGTAGATCCAATGCTAAATATGCCCCCTGATGTGATTTTTCTGTCCGATGGACTACCAACCCAATCTGCATCCGTGAAGCCATGCAACTTCACTCCATCCATCTGTCTGTACTATAGACCATACTCTGATGTGCCCCTCAGGTATCTCAGGACATGCTTCCCTGCCTTCTAAAAGAGCTTGGTAGGCTTAACCATAGCTTGACGTAGCTGGTTAACTGCATAGAAAATTTCTGGTCTCGTGTTGGCTAGATACATTAGTGAACCCACTAATTTTCGATAGATAGTAGCATCCACTACCTCTCCAGAAGTAGCATCCTCTTTCCTCCAGTTTCCTAGAAGAGGAGTATCCATGGGTTTGCAGCTCTCCATGTTAAACTTACCGAGTATCTCCTTTGCATACTTTCCTTGAGACACAAAAATTTCACCATCTCGTTTCCATATTTCCAATCTAAGGAAATATTGAAGGAGGCCCATATCCTTCATTTCGAACTCCCTTGCAAGATCCTCCTTGCATGAGTGTATCAACTGCTCATCACCAGTCAAAATTAAATCATCAACATAAAGAACAATGATAAATAGCTTACCCTCAACCACAATCTGGTACATGTTTGTCTGCTTCACTTTTGGTGAAGCCCAATCCGGTGAAATAGCTGTCTATTCGAGTGTACCAAGCGTGGGGTGCTTGCTTCAGCCCATATAATGTTCTTTTGAGCCTGCACACATGCGACTCACTATTGAAGATCTCGAAACCTTCAGGCTGATCTATGTATACCTCTTCCTCAATTATCCCATTGAGAAACATAGTTTCCAAATCCATATGATGAATGGGCCAGCTCATCTGTGCTGAGAGTGCAAGGATGGTCCTTATGGAAGAGTACCTTGTGATAGGTGCAAAGGTCTAATCATAATCTATCCCCTCAATCTGTGAGAAGCCCCGAGACACAAATCTTGCATTTTATTTCTCCACACTCCCATCAACAACTTTCTTTACCTTGTAGATCCATCTCGAACCTATCACTGATTTATCAATTGGTCTTGGGACAATTTCCCATGCACTGCTTTTGACAATGGGGTCATAATCCTCCACCATTGCATCAACCCAAGTAGGCTGTTGCACTGCTTCTTGAAAGGAAGATGGTTCAGTCACAATACATTTTCTCATGAGAGCCATGTATCTAGTAAATCGGTTAGGAGACTATCTATGTTTGTGCTATGAAGTAGGGGCTCCTACATTCTATGCAACATCAAGTCTTAGCCTATCAACTTCTGGGGTGCACCTTCTGCCATTTCTGATGGATGGATTTGCATAAGTGACTTCCTCCACTCTATGAACCTCCTCATGTGGTTGATCCACATCTTGAGACTCATCTTTGGGAACCAACAATTTCTCCTCTGCATGCAAGTCCAACTCCCTCTCAAGGGGCAACCACATGGCTTTCCCCTCATCCAATTTTATATCTCATCGTACAATAGTCATTCTATTGTTTGGAAAATACACACGATAATTATGGGGTGTTTCTGTGTACCCCACAAAAATCCCAACTTCAGCAGTCGAATCCACCTTCTTCCTGGTGTCCTTGGTCACATGCACATAAAAAAATGAGCAAAAAATCTTAAAGTCTGAAAAATTCGGTTTCTTACCAGTGAAAGCTTCTTTAGGTGTACTCATACCAAGTAATCTATGAGGAAAATGATTCTACACATAAACTGCAGTGTTGCATGCTTCCTCCCACAAATGCAATGGTAGGCCCTGATCATGCAACATCGCTCGTGCTGCACCCATGATCGTTCTGTTCTTCCTCTGTACGGCCCCATTTTTCTATGGGTTACGAGGAGCTATGAGTTCTCTTCAAATTACTTCTTTGCTGCATAATTTCTTGAATTTATTAGAGATGTATTCTCCACCATTATCGCTCCTAAGAGCCTTCACTTGCTTCCCTGAATCTTTCTCCACCAATGCCTTAAAATCACAGAACTTAGGGAATGTTTGATATTTCTTCTGCATGAAGAAGATACAACATTTACGAGAAAATTCATCAACAAATATTATATAGTACTTATGTTTTGTTGTTGAAGCAACCGAGAATGGTGCACACACATCTATGTGAACTCTCTCAAGGATCCCCGAAGCTCAATTCTCCTTCTCATGAAAGGTGGACTTTACATACTTCCCCATGGTGCAACCCTTGCACTGATCTAACTAAGAAAGTGTTCCTATTGGAAGTCCAATAGATATTTGTTGCATGAATTTCAAGGCTCCATGATGAAGATGGCCTAATCGCTTGTGCCATAACTCTCCCTCATCCCGGCTCACAACTTTTTTTGCCTTGCCCTTCATGGCAACGCAACCATCTACCTCCAACTTGTAGAGATTATTTACTCGAATCCCTATCCTCTTGGCTTGACATGTTGTTTTATGTCGCAGTAAAGCTTTTCCATCACTAAAAACAACATCGTAGCCTCTGTCCTCCAACATTGCGGCTGAGACCAAATTTTTCTTTGGACCTAGTACATGCATTACATATTTTAATTAAAATGGTTTACCTGACTCCCTTTGAAAGGTAATGGTACCAATATTGGTAGCACTGTACCGTCCGTCGTCGCCCATCTTAATATGCATATGAAGATCTTTCTCCTCCAAGTCACTGAAAAGTTTCTTACCTCCTGTCATGTGAAAGGAAGCGCCACTATCCAAAAACCACACCGATCCCAATGAACTTGAAACCATGGATGAAATCAAGGAGAAGTCAAGCTCAAATTGCAAGGCAAGGGCCTCACCAGCTGTAGATCCAACAACCTTCTTGTTCTTCTTCTTTTATGGACAGTTAGTAGAAAAATTCCCATGTTCGTGACAGTGAAAACAATTCACCTTGGACATGTCCTACTTCTTGCCTTTAGACTTGGATTTAGAATGGAATTTCTTCCCCTTCCCCTTCTTCACCTTGATAGCCAAAGCACAATCCTCTTCATCATCATGCTTTGATGAAGAGCCATTTTTGGTATTTCGCCTGAACTCATCCTGCACCAGATCCAACCACAGTCATTCCCAATCCGATAATTTTTCCCGTCCATTGACAAAGTATTCATAATCGTGCCAACTCTTAGGATGTCCTAGGAGAGCAAAACTCACCAAATCATCATCAGTGACTGTTATTCCCGCACTCCCCAATTCATCTCGACATTGGAGAAACTTTTTGAGATACTTTGGAACGGTGTCGCCCTTTTCCATCTTGATCTTCCTGAGTTTATCTTTGAGCACCAATTTCCTATGGTTGCTGCTTCTTTGGAATAGATCCATCAAAGCCTTCCACATAGCATATGGTGTGGCTTTCCCATGGAGGCTTGAGACAATGTGGTCTTGTACTCCCTCCAACAAGATCCTCCTCGCCTTTGCCACTTTCTTTTGCCATGCATCAAGATTGGCAAGATTTGCAGCATCTGGCTTAGGAAAATATTTTTCAATGAATTCCTTCAAGCCATTGTTTTCGAGTATTGCCTCCATCCTGTCCTTCCAAGAAATGTAGTTTGAGTTACCCTTGAGTGCATAGTCTAATCTAAATCCATTGAAATCCATTTCAATCTTGAATCAACTATAGCACCAAGGAAGTCTTTCTGCAAATTCAAATTCTATCCTGTCACAAACTTAGCTTTTGCTTCACTTCTGCAATTTCTTGTGCTTCGATACCATGTAGAAATTATACAGCATGCATGTATATCTTGGATTAGCCCGATCTAACAATTTTCTAAAGTTAAATACTGAATCGCTTCTACAAATCTTTGCGGAATTAAAAACACAATCGCCAATCACATGAACATGAAGAAAGATGAATCACACACAACACAAATAATTTTTCCTGGGGAAAGCTTGTAGCTAAAAACCCCACTATCTTCTATTGTATATTATATCATGGATCATGAAACAATTACATACAAAACTCTTCTCACAAGAGCCCTCAATACATCAGCTAATTGTCTCACACTGTCATACAAAAATTGGTAAATCCCTTAGCCAAATTACTGTCTCGAGACAACATACCTTCACTGCGCAATCCCTACTAATTGCAATCCCTGAATTGATGCAATCTTGCCTGCCTTTACTGCGCAAGTATCATGGGAACATCCAATGTGTGTTTACTTGCATGTGTACAAGCGGATAATGTCACAATTGATAGTCATCTTCCCTTTCACCTAGAACTCAACTAGGTATCCAGTGGATCTGACATGCATGCAACTAATATTGGTAAATCCTCAGTTGCATGTGAGATAACTGATTGTAAATTAATTAATATTTAATTCACTTGATCTCTCACTAGTGTATCTTCAATTACAACTAGCACAACTAAATTTAACTCACTTAACTGGGTTAAACTATTTACAACTTTCACAAACTCATGCACCACTGCACTTCAAACTATGTTACAACTAGAATCACTCTCTTACAACTAGAATTACTCTGCATGTCCCACCAACCAACCTCTAACTCGAAATACACTTAGCTAACTGATTTGCCACTTCAGTTAACTATTTTCAAGTCGGCATTGATAATAGATTATATTTTGATGTCCATCTAAATTAAGGGATAATAAAAATAGACATGCACCTAAAAATAGCCTGTGGGCCCCACCCTAGTGTAGGTGCTAAATTTTCACTAGGATCATGGGTGCCAAAAAAATTTCTTGTTGAATCTCAACATGGCAATCATAGATTGTTGAAGTATGGGAGTTGTGTAACAATGGTGGAGAAACTTCTGGACAGACAAGCACAATTTTGGAGCAGATTGAAGAACAGTGGAGAATTTCGTTAAAGACACTCTTGTAAGTACTTACACTTTTTCTATTAAAAATATTGAAGGATTGGTGTCCAAGGGGTTGGTGCCTCTAAACATAAGGTTGGATATTTTAGAAGGATAGGGTTGAAGCCCTAGAGGTTGGAGCCTCGCTAAAGTCCAAGTTGGTGCTTGGCAACAAGTTGGTGCCTGAAGCATTGAAGGGTTGGTGCCCTTAAATTTTTATTTTACTTGAGTATTTATGAAAAGACTGAAGTTCCTCTTGATTCCTAATAAATTATTATTATACATTTCTCTGATCTTAATTGTGAAGATTCTAACTGGTAAAAATAACAATTGAAAAGAAATATTGATTCACCCCCTCACAGTGTTTCCAACAACACACAACCAAATAAGTAGTAAAATAAATCTTATAATCCAAATTACATTTCAATGAAAATATAATTTTCAATATCAAAATGTTAGTTTAAATCAAATAATTCAATAGAGAATACTAAATATTTCAAATTTTAATAATATGTAATAATATTAATTTGAATTATATTAAAACAATATAGATACTTATTTTACATAATAATATTATATTAATTAGCACAATCATTTTAATTAAATTGTTGGTAAACTTTGATAGACATCAATCTATGATAAACATCAAAACACTTATTTCATAATACATCTCACTATTGCTAAAATTAAAAAAATCATAAAAATTAACTAAATTATTTTTTATTTTAACTATGGTGAATCGGTAACTTGTTGAAGTAATGTAGGCAAGGCCTAGGATCAAACCTAGCGGTTTCCATTATAACACCAAGAGTATATCCAATAGGCCGCAAGCTAGATATATAAGAAATTATGCCTTAGGAAGAGTCGAGACTTCATAGATAAAGAGAAGCATACTCCTTGAGCCTTATCATAACTAGTCAAAGGTGTCCCCATGGGATTTCGAACAAAGTGGAGAGAAAAACATCTCAATGAACCAACCATCCCATTGTCTCACTAAAAGACTTATAATAATAATTATTATTTATAAAAAAAAAATATTTAATTAAACACACACAAATATATATGTGTGTGTTTAATTGAAAAAAATCATAACTATTTTGGAAAGAAATAACCAAATATATAATGAAATAATTCTTAATAATAAGAAATCTTGGCCAGTGCCTTCGCTCATTCTAGTCACATTAAACAAAAAAAATTAAAAAAAAATTAAAAAAAAATTAAAAAAATAAAAATAAAAATAAAAATAAAAAGAAGATAATAAAAAATGTATAAATCAAATAGGGGTAAAGATTTTGGTGCTTATTATCTTACCCAAGAGTGACGTTTGGAAGGAATAGTCACCATTTTTGTCCTCAGATAAATCTGTGGTGGGCACAGATTCTAGAATATGAAGTGCCTCATATTAGCTGGCTCCGGTTTGTCGGTACTTTTGATAATATCGGTTGGAATTGAGCTTTCTAATCTGCCAACCTCACGATTATCAATGGCATGAGCCGTATTTTCCACTAATTGATCGTTTGTCTTCTTGGTTGCTATTTCCACCTTCCACGAATTGATCGTTTTGTCTTCTTGGTTGATATTTCCACCTTTTGAGGCCAACGATCGATCTCACCAGAGACTTTATATTCAGTGAGAGGTTATTTGGTGTGTACATTTATTTCTTCATTTAATGTTTTTTATTACCTACAATAATTTTACCAACTCATTTAATAATCACATTTTATATTGTTGATCTTGATCTTTATATAGCCTCAATTTATCTTGTTTGAGTGCATTGAATTTATATGTTTACAATTTTTACTTCTATTTAATATTTTTAATTTAATTTCATAATTTTCTTACATTAATTTCAATCAAGTATTAAATTTGGTCATTACTTTAAAACACAATTAAAATGTTATATGGGTCATTTTAACACACATTTTGTCCTAAAGAACATTTTGTAAATTTTTTAATTTTTCTTTTAGTCGATCATTGTTGTCTCATTACAAGTACACAATGGAAGTAAATGCAAGTATACAATGGAAATGTTGATAAATAAATGTCTTATCAATGTAACCAAAACATCAACCTTGAGGTGTTTGCTTATTTCCTTGTACAAAAGTGTTATGAATATATATCCAATGAAGCTATTTTAATTTTTGTTTTGGCTATTTCAATTAGTGTTTTGGGTATTTAATCCAAAAAAAACAAAAATAATTAATAAATATTAAGATTCATTTTTTAGAATACAAGTTATAAATATAAGTGGATTTCTTAATAATAATTATTTTTAGTTTTTTTTTCACATATACATTACAATATATATATGGTGTATTTATGTATATGTAGTCTAGTTGTATCATATCTTGATTTTCTAAAAATGTGTCATATTTCTTTAAGATATTGTATTTATCTTTATTCTTGGATGTGTATGAGTTCAACTTACTAACTCAAAAGAAAATAGGATAATTAGATTATCAGAGAAGAGATCCAAGCTTCAGAAGTTTGTATCTCTAATGTCCTTGTTCTGACTATGAGTAGATATTTATAATACATGTTGGTGATGACATTGGAAACATGAAGTTAAGCATAAGAATAGTTCTCAGTTAGATAAAGAACTAACATAGACTTCACACAACATATTGCTTGATATCATCAAGTTTTCTCATAGGAAGATACCAAAAGTCATCAATCTAGGGATGATGGTTAATGTGAAAAAATAAACTAAATTTATGCATGCATAATCATCTCTTCTTTGCCTACACCAATTTGTTCCACTTTTTTGCTAAACTAGGAGGTAATCCACTCCTAATGAAAGACTTTAATATTCTCTCAGTTTTAAGCGAAAAAACATGTTCTTTGAGAGTGTTTCTAGGAAATTGGGTGAAAGTAGAGTTATGCAAAAAAACATGCAGAACCTATGCATGCTAAACCAAGGTGTAGTCCACTCCCAACAAAATATTGTAATAATCTCTTGATTTTAATTGAAAAACATTCTCTTTGAGAGTGTTGCTTGGAAATTGGGTGAAATTAGTGTTATTGTTTCATAAAGGGACAATCCCTGAAGATGAAAACATGACAAATATCCTCCTTTCTTAACAACATGATGTCGTGTTTATTATTTGTGAGGGTGTACATTGTTGGTGCCATAGACCTTGCGTTGTTTAGCTTTTTAAGTAGAGTAAGATTCTCTTCACATATACATTACAATGTATGTATGTATATGTATTCTAGTTGTATCATATCTCAATTTTCTAAAAAAACATCGCATTTCTTTCATATATCGTATCAGTCTCATTTCTTGGATTTGTATCATTTCGATCTAGTAACTCATAAGAGAACAAAAATGTTAGATAATGAGAGGAGAGAACCAAGATATAGAACTATGTATCTCTAATGTCCTTGTTGTAACCCTGAGTAGATATTTATAATATAAGTTGGTGATGAAAATGGGAATTATGAAGAATAGATCTTATTTAAAAAAAGAACTAACATAGACTTCTCACAATTTTTTTCTTGATATAAATAAGTTTTCTCATAGGAAGATACCAAAAGTCATTGATCTAGTAATGATGGTCAATGTTAAAAAATATACTACATTTATGCACGTGTCATCTTTTCCTTTCCTAGAGAAACTTGCTTCAATTTTTTTCTAAATTAGGGGGTAATCCACTTCCAATGAAGGAATTTGATATTCTCTTAGTTTCAAGCAAAAAAATGTTCTTGAGATTGTTTCTAGGAAATAGGGTGAGAGTAGAATTATGTTAGAAAACACACATAATTTATGCATACACCATCATCTCCTCCTTTTCCAGAGGAACTTGTTCCCATTTTTTGTTAAACCAATATGTAGTCCACTCACAATGAAATAATGTAATAATATCTTGGTTTTCAATGAAAAATATGTTATTTGAGAGTGTTGCTACGAAATTTGGTAAAAGTAGTTTTAGTGTTTCATAAATGGACAACCATGAAGAGGAAAACCCGATCAATGCAATTAAGAGCATGATGTCATGGATTTTTTTGTGAGGGTGTAAAATGTTTGGGGGTTATGGACATTGCTTTATTTGTATTTTTAAGTAGAGTAAGAGTCTTCTAGTTGTTGTCATTCACTTTTGATTTCATTGATGAAGCTAGAACCAATGTGTTTATTAAATAAGTACACATATGTATCTTGTTGTCTTTTTGAAGCTATATGTCTTTTTAAAGTTTTGTATATGGATTCACAATCAAATTAACATGGATTGTTAAGAATTATGATACAAAATCCATCTGTGACATTCATGGGGGATTCACTTAGTGAACTTGTGTCATGGCACGTTCATTCATGGACTATTAAATAGTACCCCTAATTTTAGTATATATTGAAAAATACCCTTAAAGTCCTTTTGTTGAACCCCCTTCCAATACATACCTACAATTTTTAAAATTCCTACTTTTACCATATATCCTAGGCATCCATTTTTTTTAGTGGCATTTTTAATTTCTCTTTTTATTTCTACCCTTAGTATGGAAACATGATGGAACTATTACATGCCCATAAATCACAAAAAATATCAAAAAATAAGTAGCAATTGCAATAACATCTCAACATAGCGATATGCCACTATAATAATATAGCCTTGAGTTCGGGCTTGGTGCTATACTACTTTCACCACTATATTTAGTCTATACACGGTCATGCATTTTTTGAGGAAGGGGATTTATTTAACCACAAAAAATCAGATTATATAATTCATGTACAAAAAATATTCTTTGAGTCTTTGTATGAAAAAGCACATCAAAGCGGTTGTCTTTAACTTCTTGCAATAGAACCTTATAGTTGAATTTTAGAAAATGTACCATGAACATGAAGTCATTCGTTATCATTACATTTATTCATAGTTTTTTTATGAAGTACCCAAAGGAAACACCACTAATTGTCGCTCCCAAAATCGTTTTGGGCTCATGGATGAAATAATACAAAAAATAGGGAGTGGAGAATATCCTTGTTTTTAACCTATATCTTGTAACCAATAAGGAAAAAGCATTAATATGCAACCAAATTCGTACGTCGTGAGAATGGAAAATGAAGAAGAGTATTATCCTTATAATCTATTCACAATTAGCAAGTGTAGGTTTTGGGAAAAAAAATCAAATGACAAGATATTGCGAACCAATTCTACTAGACAAATTGAGACTTTGATTTTAGGTGAAGGGCATTTACCCCGAAATAAGGACACACCATAGAGATAAGAGGACAAGAAAGGATGCAAAGAATAAATGGTCAATGTATATGTCACATTTAACAGTTAATTAATCGAATTCTACATGAGTATGACCACCAAAATGTGATATACAAAAACTTTTTTCATCCATTTAAAAGTCTCAATAAGTTTTATGTCGTGTTTACTCCATAAAGTATGACTCTAATATCCAATAAAAAAATAAATATTAAATATTTGAATCACAATAATAGCACGTTGAGTTATCTCTACTTTTCACCATCAGAGCCATTTGCCTTACTTGAGGTAAAAAAATATAAAGTGAGTATAAAAATACTACAAACAAATCAACAATGATAAAACCAATAATGCTTTATAAATAATCTACAGGATAGTAATAAAAAAGAGAAAAGCAAGTAGAAATTTTTGGAAATTGTGTGAAAACTCTACCTTGTTTATATTTTTGAAAAAACCTTCAAAAATGTTATAATATTTTTCTTTTAGTTTGTTGGTGCCATAATTAATATTGTATGATAAGTTGGACACTGCTATAATAACTTTAAGTTGTATGAAAATATGATATGTATAATAATACTTGTACATGCATTTCTCCTCTATTCGGTTGTACCAACAAAATTGAAGCTTAACTTCTTCTCGCCTATTCAAATTATTAATGTCATTATGCTATTCAAATACCTTTTTTTGTGTGTAAGTTCAGTATTGATGAGGCAACATCATTGTAGTGTCTAATAATAACACCCAAATAGGGTAGGGAGTTGAACCGTTGACTTAACATCTAGGAGTTCCTTAACATTGCATCCGATCTCCATTTATCTAAGACCTTGTGGAAAATCAAATATCTTATTACCATCCTTCTTTCACATTCTTTAAACTCTTCTAATGTACCATACCCCACAATAAGCACCATTTTTTGTACTTCAAGAAACACCTTTTCTTGTAGCACGTTCAAATGCATGTATTGACTCGTTTCAAACAACACTGCATAGTTTGAGCCAATTCAAAAACTAATTGAAATGCCCTTTCTTGGATGCCTCTTATCTTGCCTAAAGTAGACCCCATTTCTCACTTTATTCAAAATATTTATGGATAATATTGGATTTCCATTCAATTGAATAACCAAACATAATCCATACATGTCCTTACATCAAGCTCCACCATTGGTTTGATAGTTATGTTTACGATTTCATCAATGGAATATATAATCTCATCAACCTTATGCCTCCACTCACCTTCAATTGTTTTAAATTCACTATCATTAAGTTCCATTGAAGATGAATATTGGAATATAGAATTGGAATGAGCTAGTGGAGAATAATCGACTACTTCATCCACAACTTGGAATGTTGGAAAATTATGATCCTTAGTCCATGGTTTAAACCACCAAGAAAATTTTGTGTCTCTTTTTGGTTGCACACAAATATTGGATAAACCATCTTATGCATCCTCCAATCCTATCTTCAAGCTTCCATAATTTTATCATCAATTATATTTATTGAATCAAATAGTGAAAAAACATCAAGGTTCTCATTCATTTGTTGGTGCAATGTATTCCAAATGCTCATTTGTTTCTTGTGAGATTTATTAAAATGAATACGTTGGGGATTTGATTATTCTTCAGTAACTCTATTAAGAGTTCATATGGCATGAAGTAAGTTGGTGAAATAACATGCCCTCTCTAATCCAACTATCCAATCGACTTTGCTAAAGAATTTTTCACATACATCTGACCTAGTCAGGTGCAATACACATGAGAGGTTAGAGTATTTATTGCTAAATAATCTCATAAAAAAAGAAACAAAGTGGAAAGAAAATTTCACATATCGATATGCCTCTTTATTGATTAAATTTATGTTGATATTAGTGTAATATCTCAGGGTTAAAATTTCATGTAATAAAGTTGATAAAGGAAAAATAAGACCAAGCTCATGGGACACTTATTCCAAGCTGAATGTTAGGAAAAATATCCTAGTGGGAATCAATTGATGTGTTTATGGCTAAGAGGAAATTGGCAAAGGAAATGGAAAATGAGTTGGAAAGGAAAAGTGGCAATTATTGGCATTTTATTTATGAAAATAAAGGAAAATAGGAGAAAAGGAAGGTGAAAGGTGAAAGGTTGCATGTGAGGAGGAAAATTGAGAATAGAGGAAATTGAAGAAAATAGAGGCATCAATGATAAAAAGGATTTAGAGGACCAATACACAACTTTTGGATGGTGAGGCTTTTTCCAGTTCAATTTTAGGATTAATCTCAGAGAGGAGAAGAGAACCAAGAGGAGAAGGAAAGCAAGCTAGCAAAGGAAGGACAAGGAAAGAAAAGGAAGGACAAGGAAAGCAAAGGAACCAAGGATCAAGCAAGGAAAAGTTGGGTCAAGTAGCTTCAGCAGAAATACTTGTAAGTAACAGGTTCGATGTATGATTTGCTAGTTGGTTTTGGAATGCAGGGCATATGCATGTGTTTATTTGGTTTATTTGTTGTCAATGGCATGGATTTTTCCGAGTTTTGACAGTGGTTTTAGCCTCGCCTTTCCATTTATAGATAACCATGGTGTGATGGGATTAATTCTAGGTTGAGATTTGGATTACTGAAAGATTTTGGATCTAGATGAGGTAGTCTAAGGAAAATCCCAAGGGTTTGGGGGGGAGATGGTTTTCTCCGGGAAGCCCTCAACAGGTGGGTGAAGACAGGAAAATTCCTTAAGGGATGGTGAAGGAATTATGAGGCATCCAAGCTCGGTTTTGTTTTGTAATATCGGGACTAGTTTAGGTGATATCATGATATGGTGAGGGTGGAGGTGGTTTAACCTCTGTATTCCCTTGGTTGTTTATGAATTGGGTTATCCCATGAGATCCCATGTTCATGCTTGGAATATGGCACGAGGGTGATTGGCTAAAATAAAGATTTAGTTCAACCTAATCAATGGTTGGGTGGTACGTGGAATTCCTAGACTTGTTTTTCTTTTCCATATGGTTAACAAGAGCTAAGTTAATATTTCTTTTAATTAGTACTTTTAATTTTTATTTTGTGGCTTAAATGGTTGTTCTATCATTGGTATTTATCTGGTTATATAGTGGTTATAAGCATGGTTATTTGAAAAATCTATGTACGAATCTTATCACTTTTTCATTAATGAATGTTTGATTACTGATCGCAATACCTAACTGGTGTTATGATAACTATTGTGAGAAGGCATTGATCCTTCTTGTTAAACCTCAAATAAGTTTTCATATCCTTATGTTTAGATATGCATTCATGACCTGTAAGTTGCATGTTTACCATGTGTTTGATGAAATTTCAATCCCGGTTAGGTAGGATCAGGTCAAGTCCTTGTTCAAGTTTTGGTTTATAATAATTTTTTCTATGCCACTCATAATTTCTGAAAGTTTCACTAAGGTTTGGGCAGCGGCCTTGAAGAAAATTATTTGAGAGATATTAAATTATTTACTGTGAGAAACATAAATAATTACCGAGAGAACTAATAGATAAACTAGCAACAAATTCATAAACCATAAACAAAAATATTTATCCTGGGAAAACCCAAACTTTGGGGAAAAACCCAATCCAATGAAATTTCATTAATCCCTTGGCCAAAAACCTGGCCAAGCTGTCCATGTGAGACTTCACTTCTCACCTCCCTGTCTTATCTTACCATGAATTCTTCTTGGCATTTTATAGGATACAATACATGCAATACCATGGGTACACAATACGAGGTGCCCAAAAACCAAATTATTTAACCTAGTCAACTTTGAGTATATCCCTGAGTCAAATTTACCTAATTCCCCCCCCCTTAAACATGACTTGGGGTTCCTTGACTAAATCCATCTAATCTTGCCAAGTGAGTTAGCCCCATTCGCTCTAGCCGTAACCCCCCTCAAAGTTTATACATGGAGTATCAGTTAACCCAACACCCCTCCTATCACCTAGGTCTAACCTATACTTTACTAGTGCTTACCTAGGGGTATGCATGCCATACTAGGCCTTACAACTATATGCCCATTTACATATAAATATTTGACTTCATTATAATAATAATTTTATTTTATTTTTACTCTTTTTGTTGTCTTTGTATTACCATCCTCTCATCTCTCATGGATCTCTCATGACCCATTTTCATGTTTCTCATTGCTTATGTTGAACCTTCTACAACCAATTCTACCTTGGTTGTCTCTTAGATGAATTTTGTCAAACACTTATGAGCATATTTGACACCAATCCCCTCACATCACCTTGGCTCTCCATGCTTCGAGACCATTTTATTAGAATGAGAGCATATATAACCTAGCTCCACTCATACTTAACCACACATTCGATTTGTAGTTGCTTCACACAGTCGGTAACCACCATCAAGTCATCCCTCTGTGTATCCCTACAACACTGTGATGCTCCACGAAAATAACTACTCTACATTATTCTCTTTTTCCTTTCCTTAAAAAATGACAGTGACCACAAATTTTCCACTATAGCTAAACCCTTGCAGTAGGTATGCCAAATTTCAATCCACCTTATGCCTGTGATCAACGGAGTCCACTGACCACCAGTGACATCCGTCTATCCTAGGTGTGCTTTCACTTCAATTCTTTGTGAATAACTTCCATGGATCCTAGCCCTCCATAGAGCTGTGACGATCCTATTTTCTACACCATAGTGCCACCATCACTAGATGGGCTCAACATTGTTCCCAATGGACGATATCCATATCATTGAAGTATTATTCAACACCACACAATCAAGTTTCATCACTAATGTGATTTATCACGTAGCTATACCCCAAGCGTGTGTCAATGGTGTTTATAGTCACCTTATATTCGAAATTCATAGACTCCCCTTGTGCTTTGTACTCATCACCGTTGTAAACTTCGAGTGGACAAAAACACGTTGCAGCCCACAACTAGTCCATGGAAACATAAACCATGATCATAATTGGACCACTCACGATGGAGAGGCTAGGTCCAACCTATGCTCAATTGCAGTAAAAATATTCTGAACATAAATCTCCATGTGGCTAGCTCTATTTCTCACGAACTCTATTTGGATGTGAGTATAGCTTCAACATTGCTCCATGGTTTGTGCTACGCCCTTTTACAAACATAACCACCATCATTTGGCAAGCTCAACATGGTTCTTATTTGTTATCATTTCTTCATGGCATCGACATTGCAACTCGATGGCCTTCTCGAATCTCATGTACCATGTGCTACAACCATATCTCCTTGGCCCAAATTTTTCCCAATGCCTTTGAATCCATTCTTGGCCCAAGAACAATTAGCCTCAAACCAATTGTGACAAAGTGCCTTTTCTACTGCAACAACTGCCACCATTGGACCATTGCACTCAATATATTTGACTTCACTTCCCTGTTCTCGTCCACTACACTTATGAGTTCTCCACTGCCATTGTAGAAGGCTAACATACAATGTTACCCACACAATTCCATCTTCACTGATCTACTATGATTCTCCTTCAATGCGCTATTTGGAATCTCCTCCTATGTGGGCCACTTTGGTTGTATGAAGCACCACGACTAGTTCTTTTTTGTACTTACTTTAGAATCATATCCACCACTGGAACCACCAGTTCCACTGATCGCACTAAAGCTAGATCCACAACCAGCAATTGAACCACCAGTCATGCCAACAACGTCATATCTAGAACTAATAAACCTGTGTTATACAACCATTTTTCTTCCAAAAATGTGATTATATCTCCATTCACTTGACTAAATATCCCTTGGAAACAAAAGCGTCCTTCTGAAACCAAAACAAAACAAACTTCAGCTTTGATACCAAATGAAGAAATTTATTGGAGAGATATTAACTTTTTTACTATGAGAAACATAATTAATTACTGAGAGAATTAATAAATCAACCAACAAGAAAATCATAAACCATAAACAAAAATATTTATCCTGGGAAAACCCCAACTCTGGGGAAAAACCCAGCCCAATGAAATTTCATTAATCCCTTGGTCAAAATCCTAGCCAAGCCGACAATGTGAGCTTTCACCACTCACCTCCCTGGCCTATCTCATAATGAAGTATTCTTTGCCTTTTATAGGTTCCATTACATGCAATACCAAGGGTAGAAATCCATGGGTACACAATACCACGTGCCTAAAAACCACATTATTTAACTTGGTCAACTTTGACTCTATCCCTAAGTCAAATTTACCTGATAGGCCTAAGTCCTAGCCATGAAGAAGCGACTCAAAATTTGAGGTTGTTAGAATAGAACTAAATAGAAAATTCCATAGTTGCCGGAAGGTGTTGAGTCACGTAAAAGGTATGTTTTTATCCTCATATTAGCTTGGTTAATCATTTAATTTTATGTATTGATCTTCGTTTTTGGGAAGAATCTAAAAGAAAAGATTGTGAAAGTTGAATAAAATAAATTTTCAACAAATTGTATGATTTTAGCATAAAAACTAACATTTTCTTGCCATTATGTGCAGAAATCAAAATTGGAAAATTGATGTTCAATCGATGGAACAAAAACGACCAAATAAAGAAAGAAGAACACTTCTTGATTGTGCGGGATAGCGAAAGAAAATGAGAATCGAGCTAATTCTATAATGGAAATCCGATTATTAGTTGCGAAATCCTCAGGATCTCCTGATCTTGAGGATTCACTCTCATCTATTAGTTTCCCATTAGGTTATATAAGGCCAATAGGTTAAAAAGAAGAAGACTGTTAATTTCCGAGCTTTAAATCTCATTTTGACATTATTATATTTGTATTAAAGACAGAGTATTTTCACTGCAGTGATTTTGTATCTTTACTACTGTGATTAATGAGAAAAATAGTGCTTTCTTCGTAATCGTGTTCTGAGTATTTTCAGCATTAAATTCAAGAGGATTTGGGCCCAGTCGCTGGGAGATTTGCTGCTTATTTTGTGCCATAATTATTTCCTTCATTCCTACGATTGTTAATTACTGTATCTTGTAGAATTGAGTTATTGAAATTGTTGTGTGAAGTTAGAATTCATTTTCATAATTCACCTTTACCTTTTGGGATAAATATTAGATGTTGTTACTTTTACAATTCCATATTGTTCTTTAATGAATTGTTCATATTAGTCCAATCATTAAATTTAATTGTCGTTCTTTCCGAGTGATGCCGTCATAGATATCAAGTGATTAATTACTGTCATTCTTAATTAAAGGCTTGAATAGTCGAGTGTTGTTAATTTACTATAGTTCCTCTTTTCATTAGATAAATTGTTGTTAATATCAGATAGTAGTTCTTTAAGTGTGAGTCCCTCAATACATGCATTTGGATTGAGTTTCTTTATAAAATAGTTGAGATTAGATCAAGATTTATTATTTGGAAGTGCTTTTAGATTTTCTTTTAGAATTATTTTAGATTTAACTTCGAGAATTAGAGATTGTTTATTGCAACGATTTAGAATAATTTTATTCCGAAATAGCCTATGATCTCACTTGCATAAACAATGCCAACACTCATGAAATAAATAGGCGTATCCTTGGTTGATAATTAATGTAAGTATTAAGATTTATTTTCGTAGTCATCATAGTGCACCAACATTTTGGCGTCATTGCCGGGGAGAGTGTTGAAAGTGAATTATTTTTTTGAATCTTATCGCTGCAAAAGACTTTGGTATTGAAAATGAGAGGTAACAACCTACGTACCAACAAGTAAAATTCTTTCTCAAGAGCCCGCTTTTCATCATATGCATAAAGGTCAAATAGGAATAGATATTTTTATGAATGACTAAAAAGAAAAAAATAGAAATATATCTGAACCTACCACCCAAAACCACCAAACCCAAGGGATTGGTGACCCTTGGAGGATCGAAATTTATAGATGAAATCATAAGAAAAGTAGAATCTCAGGTGCCAGTAGGACCCTAGGCCATATCTATAAAAATCCCTATTGTAATCCCTCAAGTAGCAGGCTCAACATCTACAACTCACGCTGAGATCCATAGAAAAACCAAAGGGTTTGAACAGAGATTTCAGGTTAAGAAAATTTTCATTCCGACCCTTCAAAAGAGGGAAATTTTTGCAATCTGCAAGAAGGAGAGGGAGAAACTAGTGGTGCTGTAGGAAAAAATCTAGAGTCACCAAAACTTGTATCTCTGAGATCTCGATTGAAGAAAAGAGACCTGATATCCCAGATCGAGGTAGTACTGTAAGACCCCTTCCGAATATATTTACCAATCCTGTCCAAATCAAATTTCTAGACCAAGAGATTCTTGAAGGTTATTGGCACATCTTTGACCAAATGGCACAAAATCAGCCTTAGGGACAAACATCGACGTTGGAGTATCCAATCGTCGACCTAGTTGCTAATGCCCCCATGAAATCCATTCCTTTGCAGAACATCACTACTTTCCACGGTTTAACCTTAGAAGACCTAGATGCTTTCTTGTTTGAATTTGACGTTTTATGTAGGGGATATGATTATACCACTGATCCCTAGAAACTAAAATTGTTTCCCTCTACATTAAAGGAATCAGCTTTGCGATGGTTTATGGGGCTTGGTGGAGGAACTATTAACTCTTGGGATCAAATGAAAACTTCATTTCTCACTAAATATCAAGATTATTGTAGGGCTAGATATTTTAAAGACGAAATCTTTATTATGACCGCAAAAGATAATGAATCTCTAGAAGAGTATGTTGAAGGGTTTCAATACAATTTATAAAGGTCTCCTTATACTGCATTATATAAAGATGTTTTAAACATAACTATGATAAAAAGGATGCAGGATGAATGGATAAAAACATTAAATTTAATGGGAAAAGGAGATATTTATGAGGAAAATTATGATGAAATTACTCAATTGTGTATCAGGTGCTCTCGAGGCAGTATGCACATTTTTCCAATTGGATGAGATACTATTTTAAGAAATAATAGAGCTTTTGGTGGTAGTGTAACTCAAATGGAAATTGGCAATCTCTTAGAGGATTTCAAAATGAATATCCTGAGCACCCTCACAACACAGTTGGACGTCCTGCAAGCCAGACATAAATAAGCCATAACAGAACAAAATTTAGCCATCTTCTGCCCACGATGAAAAACGAAGCATAGTCAGAGGGAGTGTCCATTGGACATGGTCCAGACGTGTGCTATCTACATTAAGGACCATGCCACCGAGTAATGCCCATTAATTCCAAGATTAAAAGAAGTTTTTAAAGAGGCAGAAGAAGATACAGACTAGTATATTTAATGAACCAACATCGACAGTCGCAAGATTGACCCACAAGTATGTCACAAGACCCATCTCTGTTCTTTTTTCTTTTCCACCATTTAATCAACAACAGAATTCTAGAAAAATGTGGAAAGGCCAATCACCTTTCTCTACTTGGTGGTCCCAACCATTTCCTATGTCACTTTAGCCAAACCAGCCCTTTCCAGGTACTGGTTGGCCAAACTCTCCTTTTTCTACTCCTTTCTGGCAAAATAATCCGTACCCTTCCCAGTGGCCTACCTCCATTTCACAGAATCTAAAATGGTCTTCAAATTGGCATCGACCTCTAGGGATAACCAATTCACCTATGGGGATGAGTCCTCAACCTCAAACTACATTACCAGCTCCATATCCATTATAGAAAAACCCTCATCCTCTTATGTGTCCTCAACTACTAGCTCAACCAAACCCAAATCCCAATAATAGACTAGTTCACTTGGTACAAATTTTTGAAAATTTAGACCCTGCGATAAAACAAATGGAATGCAAAAAACTTAGGCTAAGATCATGACACATTATTACCCCTGAGGAAAATAAAAGGCAGCAACAAGATGAGTAAAAAACAATAGCCATAACTAAACCTTCGACAGTGACTAACACAAAAATAAAACAGGGAGAAGACATAGTCGAGCAGAAAGATCTTGAAAAAATTATAATTACTTCTCCTTCATTCCCTGAAATATTAGTAATACCCAAACCCATTGTTTATCCAGACTTTGATCTCTTAGGGGAACTCAAAAATTTATGTATTAAAATTCCTCTCCTCCAGGCTATCCAAGATATTCCTATTTATGCTAAAACGATTAAAGAACTATGTGTGAAAAAGCCTGCGAGGAAACCAAAAGCTTCACCAACCGTCCATGTCATAGGGACGTTATCTGATCTGCTTTTAGGCAGGGAAAAAATATTAAAATATAAATATCCAGGGAATCACATAGTTACAGTTCAAATATATGATCACTCTTTTCCGAACATACTAGTTGACTTAGGTGCAGCAATTAACATTTTAACAACTGAAACCTGTGAGGCACTCGCTATCAGAGCTCTAGAACCGACCACTACCTTGCTAGAAATTGCTGATCGTTCGGTCCTTAAACCCAAGGGAAATTTACAATACATTATTGTTTCTATTGACTCATGGGAATACCTAGTGGATTTTCTAGTTATCAACCTGAGAAGTTGATTAGATGTACACCCTTTAATTCTAGGTTGACCTTGGTTAGCAACAACTGATGCTTATATAGGCTATCGTGCGGGTAGCATGACCATTGCAAAAGGAAACACTATAAAAAATCTTGTTTTATATCCCCCTTCTAAGCCAATTTTTCCCATTCTGAAAGCTCATAAACATCCACCCACATACCTGGAAGAAAATATCCGTTCACATCTTATAGTAGTAGAAGTGCTTGAGTTCAAGAATCAGACTGAAGATGATGTATTTAATAATTTTATTAATCAGTTAGCTACTGCGAATAATGTAAAATGTCAAATGTTGAAAGTGATTCTTGACAATGGAGCCCAGGAAGACCCTTCGAAAGATGTCAATGATCAACATCTACCAACAACTGTTTTTCATAACAGCAGGCCTGATGAGATTGAACCAGGAAATATTTTGAATATTAATGATAATCTAGACAGTGGCCAACAAAAAAATCTTATTCAGGTTATGCAAAATTATAAATGGGATTTTTCCTAGGACTATCCAGACATGAAGAGCATAGACCCTCAATTATGTACACACCACATTTACATCGAAAAGGATGCTCGTCCTATCCGGAAACCTCAATGGAGATTAAATCCACATCTCAAGGATATCATAAAGGAATAATTGTAGAAGTTTTTGGACGTGAATTTTATTTATCAAACTTCGGATCATAAGTGGTTCTCTTCGCTGGTATTTTTTCCCAAAAAAACGGGAAGTGGCAGATCTGTGTGGACTACAGGGAATTGATCAAGACCACACAAAAATACCACTTCCGTCTTCCATTTATTGATCAAGTTATTGATACGTTGGCAAGAAAATGATTCTTTTGCTTTCTTGATGGCTTTGGCGGCTACAACCAGATCCAAATTTCCCCTAAAGACCAAGACAAAACTACCTTTACCTGCCCATGGGGTACATTTTCCTATAAAGTGTTACCTTTTGGTTTATGCAATGCCCCAACTACATTTCAGAGGGCCATACTCCGTACTTTCTTTGATATGCTAAATGAGGGACTTGAATTTTACATGGATGACTTCACCCCGTATGGGAACAATTTCGACCAAGTGCTACAGAATTTAGAGAAAGTTTTGGAACAATGTATTGCTACCAGGCTATGTTTAAGTAACAAGAAATGTCACATGATGATGAAAAAAGGCGTAATCCTAGGACACTACATCTCTGCAGCTGGAATATAGGTAGACCCAAAAAAAATAAAGGTAATTATCCTACTACCTACACCCTACACCGAGACTGAGGTACATAGCTTCCTTGGATATGAAGGATAGTATCGCAGATTTATAGATATTTTTTCACGAATTGTTGTTCCTTTGTATGCTTTAACAAGAAATGTTGAATTTGAATGGTCTGATAAATGTGACATTGATTTTACAGATTTGAAGAATTTAGTCTCGAATGCACCAGTATTGCGTGGACCCAATTGGGATTTGACTTTTCATATCTCTTTAGATGTGTCAGACACATCAATATGTGTTGTCCTTAGGAAAGAGGAGGAAAAAAAGCCCTATGCTATTTATTATATCAACAAAAATCTCACTTCTATTGAAATCAATTATACAGTAACACAAAAAGAATTATTAGCTGTCATTTATGCCATAAACAAATTTAGACATTATATAACATGCTACCAATTTTTTCTGTACACTGATCATTCTGCCATTAGATACTTAGCTAATAAACCGATTACTAATGGGTGGGTGACCCGTTGGTTGTTACTTTTGAAGGAGTTTGATATTGCCATTAAAGACCGTCAAGGGAAGGAAAACATAGTTGCATATTTTTTGTCTCAGGTTCCGAAAACAAATGATCTGATAGTAGTAGATGATCAGTTTACGGATGAACATTTGTTTGTCGTAGTAGTTAAGGAACCATGGTATGCATATGTAGCAAATTATCTGACGGTAGGAAAGCTACCAAAGCATGTGACAATTAAAGAGAGGAAGCTAATTGTCCAACGCAGCGCCCAATTTTCTTGGATTGGTGGATACCTTTTTCATATAGGATCTGATATGCAAATACATAGGTGTATCTGTGAAGATGCAATTTACGACATCCTGAAGGCTTTCCATGACGAGCCTTGTGGTGGGCACTTCGCAGATCGCAGGAACAGACATGAAATACTACAGATGGGCTATTACTAGCACACTATATTTAAATATGCCAATAAGTATGTCCAAGCTTGGAATAGCTACTAGAGGATGGGTTGTCCTGGTCAATCCGACGAAATGTCGTTGCAACCACAATTGGTAATGGAACCTTTCAAATGGTGGGCATTGGATTTTGTTGGCCCATTCAATTTGCCATCAAACCAAAAGGCATACATACTGGTTGCTACAGACTATGTAACAAAGTGGGTAGAAATAGTAGCCTTACCAAGAGCTACAGAAGAAACTGTAATTAATTTCATTTTTGAGTTATTTTTGTGGTATGGTTTACCCAGGGAAGTGATAAAAAATGGAGGGCCACAGTTTGTAGGACATAAGATTATAACCACTCTGTGGAACAACCATATCACACATAGTCACTTCTCCATATCACCTGCAGACTAACGATCAGGTTGAGAGCACTAACAAGGTCATTGAGGCGATTTTGACCAAAACAGTTTCAACACATCAATGAGCCTGGGCTACTAAATCACCAGAGGGCTACTAAACTACCAGAGGACTTATAGGCCTATCACACAACTTGGTGAAGTAATACTGGTTATTCCCCGTACCAAATTTTATTAAGAAAAGAACCTATTTTTCCTATCGAATTTGAAATAAAGACTCTCATAACAACCCAGGAAGTGGGACTGGACTTGACGGAAGCCCAAACTAAATGACTTCAAGAAATCAATGAATCAGATGAAGTGCGGTTACTTACCCTACAACGCACAACAATTATTCAGAAGCAATGGGCTAAGTGGCACAAAATTCTTATAAACAAGAAGACGTTTCAGGAAGGAGACTAGGCATTCCTCTATGATTCCAGATTTCAAGGCTTTTCGGGGAAATTACAGACAAGATGGCTTGGTCCGTATGAAATTCAAGAAGTGCACAACAATGGTGCTATAACTCTGATTACCATCGATGGGTCTGGGTCTTCTTTCCAGGTGAATGAATACCGGTTACGTCTTTATCGCAAACCTCTCACCAAAAAGTCTTTTTTCCAACAGGTACATAATGATCCCACTATGAAAATTTTAGCTGCAATGAGTGATGACCTGGAAACTTTACTTTCATGAAATTTTTTTCTTTCCAGCTGTAAATAATGTATATATTTTCTTTATATAGCTATTTTATAATTTGTCGTTTCTGTTTTTTTTAGAATAAGCATTGTTGTATAAATGCGTGGATTTTTTTTTTCTTTGAAAAATTTTCTTACAATTGGAATAACTTCCATTCCTTTATCACTGTTTCATGTCATTTTTTTAGCAGTTGTTGTTTAGTTCTTGGGACAACTATTGTTCCCTTCCAATTGAACAACTATTGTTTCTTTCCTTTTTTGGCTTGAGTATTTCATTGTTGTTGTTCCTTTTCTAAAAAATGAACAGTTGTTGTTCAATAGAGTGAACAACTGTTGTTAAATAAATGAACAACTGCTATTCAGTTAAACGAACAACTATTGTTCAGTAAAAATGAATAGTTGATGTTCAATAGAGTGAACATATGTTGTTCAGTAAACAACACCTTTTTTTTTCTGATTTGTGTTCATTAAGTATTGTTCCTTTTGGACTAATTTAACATACCATTGTTGTTCAATAGAGTGAGAAATTTTTGTTCAGTAAAATGAACAGCTGTTGTTTAGTTAAACAAACAACTGATGTTCCGACAACCACACAACTATCGTTCAAATCTAAATCGAACAACCATCGTTTATCTCACATGATTTGCTATGTAAATAATCTTTTTGGTTGGAAATTTACACCGAACTTAAAGAAAAATTAGTTATATTAACAAAATTATGAATTTTAAACCTTTGATGTTTATCTTTATTCTGAAATTGAATGGTTCATCCATTTAATGACTTGCTGAATATCTCCTATTTTGATATATCATAAAATGATTCACTATCTCAATACCATGCTGGTTTATCTTTCACACTTTCAATTGATAAATCCCTTTGGTATGATGAGATAGGAACACAAGCATAACTTTCATTAGCATTCTTTTAAATCTCACACCATCCCTAACTCTTAAGGAGTTAATGTGCCTCCCTCCACTTATAATATGAATTTGAAAAATATAATATAATCTTTCTCAAAGGGGATAAAGGGGTCTCATCACGAGCCAACCTACAATGATCATAAGGAAATTAACAAGTGACATTCCCATAATGGCCACCACACTAGGGTAATGGCCTTCCAGACAGTTCAACTGTCAGAAGGACATAAGGTGTCATCACAAGACGACCTGATAATTTTGTTATACCCTGGTGAATGGAACTGTGATTATCTGGTTACCATGCTAGCACAATGATCCCTTTGTAGAAATGAAAAACCATCTAAATCCTAAATGGGGGATCGTGGCTCATTTTTGGGTTAAAAAACAACCTCGTCGAGGCTATAGACGCCCACAAGAACAGTGGCTCTGCGTGTAGTATTGTAGTTCTATTTTACATTTCCATTTATTCTATATCCTAATATTTACTATTGACTCATTTCCAAGGATGATTTTACCATTTGAACAACGTTTATATTTTTATTAACCGATATGCATGGTAAACTATATTTTTATATTTTTATATCAATATTGTCTGATCAATTGATGCCAACAGTCATTATCATTAATCGCCTTGTCATATTTCATCATACCTTTTCACCAAAGGAAAATTATTTCTAGTAATGATTATTTCTCTACTTTATTCCTTTTTCGATCATTTTCTAAACCGTTTCTATGATTTATAGTTAGCACTTCTCTAACTGTTTCCTACCATATTTCTACTGCTCTGACTATTTTCCTGCCACATTTATGAAACCACCTCGTCCTTTTCTCTTTTCCCATGCTCTGCAGACGTGGACGCCCTTTTCTAACTAGAGGGTGGAAGGTGTACATTATGGGATAGAATGAAAAATAATTACCGAACTCCAAAAATTTGTTGATGCGGCAAACAGTATTATTTCCTTTATATAAAAATAACATTTCCCAATTAAAAATATTTGTATGCGGTATTTTTTGTTGTTCAAACTGTCTAAAAAGTGAGAAAATGCATGCAAAGGTGTGAATTAGGCTAAAAAATCACAACAACCATGGGAGGAAACTTTTTTTGCAGTGAACCTACAATATTATGATTAACAGAGCAGGCTCACGCAATTCTTGGGTGTGCTGGTTGGCTTCAATACCTCGTTAAATTACAAGGATTCCATAGTGAAATAGCGCTTTTAATTTCTGAAAAATCTACAGAATAGACGCACAACCAAAAGGAAAAAATACAATAGTTTCTGAAGCAGCCATAGATGAAGTCTCTGAACTTCCAGTAGAAATCATAAAATGGACTGACAACCATGTTCAATTGCATGAAGAAGTCGCAATATTTAAGGACCCAGAGGAAGAAATGATACACAAAGGAAAATGAATTCATCTTGCATATTTAAGGGAACCATGGTGAGAAATAGCAACAACCGTTCAGAGATACATCACTTGTGATGGTCATCAAGATGTGGTAAAGCCTCGACAACTTAAACTGTTAGCAATACTTAGACAGAAAATCAAATTTAACCTGTCATTCTTTTTAAATTCTTTATTTCATGATGTATCTAGTTGAGTTAGAAAATCCAAAAATCCACATTCTACCATTAGCCACCATGGCTTGATTAAGCTCATTATTATTCATGAACTAGCCCAACAGCATTGATCTGGGATAATTTTTGAAATCCCACTTTATCCCTATCAGAGGAAAACCCATATGCATAGGTAGGGGTAGCTGATAGGAATATTGATGACTCAGATATTGAACAACAGACTATAGAGGTAAAAATCCCAAAGTGGGCAGGAAAAAGGAGGACTTCTCCCTTAGCCTATGGCCCAGAAAAATAGAGACGTTATGCAAGGCTAAGCTCACGAAAATATACCATGAATCTGATAGATGAAGCAGGGTTGTCTCATACACCCCCTACAAGCCCTCAAAACACCTTTCCATTAGATGATGAGGAGGAGGTGGCTCGAGTATTAGAATATTTGGGAACACTCTTTGAAGAAGGAGTCCAATTTTAACACTCCAAAGGTCAAGATCATACCATTAACCAATTTTTCTCTGATCGTAGTTCTGGACACACATAAATTTTTCCATCTACTGAAGAAATGGAATATTTTCAAGAACAAGGGGAACCAATTCCCTCTATAGATGAATATCCTGAGAGAGAAACTCATGCAGGAAGAGATTATAAATCAGAAAATCATTCATGAGATACTATTCCATTAAAACATGACCCTAACAATGGAAAAAAATCTATTTTACCCAAAATAGACATAATTGTTCCCTCTCTAATTAAAAACCCCATAAAGAAGGAGAAGAAAACAGACAATCTGAGGTTGAAAACGTTGAGTAAAAGAATAGGAAGTTGAATAAAATGATTAAATGATTAAGAAAATGGTTGAAGGAAGTGGATAAGGCCTGAAATTAGAAAGTGGAATTAGAAACCATTGTAACCCAAACAGAGAAATGTTCCACTAAGGATATTGGAACTCAAACCGAAAATCTTTGTGTTTGTTCAATGGAGACTCAAAAAGGCTTTTTGTGAATTCTATGAATGTTGTTGTTCAAATAGATTTTGTAGAAAATTCTTAGATAAATTGTTGTATTCCTCAAGAGACAGCCGATACTATGGAAATCGTTGTTCAAACTGATTTGGTGAAAATTTATGACAATGTAGCTCAAACAGAAGAAACACCTCATTATGTAAGGGAAGTTGTTATCCTGAAATTGAAAATTGAATTAACAAGGACCCAACATGTGTTGGCTCAACACCAAAAAGAAGTGGTACCTTTACAAATGCACCAAGAATTATTAAAGAAACTTGATACACCTACTGTAATAGAGGAAAAGACTTTTTCTAGTCTCAGAAATGAGCAGGAGAAAGTGAATAAAGTGCAGAACCAGCTTCAAAAAGTCATGGAGCAAACTAAATCCATTTGTTCTATTTATTTTGATGTTTTGTCTTATCGATCACCAGCCACCAATTATGTGTTATTTTTACTGGAGAGATACTTATTAATGAATATTAAAGCTATCAGGGCTAGTAAGCCAATTGAATTCAAGACTACTTCAGAGTTTATTCAATGTTTCCAGGAACAGGATGAGAAGGTAAAATGCCTTCTCTATGAGATATACCTGCATAATTTTTTCTTGGAAGATGAAAGCGATGCTAATTCTAGCCTCTTCATTGTGGATTTTAAATTTCAAGCCTTCCTTTCTTTTTCTTCTATCCATCTTGAATGGGCTAAGGCCTATAATACTTTCCAAAAAAGGGAGCATGGTCAACATTTATGGGTTAGAGGAGTACCTACTAAACCTTTACACCTTTTCATTCGGCACAAAAGGTTCATGGAAAAACAAGGATTTGTGGCCACATTGGGACCTTTCCATAAAGATGTTGTACATGTTGGAAGAGAATATTTACAGGATATTAGGGAAGAGGCTCTATTGGAAACAAAAAATAGGTGGAAAGCTTCTACTAGCAATGTTAAAATCCGGGAGTCGTTCAGTTACATAAATTTCAAGGTTGTTGTTGCTCATCTAAATTTGTATAATAATATCTTCCTATCGATGGGCCCTACCTGGATAGGATGTCGTTATAGGTGTCCCATTCCCTGGTATCCCCCTGAAGGATATTATTTTGTTTATGATTTACAATAATGTCATGAGAGCCGTGCTTTTGTAATGCTTAAACAGAAGAATGGTTTTAGTCTATATCAGGAACAAGTTTATCATGCCTACTCTGTAACACAATTACACCTCAACTATCTTATTGCATGAGGAAATGAAAAAAGGTAAGCAGGGGAGTATGCTGAGTCACAGAAAATGTATGTTTTTATCCTCATATTAGCTTAGTTAATCATTTAATTTTATGTATTTATCTTCGTTTTTGGGAATAATCTAGAATAAAAGGTTGCGAAAGTTGAATAAAATAAATTTTCAACAAATTGTATGATTTTAGAATAAAAAATAAATTTTTCTTGCCTTTATGTGCAGAAATCATAATTGGACAATTGTTGTTTAATCGATGGAACAATAGCAGCCAAAGAAAGAAATAAGACCACTTCTTGATCACGTGGGATAGCGAAAGAAAAGGAAAATCGAGCTAATTCTAGAATGGAAATATGATTATTAGTTGTGAAATCCTTAGGATCTCCTGATCCTAAGGATTCTGTCTCATCTATTAGTTTCCCATTAGGTTATATAAGGATAATAGGCGAAAAATAAGAAGATTGTTAATTTCCGAGATTTAACTCTCATTTTGACATTATTATATTTGTATTGAAGATAGAGTATTTTCACTACGATGATGCTGTATCTTTACTACTGTGAATAATGAGAAAAATAGTGCTTTCTTCCTAATCGTGTTTTGAGTATTTTCAACAGTAACTTCTAAAGGCTTTGGGCCCAATCGCTAGGTTATTTGATGTTTCTTTTGTGCCATAACTATTTCCTTCGTTTATGTAATTATTAATTACTGTATCTTGTAGAATTGAGTTATTGTGATTGTTGTGTGATGTTAAATTAATTTTCATAATTTACCTTTACCTTTTGGGATAAATCTTAGATGTTGTTACTTTTAGAATTGCATATTGTTTTTTAATGAATTGTTCATATTATTCCAAGCATCACATTTAATTGTCGTTCTTTCCAAGTGATGTCATCATAGATATTGAGTGATTAATTACTATCATTCTTAATTAAAGGCTTGAATAGTTGATTTTTGTTCATTTACTATAGTTCCTCTTTTCATTAGATAAATTATTGTTAATATCAAATAGTAGTTCTTTAAGTGTGATTCCCTCAATACATGTGTTTGGATTCAATTTATTTATAAAACAATTGAGATTAGATTAAGATTTATGGTTTGGAAGTGCTTTAAGATTTTCTTTTGGAATTTTTTTAGATTGAACTTCAAGAACTAGAGATTGGTTATTGCAATTGTTTAGAATCATTTTATTCTGAAATAGCCTCTAATCTCACTTGAATAAATAGTGCCAACACTCTTGAAATAAACAGATGTATCATTGGTTGATAATTAATGTAGGTATTAAGATTGATTTTCATAGTCATCTTAGTGCATCAACAGAAGGTAGGAATATTTGAGCAACTGAAGTCTTAAAATTTCTTGCATCACTTGGGAAGGGAGCGACCGAGGCTCTAAGACAGTGAAAAAGAGAGTTATCTCAGGGGTTGGACACCTGGAGGGGTTGGGTTTCTCCTGGAGGTCCTGTAGCAAATGAAGGAAGTCAATAAGGTCTTAAGTTGTAGACTCCATTTTCTTAAGGCCATATAGAAGGTTGGGATCATATAGTATGATTTTGGGAATGGATTGGTTGTATATTCACATGGCCAAAGTATATTTCTATGACAAGGCTATTAGGTGCTTGGATGATAATGGGGAAAATAGAATATTGCAAGGAAATAAGAAGCCTACATCAGTGAGGATGATCACTGATATGCAAGCTAAGCCCAATTGTAAGAAAGGGTGTGTGATGTTTGCAATTGCTATTTCCAGTGACAAGGGTAATGATATTGAGGATGCAAAATTTTTCAAGAGGTGCCTTGTATTACAAAAGTTTAAGGATGTATTTTCTGCATAGATTTCAGAATTTCCTCCTCACAGGGAAGTATAATTTTCTATTGAGTTGGTAATATGGACAACACCAACATCAAATACACCTTACAGGATGAGCACTCTAGAGTTAGTATAGTTTAAGGTGAAACTAAAGGAAATGATTGATAATGGATACATTAGGCCAAGTGTATCGCCTTGGGGTGATGTAGTATTGTCTGTGAATAATATGGATGGTACTCTTAGGTTGTGCATTGATTACAGACAACTAAGCAAGGTGATGATCAAGAACATGTATGAGTTGCCAAGGATTCATGAATTGTTTGATCAATTGAAAGGAGTAGCAGTGTTCTCAAAGATTGATTTGAGATCAGGATACCATCAGGTACACATTAAAAAAGAGGACATCTACAAGACTATTTTGAGGACCAGGTATGGGAATTATGAGTTTTTTGTAGTTCCTTTTGGTTTGAATAATGCTCCAGCTAATTTTATGTGCTTGATGAATAGTGCATTACATCCTTATCTGGACAAGTTTTTTATTGTGTTCATTGATGATATATTGATATATTCTAAGAATGAGGAAGAGCATGCCGAGAATTTAACAACAATATTTAGATTACTAAGAGAGCATCATTTGTATGACAAGCTTAGCAAGTGCAGTTTATTTTAGATAGAGGTACATTACTTGGGACATGTTGTTTCCAAGGAAAGAATAACAATAGATATAGAAAAGATAAAAGCTATAATGGAATGAGAAGTTCTTAGAAATGTGGATGAAGTCAGATCATTTATGGGGTTATCTGGTTACTATAGGAAGTTAATTAGGAAATTCTCAAGTATTGAATATCTTATTACATCATTTCAAAGAAAAGGTAAGAAATTTGAATCGATAGAGCAATGTGCAACCTGTTTTGAACAATTAAAGCAATTGTTGACAAATGATACAATGTTAAAGAATGAAGATCCGGACAAAGGGTTCATGGTGTGTACATATTCTTGTAAAAGGGGACTTGGTGGAGTCTTGATGCAGGCCCACATAGAAGGTGTGCTAGGAGTCTAGGAAAATGAATGAGAATGAGAAAAAATATGTGACTCATGATATTGAGTTGGAAGCTATTATTCAAGCCTTGAAGATGTGGAGGAATTATCTTCTTGCAACAGGTTTGTATTGATGAGTGATCACAGTGGGTTGAGATATCTATTTGACCAACCAAATATGAATAACATGAAAGATATATTGTTGGCTACCCTTTGTGAGTATAAATTTAAGATCAGATACATAAAATGTAAGGAGAACAAAATTGCTGATGCTCTCAGCTGGAGAGTGTAGTTGAACCATGTTGAAGTAGTAAGCTTATATGGGATAGTTTATAGGATAAAATATTACAGGTAGGACAAAAGGATGACAAGTACAAGGATTCTATACACATGTTATAGTAGGGTAAAGATGATCAGGATGTGAAATATCGTCTCACAACATATGGCTTGGTGAGATTCAGGGACAAATTCTATGTGCTAGACGACAGTGAGCTCAAGAATATTATCTTGAGGGAGTTTCATGTCAAGCCATAATCAAGTCACCCAGGATATAATAAGACGTTGAAAACAGTGAATAAGTTCTAATATTGGTCAAATATGAAGAAGGAAGTGGCAGATTTTGTGGCTAGATGTTTGGACTGTCAGCAGGTGAAGGCAGAGTGTAAGCATCTAGGTGCTTTGCTTTAGCTTATTTCGATTCTAGAATGGAAATGGGAGGCCATTTTCATGGGTTTCATTATAGGTATTCCAAGGACATACAGGAAACATTATTCTACCATGGTTGTGGTCCATAGATTGATAAAGGTAGTTCACTTCATTCCAGTAAAGACTACTTATTCATCTACTGAGGTAGCACATGTCTTCATCAGGGTTATCGTGAGATTGCATGGTGTTATGAAGAATATTTTGTTGGAGAAGGATTCTAAGTTCATTTCTAAGTCTTGGTAGGGTATATTTGTAGGTATGGAGACAAATTTTTCCTTTAGTGCAACTTATCATCCACAGACACATGGATAGATAAAGAGGGTCAACAGGATACTTGAGGATATAATGAGGATATATGTCATGCATCAGTAGTGGAGGTGGGAGGAGTATATTACACTGGTTTAGTTACTTGCAACAGTGGTTATCAAGAGCCACTGATGATGAGTCTGTTTGAGGAACTTTATGGGTGGATTTGTAATACTCTTATCAAATGGAGTGATCCATTGAGCAAGATGTTGATAGAACCATACATGGAATAGGAAATGCGGGTGATAAAGAAGAATCTAAAGCTATAACAGGACAGGTAGAAAATTTTTGCAGACCAACATAGGGAATGTAAGGAGTTTTAGGTTAGGGAGGATGTGTACTTGTGCATCAAGCCTAAGAAGAGCTACTTGAGGATAAGATCATGTGCAAAGTTGGAAACACAATATTCTGAGCCTTTTGAGATCCTTGAGAGGATTGGACAAATGGCCTACAGACTTGCACTTCCTCTGACAGTGAAAGCTTTTTTTTTTTCCATGTTTCTTTGGTTAAAAGATATGTAAAATATGTTTATCACGTTATTGATTGGTATTTATTGCAGGTCGAACCAGAAGGATAATTCCAGCTAGAACCTTAGTGCATATTGTAGCGGAAACAACTCATGCTCCGGAACAGAGAATTAATGGAAGCACTTTGGGTTCAATGAAGCTAGATGGGAGATCGCTGATCAGATGCATGATATGTATCCTTCATTGTTTTCTAGTGCAGGAAAATGAGTTTTCATATTTTTACATATTTATGTATAGTTGCTATTGTAAATACTACAATGAGATGTGTTATAAAGATCTAAATAGTTGAATGGTTTTCATGTTGTCATGTTTGTCATGATCGTTTTTATTTTGAGCAGGTTGTTATTATAAATACTTCCATGAGCTGGGGTTATAAAGCTACATAGTTAGTGTTTTTGGATTTTGGTGAGTTTACTAGTTGTATGTGAAATAGAACACTGAGGACGGTGTTCCCCTAAGGGGAAGGGGTTTGTAATAGACCCAAGTTAAAATTTCATGTAATAAAGTTAATAAAGGCAAAATAAGACCAAGGTCATGTGGCACTTATTACAAGTCTAATGTTGGGAAAAATATCCTAGTGGATGTCACTTGATGTGTTTATCACTAAGAGGAAATTGGAAAAGGAAATGAAAAAGGCTTTGTAAAGGAAAAGTGGAAATTATTGGCATTTTATCTATGAAATGAAGGAAACTAGGAGAGAAGGAAGGTGAAAGGTTATATTTTACATGTGAGGAGGAAAATGAAGGAAAATAGAGGAAACTGAAGAAAATCAAGGCATCAACGATAAAAACTATTCATAGGATTAGTACACAGCTTTTGGCTTGTTAGCCTTTTGTCAGTTCAGTTTCAGGATTAATCTCAGAGAGGAGAAGAGCACCAAGAGGATAAGGAAAGAAAGAAAGAAAAGGAAGGACATGGAAAGCAAAGGGAAATAGGGATCAAGCATGGATTTTTCTGGATTTTTCTGGCATGCATGGCATATGCATCTATATATTTGGTTTATTTTCTGTTGGTGGCATGAATTTTGCCATTTTTCGACCGTGGCTTTAGCCTTTCCTTTCCATTTCTAGATAACCATGGTGTGATTAGATTCTTACTTGGTTGATATTTGGATTTCCAGAAGTTTTTGGATCTGAGTGAGATGATCTCAGGAAAATCCCAAGGGTTGGGGGTGGATATGCTTTTCTCCGGGAAGCCCTCAACAGGTGGGTGGAGACAAGAAAATTCCTCAAGGGATGTTGAAGAATTTTGAGGTGTTATCACTCCAATAATTCTTAAAGTTGTGAGATTTTTAGGTTAAAGAATATTAGAGGTAACCACAAACCTACTTTTAAGCATTAGGATCTAGTCTTCCTAAAGCTCAGAGAGGGCTCTCTCTATATGATTTAAGTTTGTTGATTATATTTGATTTTAGGCTGGTTATCTAGGGTAAATTGGTTTTGGATTTTGGGTTGATTTGGTGGGGAAGTCACTTACTCAGATGGATAGATGTAGATCTGTATTCCAATGGGCTAATGGAGTCAATGTGTCAAGTAGTCAGATCAGGATAAACTTCTGAAGGGAAATGTTTATAGGGCAAGATAGTTGAGTGACTTTAGATATTCAAGGCTGATGGTGAAAATGGTTTTGATCGGGATAAAAGATCAATTAAGGGTTATTAAATCCGTTTAATGAGTGAAAAGGCAGAGGTCAATCAAAACTAGGGAGAAATTAAGGGTTCCCTAATATAGATATCAGTGGAAAACATATAAATGATAATAAGTCAAAACAGAGTGCTTTTAACATATTCTGAAATAAAAATTCTTTATTTATCATTTAGATTTAGAAAGACATTCAAGTATTGATGAAAAACATAAGAAATTGGCAAAGAAACAAGTGAAAATACTTCACTGTAGTAGCCCAACACATGAATCCTATAATATGATGCCTTATTTCCTTAATCCAGTCTGCTGACTTGAAATTGGTACAATCACCCTTAGGGTCAGAATAGTACAACTATGGAAATTTTCAGCAATTCATCCACCCTTAATACTTCTAAATGAGAAGTATTTATACAAAAACTCATACAAAATATCCTAGAATAAACTTAGGAATTATGCATGGAAAATCAATATCTTCATGCAAGAAGATAGTGACAGCTTCCTAACTAATGCTAGTTGTCCCCTTTTTATTGAAATAAATGGTTTGTTGCCTTGATTTTTTTACTTCTTTCTCTCTTTGTTGTTCAACGAAGGCTGCAGCTGGACAATGAGGTGTCTTTCATGCTGGAAGCTTCATCTTTTCTCTATAATTTGTTGATTTACTTTAAACTTTGACCTGGAACTGATATTATTTCACCTAATACTCTTTCATCTGATACTCTTTATCCTGATACTCTTTCACTGCAAAACTGTAAATGCTGATGTAAAAACAACAAGCTCTGTTTTGACTTTCATTGCTCTATGCTCACTGTAATCTAATTTCACAATAAATCAGTTAATTTTTTCCAAAATTCTTCCTCTGGCAGTTTTATCTTCATCATCCTCCTGAATTTCTTATCAGCTTAAGTGTACTTTGAGAATGTTGGCTTGTTCACAAATAAGTGTTTTACTTCATGCTATAAGTAAAATAAATTCTCAAAATTCTTGTAGAGCACCTTCCCTGTTGGGATTCCCTGCAAGGATGAATTTTTCACTTGTTCCCTGGAAAAATCTCTTATCTTTTTATCATAATCATCCTGCATCATTAACATGTCATTAATAACTGGAGGATTGGAAAGGCCTTTTTTCCTTAGAACATCAAATTTGATCATGAACCTTGTGATAGCAACCTCCATGTTCTGGCATTTCTCTTTTAACCGTGTCATCAAATTATTCTTAGAGATTACCTTCCTAACTTCCAGGATGGTTTCTGTTCTGTCATTAATTCCAATTTCTTCTAGCTCTTGCATGTTCTTAGAATTTATAGACTTGATGATTTCAAGAGCTTCTTCAGCTTTCTTACCAAGCTCTTCTTTTATCTTTTGAATTTCTTCTCTTTCTAATTTTACTAAGTATTTTTGCTCATATATGACCTGGATTGATGGTCAAAAATCATTGATTTCTTCAATGATATTGGAAAATAACTGCTACTTGACATGTGCCATTGGTTCCTTTAGTAATAGTTCTTTTCTAACTTTTTCAGTTGATCATTCAATCTGTTGGCCTTTTGTTCTTCATTCTTAGCATTTATTTGAGCAGGTTTCTTTGCATCTTCAAGACTTTTGAGCTGTTCTTTTAGTCTGTTTATATCATTGGTCTGAATAGACATGTCTTGCATAGCCTTTACTAGTTTGCTTGCTTCCTCTGAATGTTGTGCTGCTGTTGTTGAAGATTCTGTTGTAGACATTGTTGATGAAGTAACTAGAAGTTATATGGCCATTGGGACATTGGAAGCCAGTGATTCTGCCAAAGTAGAAGGTACATCTGTTGTGACTATAGGGATGACAGTGGTAGGAACTTCTTCTGCTTTTTTGGATTCTTTCTCCTGGACCAACTTGTCCATTTCAATTCCCATTTCTTTTATCTGAGCTGTTAACTATAAAATGAGATTCATCATCTCATTTTTATGATTGGTATCCTATAAAACTTCCTTGGCTTCAGGATGTTCTGTAGGGGGGGAATTTAGTTTCTTCTTTAATGCAGAAATGTCTGTATTTTTCTTCTTGATCAATTCTTCTGCAACTTTTACATTTTAAGGATCATATCCTACTTCAATTAATAGCTCTTCCAAGGATTTGATTCTAGTGTCTTTTGTTTGTGAGGATGCTTTCTCCAATTTGAGCTAATCTCTGAAATTTACTAGAGTGTTTTGTAGTTTCTATGCACTCATGGCCTTGGTGGTCATTGTAGAATAAATAATCTCCCTTGCCTGCTTATGAAATTCAATTTGGTCTAGAGGATCAATATCCTGGACTGGGACTTCAAAATCTATCTTTTTTTAATCTGAGGATGACTTAGGAGTCTGAACTGTGGGTTGAAGAAATGACATCTACATCTTTTTATTCTTATAGTCAAAGGCTAAAAGTAGCCTATTTTGGATGCCAGGAGTTTGTTTCAGATACTAAGAATATATTCTTAATTTGTTCATTTCTAGCTTTGATTTCTTTGTATATTTCTTTTATATCCATGTCCTTTTCTGCTGGTTTTTTAGATGAAGAAACTTCAATACTGTGCTGCTTCTGAATTAGCCAAGTCTTTGAAGTAGTAGGCTGTTGTTCTTGTTCAATTATTGTAGGATCTGTATCAATCACCTCTACTGTTTCCTTTTCTTTATTGGCAGGATTTAACTTTGGATTTTTATTGTATCTCAATTTGAATTTAGTCTCTGTTGTAGTCTCTGCAGTATAGGATCCTTACTCTCTATTTCTCTTTATATTTCGGTCTTCTTGGGTTGGAGTTTGCAAAGTTTGACTAGTATCACTTTGCTTCCCTGCCTCTACCAATGTGTTCTCTAACCATTGATATTGGTTTGAGAATTTCTCAATCTATGGATTCTTTTCATGTACATATGGAGTTAATTTTCATTTAACTCTCATTTTAATAATAACACCAAGGGGATCATAATACCATAGGAAACTAGGATTGAATTTGAACTCCTGTAAACATTTTTCTGCTTCAGGACCAACATCTCTATTGTTACAAATAAAAGGGCCAACCTGGTTCTTCAACTTGAACAGTGTTTTCTTCTTTGCTATTAAGAAATTAACTGCATCTGAATTTAGAATCTTCCTTATGTATTCTAGGGAAAATACTCTCATACGGAGGTATTTAGGCAGTTTATATGGAACTAGACTTGATCCATATACTCTTATTTCAGTGTGATTTTGGTACAAGTACCAATCACCTGTCCTATTATGCTCAGATAATTGAAGGACCTTTTTTATTTCATTACTAATTCTAGGCTGTATGTTGATGTTCAACAAATTGACTATGGGTTGAATGAAGGAATATGTAAAATCTATATAGGTGAAATAATTTGAATCTTTCCTTATCATGGAAGTCCAAAAGCTGAATGATTGTGGATTTCCTTCCACATCAAGCTTCTAAAGATTTATATTGAATTTCTTAGACTCAAAGTATAAAAACATGTGAAATAGGAATGAAGAATACTTGAAAACACCTTTAGAAGGAATTTTGACCAATTTCTCATGAATATTGTCTGCAATATATTTGGCAAAGTTAAAGATTGTAGCAGGAGGCTGACCAGGTGTGCAAGTAGATAGAAAACCTAACACTGCAACATCAACATGTTCATTTGTAAAGTAGCCAAGAATGAAAGACAATATGGATATGATATGTCTTGTCCTTTCAAAAAATTTTGCAGAAGAATAAGGAGGATTTAACTTGGGAATCTCTACATAAGAAGGCATGAAGGTCTGGAAAATCTGGAACCTTTTGGGAAAGTCCAGATTCAAGTATAACTAAGTGAGGGCTTCAATGGAAAAAGGAACTTCATCTAGTCCAAGCTGTATCTGAGCCATTTGATTGATTGAATCTGCTGTAATAGTAAACAAGACTTCCTTTTCAGGGTTTACTATGGCTCTCTGATCAGGGAAGTGACATGTTTGATAGAGTCTGATTACTTCTGGGAATTGGTAAGTATGAGGAACAACATATTTTGGAAAATTTGACTCCCAGATGAACACTTCATCAACCTGATCTAGGGATTTTTCTTGGCTCCAGCAGTGGAGCTCAAGAAGGTTAAATTCTGTCACTGTGTCAATAATCTTGAAGTCTGTATCAACCAGGGGAATGTGCTCTATATCTATAACAGGGGGTTGTAGAGGATTGACTGCTATAATGTTTTTGGAAGCCGTTTATTTTCTTGATTTATCAATTTCAATACTCTTTTGAACTTAGAACACTGATTTAGGCCTGTAGGATCACCTTTTAAAGTTATAACATTTTGCAGAAGGATTTTGGATATAACAGGGGTTCTATCTTTTGTCTGCAAAGGTATAAACTTGCTCAATTTAATTAAACTGTAATCTCTTTAAAAAAAACATCAATCTTAAGACCTTAGAGCTTCTTCAAATGATATCTGGGGCTTATAATGCACTCTCTGTGATAAAAAATAATCTCAAGACATCAATTTTATGCAAAAAGGATGCCTAGGGTATGTAGGAAAGGGTTGAAGGTCATAGAGGGTTTTTTCAGGTCTGTAGATGGCTTTAATTAATCAAAATCTGTGTTTAAAAACAATCCAAGGCTTCAGAATCTGTGAAAAGGATTGCTCGGGGTTTACAGATTAAAGGATTTAGGAAGTAACGGGGTTTTCTTTAGGTTAAAGGCTCTTAAATGATTCAATTAAATGTATTAATTCTTTAGATTGATGAATGGGTCTATTATTCTGAAGAATACCTGCGAAAACTACAGATTTGCTATGCAGGAGGGTTTTTGGGGTTGTAGAAAGCTTTCAAAAGCTTTTGCTTGTCTTTATAGCACTTTGGATGACTTCTGCAATGTTTATAGCGACATATTGGTGAATTCTATTTCAATTAGGCTTTAAAATGGAGTCGAAAACATTTGTTTTAGTCTGCAATGCTTCTTCTGCATGAAAACGGTAACAAAAAGGATAAAAGAGTGCATTTGGGTGGTTTATAAGCATTTTCATTCAACAGTGAATGTATTAATTGTGCGGTCATTTCAAACGGGCGAGTGGTTTAGGTGCGGGGGGAAGAAAAACACCGAGCATTTTTCGTAGTAGGGAGAAGATCCCCGCAAACTGTGCTTATCGCAAAGTCTAGGGTGTGTTAATTATTGCGTAATGAAATGTGTGACAAGGGATAGCGATGGTCAGATATAGCGGGTGAAAGGCGAACAACTAGGATGATGCGATAAAGTTGTAAGGTCAGATGGCATGGGGCTAGGTATTAGACTATGTGGGAGGTTTATATGTATTTAAACTATGTTTTAATACATATAAATGGGGTTTATATACTATTGGTTATACATTTAAATGATCGGGGTTTTAATATATTAAAACCAATGTGATACGGGAAGGTGTAAAGTTATAACTGGCGGGGATTATATATAGTGGGACTGGGATTAATAAACATGGTTTAATAATTTAACCTATGGGATGGCGGGATTATATAACATGTGGGGAATTTATAACATAGGTTAAAATAAAGATACAGGTGGGGAATAATATATAAGGACTTAATTTAATATGGGGTAAAGGGTAAATACAAGAGTTAATACCTTAGGTTAGTGTTAAAAATGTAATGTAACTGCGGAATGCCAAAATACACTAAGTATAGTGTAAAATCTAATGTTGGAAATAGATTTCTTCATAATGGGTCCCAACATAATATTTTAGAATTTATACTTAGGATAGGGTAATTTTTAGGTTTTTGAGTGTTTTTGAATATAAGGGGAATTAGTAAAGGGTTTTTACTTTTCTTAAGTAAAATGTGTTTTTTAACTTAGGAAAAGGGGTTTTTTGCAAGAGGAAAAAGAGTGAAATAAGGGGAAAGAATGAAAAATGGAGGGGATGGAGTATTTTTACAAGGGAATGATTTTTGAAGGAAGTTAGTAAACGAAATGACCAATTTTATGCTTATCCATGATTGTAAAAACTGCTTGTACCTACCCATCTGCTACCCTAACATTTTTTCTTCATTTACATGGGTGCATTTGAGCTTGCAAACCCTTATTAATTTTTCTTTTGAAACAAAAAACTAACTAATTCTATCCTTATTTCTTCCAAGGGCTTATATTAAGTTGTTGAGCTCCTTATTATTCTCTACCTAACTACTGATCTGCCAAGATTAAACTTTTTGGCTAGATCTTTATTCTCTATCTAACAACATGAAATTTAAAGCATGAGAGGTTAAGATTAAGTTGTTTAACCTTCATGGATTGTGGCATTTTAACAAGTTGCACACAGTCTTTATTTTGCAGTAAAAGTAAATAGTAGTGGAATTTGGATTTGCATCACTTTCATGTCTTATTTTTATCTCTTTTTGTTTGGGGTCCATTTTTATATATATAATTTTTTATATTTTTTCTTTCAAGTCCTCTGATTTTTCTTTTAGGACTTTTACCCTCTTTACATTTTTAATTTTTCTGATATGGGAAAACAATTTGCAGAAAACAAAGTATTACACATTACAAGACTAATCAAAGTCAATTCAAAATTATGAATCCTATTATTATAGGACCCTAATAGTGGCTCCATATGGGGATGACATTTCCTGGTGAAATGTGAAGAACTTTGAGACTAGTAGCCTTATAATTATCACTGTTGTTGGCCTTGAAACTGTTTTCTGAGCTCTGTATTATTTATACTTATGCTATTTTGACCTTCAAATCTTAGGGCCTTCTCTTCGGGCTTCAAATTTTCAAAAAGAAACATCCAATCCAATCTAAAATCTGCAATGTCATGTACAATGAGTAAAGCAAACAAAGTGAACTACTGTTATTCTAGGGAATAGTAATGCTTCAACATTCTACCATTAGGTCCACCTGGTAGATCTGATCTATCCAACTCCTTCAAAAAGAATGCATTGTTACCTCTGTAACAGGGACTTTCCATAAGAAATCAAATTTCCCATGTTTACCTTTCTCTTCTCTCCTGGAATCCCACTTAATAAATTTGTCACCTATATAAAAATCATCTTCCTTAGTCTTCTTGTCAAATATTTTTTTAATATTTTCTTGAACAACTTGAGACTTGAGATAGACATCTTCCCTAGTTTACTGCAAGTGTATGGTTTGGTTTATCCTTCTTTGGATATCATTGGTTTCAACCTGTAGTTCTTTGATTATCTTCATTATTGGTACTCCTAAAGAAGATGGAAAAACAACATCCATCCCATAAACAAGTTGGTAAGGGGATGTACAAATATATTTCTTTGTGGTAAGTCTATCTGCCCATAAGGCATTCACTAACCTTTTGTTCCAGGTTTTCTTATTGTCTTCTAGTAGTTTCTTGATGATATTCACAAGGCTTTTATTGGAGGATTCAACAAGACCATTACCTTGAGGCTAATATGGCCAAGGGTAATGTGGTATTTATTACAGAAGTCAATATTATTTTTGGACTTGAATGCAGTAGCATTATCAATGATGATCTTTTGGGGGCATCCAAATCTATACAATATGTTTTTTTCTAAAAATGAAATTATGACAGTATCAGTGGCTTGCCTGGAAGGTATGGCTTCTATCCACTTAGTGAAATAGTCTATGGCTATCAAATCCACTTGTATAGGGCTGAGGGTGGAGGGTGAATCTCACCAATGAAGTCAAGACCCCATTGCTGAAATGGAATTTCTGTGGAGATGGGTTTAAGGGGTAAAGGTAGCAACTTCTTCTTTCCTTCAAAAATTCGGCACTTGTGACAGGAGGTCACATACTTTTTCACATATGAAAATAGTGTAGGATAGTAAAAACCAGCTCTCAAGATTTTATCTGCAGTTGACTTCCAATAAAGGTGTCCTCCACAGTCACTTGCATGAAACTCTTCCAAAAATTTATCATCTTCTTATTTAAGCAAAGAATTCAATAAAATGCCACCATGATCTTTCCAAAACAGTGTATTGTCTATGATACAAAACTTCATTGCCTTTAACTTTAAAAATCTAGCTTTATTTCTTGATAATCCAGGAGGAGCTTGTAAATTTAGTAATACAAATATAATATCTGCATACCATAGTGAATCTGAGAAGGCTTCACTGATCTCTGGAGTCACCATCTCTTCCTGATCATCTATTTGAAGCAATAAAATTAATATCTAAAGCATGAAAATTTGATTCAGCCATGAGTTTGGCTAAACCTTAAACTTTTTTTTTTTCTGAATAATACTAATTCTATTTATAAAACATACTTGTACAAAACTGCTCCAGTTTCAGCTGTGTGAGCCTGAAAACTGGGCTTGATGTCCATGCTTAACATAAAAACAGAACTGCCCTGAGTGGGAAACCAGTTCTTTTGAAGAAAAATTCGCCGCCCTTGGCAGGGAAACCGACATATTGTTCATGCTTTTCAATATAACAGTAAAGAGCAAACTAATATAGCATACAGCTTTTCCAGCTGATGGTTAATGCAAAAAACCAAAAATTCTTCCAAGAAAGTTGAACATCTGTACCATAGTAATCTGAAGGTGGCCGAATTCACTGTTCATGAGCTGGGGAGGGCGGCTCTTCCATAATTCTGCACCAATATTCTTCCCTTCTGTCTTCATTTTCCTCCTTAGGCGTGCTGTCCTTGTTGGTGATGTCCACCTGCATGTTATCCTTTCCTAGGTTGGGAAACAAAATTCCAGAGAACGCAACGGGATTCAAGACTTCATTCTCTGCTGGAGCAGGTTGAGGGCCAAGCAGGGTGAGATTAGGGCCAGGTACAAGAGCGAGTGTAAAGCTAGCAGACTCTTCTCTGAGGGTAACAATGACAAAAGCTGTGAGGATAGGTTTATCGAGGGAGCATTCGAAGCGGAATTCCGCTCTCTGAGAGGACTGGAGGAGGGAATGACTTGCAGAAGCATGAGAAGCAGGGGAGGCGGGCCTGGGAGGGTCGGGAGGAGGATGCTACAAGGGCTGAGTGAGGTGAATGTTACCGAGATGGCTGGCACGACCTCTGCGACTTCGTGTGTCCAGGTAGTGGCCCCAAGCAACGTCCTTAGAGGAGGAGTCTGAGGTCGAATTGGTGGAGGGTTGAGAGCAGGTTATACGACCTCTGCTCATCCCATGACGGCATCGCATCCGATGACGAAGCCTAGGCATTTGTCACAGTGCTATACAGGTGGTGCTTGGGGAAAGAAGAGCAGACGGTAGGCGAGGGAGACCACCCAGAGTCGGCAGTCTAAGAATGCAGACAAGAATTCAAACCACAGAAAGCACTTTGCGTGAAATGATAACCAGGCAACATCTCCAGACAACCGAGCAGAGTGCAGCGACGCCCAGTCTGAGTGCGAGCATACAGCTCAGCACAAGCAATTGGGCATACTCCACACAATGGTGGTAGTGGGCTGCATAAAACACAAGAGCAGGTCGAACTCTCCAGAACAAATGCAATTGCAAACCAAACAGTCGGATCAGGGTGGTGTAAAGGTTGGGCAGGTAGAGTAAATTCCATGTAGGATGGCGGAGTAAATGCAAGTGTAATGATGCTGCAGAGGGCCATATGGCCAATCCATGCGAGCCCCCTCGAAATTTTCCAAGGGACTGATGTCCCATCAACCCATACAGGCATCCACATCCGGAGTTGTGCGATCATTATGCACCAGCATAGTACAATTCTGCAAGGAATCTCTTTCATGGATAATGTTGAGGGGGCCATGAACGAGGGTGTTGACACTATCTGCTCCTAGATTTGCTAAGAGATCAGCAACTTTGTTACCTTCCCTTTTGACATGGGTGAATGAGACTACTTGGTTGTTCTTCAGCCAGTTGCCAATCTTGTCGATTCTAGCAGCCAAACGCCAACTGGTTGTCAACTTAGCAGAGTTGGTTCCGTGGAGGAGGCTAAACCTTGAACTTTAATAAGTTTGGTGGGCTTAATTTTTATGTCATATTCAAAAATAGTGGCAATCCATTTGCCTCTTTTACCATCAGGCCCATTCTGAGTTAGAATGTCCTTCACAACTGAATTTGGAACATAAGCAATGATACGTGAATACAAGATGTACACTCTAAAGTCTTTGATAGATTTCTCTAAAGCTAGTGCCTGATTTTCCATTATATTATACTTTAAAGTGGCATCTCTAAGTGATTTGCTGAAAAAATCAATGGGATGCTCATAACCTTGATCATTTTTCTGCAGTAGGACTGCAGCAATTGTATGTTCTGAAGCAAAGGAAAAAATAATGAGATATTTTTTGAAATCGGGACTTATTAGGACTGCTGTTTTGTCAAGGCTTGTTTGATTGATTCAAATGATTGTTTTTCCTCCATAGTCCATTTAAGTACTAAGTATTTTTTCAACATGTTATTGAGTTCTTTAATTATTTCTGCTAGGTTTGAGATGAATCTTCTGAGAAAATTGATTTTACCTAAGAAAGCTTGCAATTATTTAATGTTCCTAAGATGAATTATGTTTAGAATGGCCTCTATTCTAGCTGGGTATATCCTAATCCCCTCTTTAGATATGATATGTCCTAACAATTTACCTTCTTCCAGTCCAAATAGAGTCTTTTTAGGATTTAGAGAAACGCCAAATTTCCTGCATTTGATAAACACTTACTTGAGGTGATCTAGATGTTCATTGTCAGTATTTGAAAATACAGTAATATCATCTAGATAGATCACAAGAAAATCATGAATTTCTTTATCAAATTCTATATCCATAGCTCTTTGAAAAGTGGCTCCTGCATTCATTAATCCAAAATAAATTTTCACATACATAAAAGTACCCCAAGGAGTAGTAAAAGAAGTTTTTAGGTTGGTCTTCTGGTTGAACTAAAATCTGGTTATATCCAAAGAATCCATCAAGTAATGAAATCCTGGAAGAACCAAACACCCTCTGTAAAATGTGATCCATCTTGGGGAGAGGGTAGTTACATTTTAAGGACACTATTTAAATTCTGGAAATCAACACACAGTTTGATTTCACCTATCTTCTTCCTAGTGGGAACTAGGTTTGAAACCCAATCAGAATATCTGATTGGTGAAATTATCTGGGCTTCATACATTCTCTTAACCTCTTTCTCAATTAAGGGCAATAAAAATGGATTGATTCTTCTAAGCTTCTATTTGAAAGGTTTTTGAACTTATTTTATAGGTATTTTGTGTTGTATTATGCTAGTGTCATAATATGTTAATTCCTCATAACTCCATGCAAATACATCCTGAAATTCCTTAAACAGGGCTATGTATTTCACTTTTTCTCCTTGAAGTAAGGCTTTTGAAATTTTTATCATCCTAGGCTTTAATTATGTTCCTATATTGCACTATTCAATGTCAGATCTTAATGGTTCCATCTTTGGTTTTCTTGCAACATCATTAGAATAAAAAAGATCTTCTAAAGGGGCTAATCCCTTAGGTAAATAGTTATTCTTAAGATTTAAAATGTCAGAATCATCATCTGTTAATTCTTCAATCTCTACCTTCTCTAAATTATCTATTTGCACTTGAGTAAATTTAGTGGGTTTAGTAAAATCTAAGTTATTTACATACACATTGTTTATATCAATCTCATTATCTATAATTTGATCTACTATACAAGCTATGTCTATGTTACAATTCTAAAATTCTCCTTCAGTATTCATGAAATGATAAATATGTTCATCCTGTGAAAATATTTGCCAATATTTTAGATTATCTGGTATTGTAGGCCTGTGTTTAACTTCTTCTGTATATTTATGATTTAGTTTAAAAGGAAAATTGCAGGTTCTAGCAAAATTTGCTAAACTGTGTGCCTGTATGTTCTGTTTTCTAGGAATTGAAGCAGAGTCACATTCAAGAGGTTCACTAATCAGATCTAAAACAATTTATATATACTGGATTAATCTTGGATTATATATAGAATATTTTCCTCTTATTTGTTTCACAGTTAACTCGGAGTCACCCATGATTGACACTCTTTTGGCTCCTAAATTTCTAACAATCCACAATCCTAAAATAAGAGCTTCATATTCAGCCATATTGTTTGTAAATTTGAAATTCAATCTAAAAGAATGACCTTATGCATGATTGATTTCCATGTTATGTATCCAAACTCCTGCTCTTTCTCCTAATTTTTTAACTGATCCATGAAAATCTAGGTGCCACATTGATTCATGAAAAATGCTGTCACTGTTTGGTGCTTTATTTTTCTGTTTTAGTTCAGTGTTGTTTTCTATACCAGTTTCGGAATTACATAAAATGAATGAGTCCATATCAGTAGGTGTAAAGTAAATAGGATAGTTTCGATGTCTTTCTACACTACGAACCATGTACTTCATTAATGTCTCTCTGTAAAGTTTCTTGAGTTGGCCAAAATCTGATATTGTTGCATAAGACATATCTAGTTGTAGATATCCCTACAGTTTAGCTTCCCATGAGTGATATAACAACATTCCATACTTAGGAGGGATTTCAACTACTACAATATCCATGACTATGCTTTTTCTATGGTATTGAACTAAAGTGACACATAAATCTTTTATCAAGCCTAAACATTTCAGTTTACTGGAATCAAATGAGAAGAGATCTTTATAAGGTCTAGTGATGTCTAAATTCAAGGTTTCCATTATTTCTTTTAGCATAAAATTTTGTGAAGCCCCTAAATCTAGCATGGCATTATGTAAAAAATGATCATGAATAGTTAAGCTAATGTAGAAAGGAGGAACTCCTCGCTCTTGGTGTTTTCCATTAATTTCAGGACCAAAGATTAGTTCTGGTTGATCATCACTCAAATTAACTGAATCTTCTCCATCATTCATATTTAAGGTCTCAATGATATGTGATTTGTATAGATCATGTTTAACCAACTTTTTCAAAGGAATTGGTATCTTCAATTTGGACTTTTCATCTTGGATGTTGAATGGTGCTTGTGATTTTCCTAGCTGAATTATTTCTTCTTTTGTAACTGTAGTTTGGGTAGGTTTATCTTCTTTTTCTACAGTTGGTTTTTCATTTTCTGTTTGTATTTCCACTATTTTACTACTTTTAATTTTCTTTTCAGGGATAGTTTGAGATGCGGTGGAAGTTTTGGCAGATTTTGTGGTTTCAGCAGCTGTTTTAGTAGTGGATGCTTTAGGATTTGCTGATTTTGGATTAGCAGCAGATGTTTTTGGATATGAAATTGTTGTTTTAATAGAATTTATTGTCTTATTAGTAGAAATTTTTTGAGGATCTGATGATGTTTAAACAATAATATCTATTATGTCAATATTTTAGGACTAGGTGAAATTTTGTGACTTGAAATTTTCTGATTGGAATTTGAATTCCTCTGAGTTGAACTAGTGTTTTTTTGGGTTTCCCTAGGGAGGATTTGCAGAAATTTAGTGGTAGGAGCCTCTACTGTCTTGTTTGTTTGAGTTTGGGCAGATTTATTAATAGAAGACTCTACATTTTTCTTTCTCCTAAGGTTATATTGTTTATGAACTTCATTAATTGCAAACTCATAACCTTTCTTGTAATCAAAAGACTCACCAGAATCTAATTGTAGTTGTTGTAATTCATATAAATCCTATTCTTCTTGTGTAAGAAAAACAGTGTTATCATCATTAATTCCCATTAGATTGATTTGAGTGTCTTTATCATTTTCATTTTGGTGAGAAATTTCAGCATAGTTCTCTTGGAAGGGTGGTCTTATTGTTTGGTCAGGTGTCAATTCTCCAGATTTTCCAGTGTTGGTGTTTTTCCTGAAATTGGGATTTCTTATTTGAGGTCCTTGTTGTTGGTTATCCTATTGTGGATTCCTTTCCATATTATCTAACCTATCCACCATTCTCTCTAATTTTTTTGCTAAGTTATCTATTTTCAAATCTGAAGTTGATGTTTCCTCTTTTATTGCCACTCTTCTTTCATTTCTTAATATAGCTTTCTTTGCTAGCAAATTTGCCTCTACACTTACATCATTACTTTGCATCTGCTCTAAGGTTTCAGGATTCCTCTCTCTTACTTGATAATCCATAACTGTATCAAATCCATCAGGGAATTTGATAAGGGTAGAGTTTGGAGGGGGTTTAAGATTAGCAGGGATTGCATTGTAAACTGTTATATCTTGTACAATAATCTTGAACTGTTTCATTTGGTGATATTTTTATATTTTCAAATTCAGAAAAAATTTGTAGTGGATTCTTCTTCTTCTCCCATCTATTAAGAAACATCCTATGAAAAACAGCTAAATCAGTAATACTACCAGCATTCAAACCTTTAAACCACTTATTAACATCACCAGCTAAAGTTTGAGAAAAAATTCTCATTTGGACATCATCATCATCAAGTTCATGCAATTCAAAGTAATTTGTCATTTTATTAAGATGCTGTTGTGAAGTATAGTGAGTTGTTCCATCAAAATGAGGGATTTTTCTTTGATAATCCCGGGGCATGTTATGTAACTGCGCTGGTAGGACCAATGGGGCATATTTTGCATCCATGACTTGGATTCTAGCTTGGCTAGGAGGTAAGTTTGAAGTACTTGGTGAAGAACTATAAGTACTCGCTGATGTAGTTAAAGCACTTGCAGATGAGATTGGAATATAAGAAGATGTACTTCCAAATGTGGTTTAGATACTAGAAGATGAAGTTGGGATGCTGGAAGAGGTGCTTGGAAATGAGAATGATGTATTAGAAAATGCAGCAGAAATATTAGGAGATGAAATTGAGGTGGTGTAAGATGGAAATCAAATTCTAGGCTAAAATGGTTGCTTGGGAAAAAATGAATCTGTGGAATGAAGTGTAGTGGAAACAATGGATGAAGTGGTAGTAAATAAGGATGAACCTAAAGATTCTAAAATACTGGTATCTAAATTACTAGTAGAAGGCTTAGGGATATAGGCTGTTAAAGCAGTCAATTCAACTAAATGTTGTAAATAAGCTTCATCAATTTCTTTAAGCAAATTTACAGTTATGGCATCAAGTTTATCATAAACTTCAAGAATATTTTGATCAGAATCAACTGAAACAATTTCATTCTTAGTTTCAATGAATGAAATGAAATCAGGATCTATTACAGTATTATGTAAGTCACTTTCTGATTTAGTTCTGAAAAAAGTTTTCTCAAAAGCTAAATCAAATTCAATGTCTTGTAAACTTGAGATTTTATTTGGAAGAGAATTTGCTTTGACGAATGAAATATTATTACCTAAACTCTCTACCTTTTTTCTTTTCTTTCCAATTCTGTCAGGATTATCTACTATGACAGAAGGTTGTGGATCTGGATTGGACCTTGTATAGTAGACTCTTCTGGAAGCTAGAATTACAATTTTTTTATGAAAATATACTCACAACTCTTTAAAACAACCTTGAGGTGAAAAGATAATTGAAAATATTTCCTTTAAGATATATTTAAAAACTGAGGATTGGTTAGATCCCCAGTGGAGTCGCTAGTATGTTATCACTCCAATAATTCTTAAAGTTGTGAGATTTTTAGGTTAAAGAATAATAGCGGTAACCACAAAACTACTTTTAAGCCTTAGTATCTAGCCTTCCTAATGCTCAGAGAGGGCTCTCTCTATATGATTTAACTTTGTTGATTGTATTTTATTTTAGGTTAATTAGGTAGGGTAAATTGTTTTTGGATTTTGGGTTGATTTGGTGGTGAATTGACTTACTCAGATGGATAGATGTAGATTTGTATTCCATTGGGATAATGGAGTCAATGTGTCAAGGAGTCAGATTAGGATCAAGTTCTAAAGGGAAATGTTTACAGGGAAAGATAGCTGAGTCAATTTAGATCTTCAAGGCTAATGGTGAAAATGGTTTTGATCGGGATAAAAGAGCAATTAAGGGTTCTTAAATCCGGATTATGAGTGAAAAGGCAGAGGTCAATCGAAACTACAGAGGATTTAAGGGTTCCCTAATCTAGATATAAGTGGAAAACATATAAATGATAATCAGTCAAAACATAGTCCTTTTAACATATTCTGAAATAACAATTCCTGATTTATCATTTAGATTTAGAAAGACATTCAAGTATTGATGAAAAAAATAATAAATTGATAAAGAAACAAGTGAAAATACTTCACTGTAGTAGACCAAATCATCAAATCCTGTAATATGATGCTTTATTTCCTTAATCCAATCTATTGACTTGAAATTGGTACAATCACCCTTAGGTTTAGAATAGTACAACTATAGAAATGTTCAACAATTCATCCACCCTCAATACTTATAAATTAGAAGTATTTATACAAAAAATCATACATAATATCCTAGAATAAACTTAGGAATTATTCATGGAAAATAAATATCTTCATGTAAGAAGATAGTGACAGCTTCCTAACTAATGCTAGCTGTCCCATTTTTATTGAAATAAATGGTTTTCTGTCTTGATTTTGTTACTTCTTTCTCTCTTTGTTGTTCAACGAAGGCTGCAACTAGATAATGAGGTGTCGTTCACGCTCGTAGCTTCATCTTTGCTCTGTAATTTTTTAATTTACTTTAAACTTTGACCTGGAACTCATATTCTTTCACCTGATACTCTTTCATCTGATACTCTTTATCCTGATACTCTTTCACTGATACTCTCACTACAAAATTGTAAATGCTGATGTAAAAACAACAAGCTCTGTTTTGACTTTCACTGCTATGTGCTCACTGCAATATGATTTCAGAGTAAATCAGTTAATTTTTCCCAAAATTCTACAGTTGGAAATTTTATCTTCATCATCCTCCTGAAATTCTCATCAGCTTCAGTGTACTTTGAGAATGTTGGCATGTTCACAAATAAGTGTTTTACTTCATGTTGTAAGTAAAATAATTTCTCAAAATTCTTGTAGAGCACCTTCCGTATTGGGATTCCATGCAAGGCTGAATTGTTCACTTGTTCCCTGGAAAACTCTCTTATATTTTTACCATAATCATCCTGCTTCATTAATTTGTCATTAATAACTAGAGGATTGGGAAGCCCTTTTTTCCTTAGAACAACAAATTTGATCATGAACCTTGTTATAGCAACCTCCATGTTCTGGCATTTCTCATCTAACTGTGTCATCAAATTCTTCTTAGAGATTACCTTCCTAACTTCTAGGATGGTTTTTGTTCTATCATTAATTCCAATTTCTTCCATATATTTCCTGTTCTTAGAATTTAGAAACTTGATGATTTCAAGAGCTTGTTCAGGTTTCTTACCAAGCTCTTCTTTAATCTTTTGAATTGATTCTCTTGCTTATTTTACTAAGTCCTTTTGCTCATATATGACCTGGATTGATGGAAAAATATCATTGGCTGCTTCAATGATATTGGACCATAACTTCTGCTTGACATGTGTCATTGGTTCCTTTAGTGTTAGTTCTTTTTCTAACTTTTTCAGTTGATAATTCAATCTGTTGGCCTTTTGTTCTTCATTATTAGCATTTATTTGACCAATTTTATTTTCATATTCAAGAATTTTGAGTTGTTCTTTTAGTCCGTTTATCTCATTGGTCTGAATAGACATGTCTTGCATAGCCTTTACTAGTTTTCTTGCTTCATCTGAATGCTGTGCTACTATTGTTGAAGATTTCGTTACAGAATTTGTTGATGAAGTAACTAGAAGTGTTGTGGCCATTGGGACATTAGGAGCCAATGATTCTGCCAAAGTAGAAGGTACAACTGTTGTGACTACAAGGATGAGAGTGGCAGGAACTTCCTCTTCTTTGTTGGCTTCTTTCTCCTGGACCAACTTGTCCGTTTAAATTTCCATTTCCTTTATCTGAGTTGTTAACTGTAAAATGAGATTCATCATCTCATCTTTCTGATCGGTATCCTATAAAACTTCCTTGGCTTCAGGATCTTCTGTAGGGGGGAAATTTAGTTGCTTCTTTAATGCAGCGATATCTTCATTTTTTGTCTTGATCAATTCTTCTGCAAATTTTACATTTTGAGGATCATATCCTACTTCAATTACTAGCTCTTCCAAGGATTTGATTCTAGTGTATTTTTCCTTTTAGGAAGATTTATCCAATTTGAGCTGATATCTAAAATTTACCAGAGTGTTTTGCAATTTATGTGCACTCATGGCCTTGGTGGTCATTGTAGAATAAACCATCTCCCCTTCCTGCTTATGAAATTCAATTTTTTCCAGAGGATGAATATGTTGGACTGGGACTTCAAAATCTATATTTTTGTAATCTGAGGATGACTTAGGAGTCTGAACTGTAGGTTTAAGAAATGACATCTACATTTTTTTATTCTTATAGTCAAAGGATAAAAGTAGCCTATTCTAGATGCCAGGAGTTTGTTTCAGATACTGAGAATATATTTCTGTCTTAATTTATTCATTTCTAGCTTTGATTTATTTATATATTTCTTTTATATCAATGTCCTTTTCTGCTAGGTTTTTAGATGAAGAAACTTCAATATTGTGTTGATTCTGTTTTAGCTGAGTCTTTGAAGTAGTAGGCTGTTGTTGTTCTTCAATTATTGTAGGAGGTGCATTGTCTTTGGCTGCAATTTCTATATCAATCACCTCTATTGTTTCCTTTTCTTTATAGGAAGGATTTAACTTTGGATTTTTACTGTATCTAAATTTGAATTTAATCTCTGTTGTAGTCTCTGCAGTATAGGATCATTCCTCTCTGTTTCTCTTTATATTTATGTCTTCTTGGGTTTGAGTTTGCAAAGTTTGGCTAGTATCACTTTGCTTCCCTGCCTCTACCAATGTGTTCTCTAACCATTTAGATTGGTTTGAGAACTTCTCAATATCTGGATTATTTTCATGTACATATGGTGTTAATTTGCATTTAACTCTCATTTTAATAATAAAACCAAGGGGATCATAATACCATAGGAAACTAGTACTCAATTTGAACTCCTGGAAACATTTTTCTGCTTCAGGACGATCATCTCTATTGTTACAAATAAAAAGGCCAACCTAGCTCTTCAAATTTAATTGTGTTTTCTTCTTTGCTATTAATAAATTAACTGCATCTGAATTTAGAATCTGCCTTGTGTATTCCAGGGAAAATACTCTCATAGGGAGGTATTTAGGCAAGTTATATGGAACCAGACTTGATCCATATACTCTTATTTCAATGTGATTTTGGTACAAGTACCAATCACCTGTCCTGTTATGCTCAAACAATTGAAGGACCTTTTTGATTTCATTACTAATTCTAGGTTGTATATTGTTGTTCAGCAAATTGACTATGGGATGAATGAAGGAATCTGTAAAATCTGTATAGGTGAACTCATTTGAATCTTTCCTTGTCAAGGAAGTCCAAAAGACAACTGATTGTGGATTTCCCTCCACATCAAGCTTCTGAAGATTTATATTGAATTTATCAGACTGAAAGTATAAGAACATGTGAAATAGGAATGAAGAATACTTGATAACACCTTCAGAAGGAATTTTGACCAATTGCTCATGAATATTGTCTGCAATATATTGGGAAAAGTTAAAGATGGTAGCAGGAGGTTGACCAGGTGTGAAAGTAGATAGAAAACCTAACACTGCAACATCAACAAGTTCATCTGTAAAGTAGCAAAGAATGAAAGACAACATGGATATGATATGTCTTGTCCTTTCAGAAATTTTGCAGAAGAATAGGGAGGATTTAACTTGGGAATTTCTAGTTAAGTACGCATGAAGGTCTGGAAAATCTGGAACTTTTTTAGAAATTCTAGATTCAAGTATAACTAAGTGAGGGTTTCAATGGATAGAGGAACTTCATCTGGTCCAGGCTGTATCTGAAGCATTTGATTGATTGAATCTGCTGTAATAGTAAACAGGATTTCCTTTTCAGGGTTTACTATGGCTCTCTAATTAGGGAATTAACATGTTTGATAGAGTCTGATTACTTCTCGGCATTGGTAAGTATGAGGAACAACATATTTTGGAAAATTTGACTCCCAGATGAAGACTTCATCAGCCTGATCTAGGGATTTTTATTGGCTCCAGTAGTGGAGCTCAAGAAGGTTGAATTCTATCACTGTATCAGTAATATTGAAGTCTGTATCAGCCAGGGGAATGTGCTCTACATCTACAATAGGGGGTTGTAGAGGATTGACTGCTAGAATTTATTTGGAAGCCATTTATTTTCTTGATTTATCAATTTCAATACTCTTTTGACCTTAGAACATTGATTTAGGCCCGTAGCATCACGTTTGAAAGTTATAACAGTTTGCAAAAGGATTTTGGATATAACAGGGGTTCTGTATTTTGTATGCAAAGGTATAAACTTGCTCAATTTACTTAAACTATAATCTCTTTAAAAAAAAGGCAATCTTAAGACCTTAGAGCTTCTTCAAATGATATATGGGGCTTATAATGCACTCTCTGTGATAAAAAATAATCTCAAGACATCAATTTTATGCAAAACGGTTGCCCAGGGTATGTAGGAAAGGGTTGAAGGTCACATGAGGCTTTTTTAGGTCTGTAGATGGCTTCAATTAATCAAAATTTGTGTTTAAAAACAATCCAAGGCTTCAGAATTTGTGAAAAGGATTTCTCAAGGTTTACACATTAAGGTATTTAGGAAGCAACGGGGTTTTCTTTAGGTTCAAAGCTCCTAAATGATTCAATTAAATGTATTAATTCTTTTGATTGATGAATGGGTTTGTTCTTCTAAAGTATACCTGGGAAAACTGCAGATTTGTTGTGTAGGAGGGTTTATGTGTTGTCTAAATCTTTCAGAAGATTTTGCTGGTCTTTATAGCACTTTGCATGACTTCTACAATGTTTCTAGAAGCATATTGGTGAATTCTGTTTCAATTAGGCTTTAAAACGGAGTCAGAAGCATTTGTTTCGGTCTGCAATGCTTCTTCTACGTGAAAATGGTAACAGAAAGGATAAAAGAGTGCATTTGGGTGGTTTATAAGATTTTTCATTCAACAATGAATGTATTAATTGCGCGGTCATTTCAATCAGGAGAGTGGTTTAGGCATGGGGGGAAGAAACCACCAAGTAGTTTTCACAAGCTTCAAAAGTAGTAAGTGGAATTAGTTTGATTGGTGTGATCGAATACGATTAAGACACGTAGCAGGGAGAAGATCCCCACAAACTGCACTTATCGCAAAGTCTAGGGTGTGCTAATTATCGCGTAATGTAATGTGTGACAAGGGATAATGTTGGTCGGATCTGGCGGTTGAAAGGTGAATGACTAGGATGATGTGATAAAGTTGCAAGGTCAGATGGCCTGGGGTCCGGTATTAGACTATGCGGGAGGTTGATATGTATTTAAAATATGTTTTAATACATATAAATGAGGTTTATATACTATTGGTTATACATTTAAATGATTGGGGTTTTAATATATTATAACCAATGTGATACGGGAAGGTGTAAAGTTATAACTGGCGAGGATTATATATAGTGGGACTGGGATTAATAAACATGGTTTAATAATTTAACCTATGGGATGGAGGGATTATATAACATGTGGGGAATTTATAACATAGGTTAAAATAAAGATATGGGTGGGGAATAATATATAAGGATTTAATTTAATACGGGGTAAAGGGTAAATACAAGAGTTAATACCTTAGGTTAGTGTTAAAAATGTAATGTAACTGCGGAATGTCGAAATACCTTAAGTATAGTGTAAAATATGATGTTGGAAATAGATTTCTTCATAATGGGTCCCAACATAATATTTTATCATTTGTACTTAGGATAAAGTATTTTTTGGGTTTTTGGGTGTTTTTGAATATAAGGGGAATTAGTAAAGGGTTTTTACTTTTCTTAAGTAAAATGTGTTTTTTAACTTAGGAAAAGGGACTTTTTGCAAGTGGGAAAAGAGTGAAATAAGGGGAAAGAATGAAAAATGGAGGGGATGGAGTATTTTTACAAGGGAATGTTTTTTGAAGGAAGTTAGTAAATGAAATGACCAATTTTCTGCTTATTCATGATTTTAAAAACTGCTTGTACCTACCCATATACTACCCTAACATTATTTCTTCATTTACATTGGTGCATTTGAGCTTGCAAACCCTTATTAATTTTTCTTTTGAAACAACAAACTAACTAATTCTATCCTTATTTCTTCCAAGGGGTCAGATTAAGCTGTTGAGCTCCTTATTATTCTCTACCTAACTACTAATCTTCCAAGATTAAAATGTTTGGCTAGATCTTTATTCTCTGTCTAACAACATGAAATTTAAGATTAAGTTGTTTAAACTTCATGGATTGTGGCATTTTAACAAGTTGCACGCAATCTTTATTTTGCAGTAAAAGTAAATAATAGTGGCATTTGGATTTGCATCACTTTCATGTTTTATTTTTATCTCTTTTTGTTTGGGGTCCATTTTTATATGTTTTTTTTTTTTTTTTTTTTCTTTCAAATCCTCTGATTTTTCTTTTAGGACTTTTACCCTCTTTACATTTTTTTTTTTCTGATATGGGAAAACAATTTTCAGAAAGAAAAGTATGTACATATTACAAGACTAATCAAAGTCAATTCAAAATTATGAATCCTATTATTATAGAACCCTAAAATGAGGCATGCGAGATTTGTTTGGTTTTGTGATATCGAGACTGGTTTAGGTGAGATCACGATATGGTGAGGGTGGAGGTGGTTTAACATCTGGATTCCCTTTATTGTTTATGCATCAGTTTATCCCATGAGATCTCACATTCATGATTGGACTGTGGCACGAGGGTGATTGGTTGAAAGAAATATTTGGTTCAACCCAATCTATGGTCGGGTGGAATGTGGAAGTCCCATACCTAGTTGGTTTTTGCATATGGTTAATAAGAGCTAAGTTTCTCGCACTTTTTATGAGTAAATGTAATTTTTGTTTTGTGGCTTAAGTGGATGTTCTATAATTGTTATTTATTTGGCTATATTTTGGTTATTACCATGGTTATTTGAAATATCAAAGTATGGCTCTTATCACATTTTCATTGATGAATTTTTGGTTAATGAATGCAAGACCTAATTGGTGTTATGGCTGCTATTGTGAGAAGGCATTGATTGTTCTTGTTAAACCTAAGATAAATTTTCATATCTTTATGTTTATATATGTATTAATGACCTGTAGGATGCATATTTATCATGTGTTTGAAGAAATGTCAGTCCAGGTTGGGAAGGGTTAGGTCAATTCCTGGTTCAAATTTTGGTTTACAATTTTTTCTTCTATGTCGCTCATTATTTCTGAAATTTTCACTAAGTTTTGGGAAAAGGCCCGAATCATAGCCCTGAAAAAGTGGCTTAGAATTTGGGGTCACTGGCAGATAGGCCTATGGTAGTGATTGAAGGCTTATATTCTGTTGCATGCCTTGGCAAGGGAGCAACCGAGGCTCTAAGACAATGAAAAAGAAAGTTACCTTAGGGGTTGGACACCTGGAGGGGTTGAGTTTCTCCTGGAGGTCCTATAACACCTGAGGAAGTCCATAAGGTCTTAATTTTTTGGCTCCATTTCGTTAAGGTCATATAGGAGGTTGAGTCTTATCACAGTGACCCTTAGCACATGTTTACCATGGGGAAAATGATGAAAGCAGGAAAATGTGGGAGGAGTAGGTTACAATTAGTATGATATTGTTATCATGCCCAACATAACCATAAGGTAAAAAACAATGAACTATTGAATAATTTGATACTTTTTCCCAAATACACAAGTTACAAGACATTAAATTATCAGTATGGTCGGCAAGAATTGTTAAATAAGTCTCTATACCTAATGTCCTTTCTATTCATATTTCATTTCTCATCTCTTTCAAACACCTCTAAACATGCATTGAAGCAATGCCTTGTGTTGAACCCCAATTTTGATGATCAATCCTCTCTATATCTTTAGTTTTAAGCTTGTGATCATCCACATTAAAATGGTTGTAAACCATTTTGACATGGTTGAAATTAATAGACTCTTGTTGAATAATTAAATCCTATCTCCCACTAAATAAAGGATTCACTAAATTTTTTCCATTGTGGATGTAATATTGGCCATGAAGTCTTGGTACATTGAAACCATTAGAAAATCCATTTAGCTTCCATCCCTCCCACGAAATTTGTTATCTAATGCCTATTGTTGAAGAATAATCCTGTAACATAAGTTTTCTTCTCCTAATGTCTACATCTAATGAACGACCAACAATAGGTCCAAAAAAAATTTCAACATGTTTCTTCCATAGATATTTTAATTTCTCCCACTACTGATGGATAAAAAATGCATCAAACTTATTACACGCTAGATGAGAAACCAAAACAAAATGAGGAATATTTACACGTAAAGGGTTTGCAATAATAACACATGCATAGTTTCCAATCACAAAATCCTTAAAAGTGTTTGTAATAACTTCATATCCTACAAATATCTCAACAATTGTCACTGAAAAATGTGATTGGCACTTGTGTTCTTCTCTCTTACCACAAAATCCCATCAACATATCACTTTTTTCTACCCACCTCACATATTTTTTCACAATAGTTTCATATTTAGCAAGCAATACTAGAATTGGGCCTTGTATACCATGTTTATATTTATAATAAGCATAAAATTTTCCAATTTTTTAAAAAATGTACTCCTACTCCCATAGAATATATGCCAATGAATTTCTAACTTGCCTTAAAGTCATATATATTGAGGTACATCCATATTCAAACTAATAAATATATGCAATGTAGGTACTCCCCACAACTTAATCATACCTTAGATGTATTTAAGTGATGCATTATACCCTGTCCTTGATTTTGGATGCATCATGTTGTGAAAAATATACTAGACAAATTCCAAAATTGCATCCTTACCTTGCAATTTTCCTTGCTTATGAGCCTCATACACATCTGTGAAAAACCTAAAGACATCCTTTCTTTCTATATATTTGAACTTTTTTTGCTTTAGGGACCTCATTGTAATAGGAAACGTGGTGAAATTTGTACTCTCCCACCAAAGAGCTCTCATTGTTAATCCATGGTTATAATTTATAGCTCATGCAACAATTTTGAGTTCATTTTGAGTCAAATGGTCCAATATTATCCCTTTTCTTATATCTCCCCTGTGAATTTTAATGTTTCTCCTTCATTCATAATGTAAATTCATCCCAAATTCATGACATTTAGGAATCTACTTACAAAAATTTCATGTCAATTAATTAAAGTGGATTCCTGTTTCAGAAGCCCTCTAACAATAAATATGTATGTATGTGCCATCAATATGACATTCAAGACCATAATAACATAGCTTCCTTTTCATATGCTTCTCTATATCCCATACTTTCCCGCCTTTTTGTTCATCCATTAAGACACTTGTTTCTAATATATCCCAATTTATATTAATGTAGGGATCCCAATAGCCCAAACATTGTACTATCAAGGGATATAAATGACCTAGGATAATATGGAAAATACATTAAAAAATAAACTACATTCAAATAAGACAACAAATAAAATAATTCCCGCATTCAAATTCAAATTAAATGAAAACTTACATAATTAACACAGTTGAAGTAGAAGCACCTACATTTGTAGAACCCATACATGATAGTGATGGTAATGATGGAACCAAGAACCTAATCAAACTCTATTGCGACATCTTAATGGTAGGATTTTTGGGTCTCCCAACTATGGTAGTCCTTTTTCCACTTGTATTATTTAGAGTCTCATCTACAAAATTATTCTTCTTCTTTGATTTCATGTTTTCATTTAGAGACATGACTATATTACCACTAGTTGGCACTAGAGTAAATTGTTTATTGCATCATGTACATTCCACTTTTACTTTTTTCTTTTCCTAATATCCTACATGTGTTGGTTCCACCACCTTGAACTAAGTAGGATCTCTTGTCTTGTTGAAATCATTTAGAAGTTTGATTTCTTGCTTAATATTGAATCAATATCCAAACTTTGTTGTTTATGTGACAATTTATTCATCATTTCATGAAGGTTTTGGAACATTGCACACTACTAACCTATTAAATTCATGAGATGATAATTTCATATGAGAATTTCTGAAGTTCAAAATTATTCGAGATCCAAGTGATATGTCCCTTAATCCATACACAACACTACACGTTTCACACCAGATCTTTATTTGAGCTTTTCCCTTTTCTAAAGATACTTTAAGACTTAGCTTCTGCAACACAATTTTCCGTTAAACTATTCACTTTTTTTTTCCAAGATGCTAATAGAACAAGATCAATGGATATGCATTGTTCTATAGACTCTCGAATATTTTTTAATTCTGATTGTTTACTACTAAGTTCATCCACATGCTCTTCAATGCTTTCAACGTTTGGAGATTTTTCCATTGCACTTTATCCAAATGTTGTAATTCCCAATGTATCTAGTTTCCTCTTAACAACTACATATATTGATTTAACTCTCCATTTTTTCCCTTGCTTTGTATTTAAATGGAGCCATGTCTCTCCAATAAACTCAAAAAGAAATTAAATGAATGTATCATCCATAATTTCGTGATAGGCTCCATAAAATGTACACGTTTTCCCACATCTAACCATGCTAATGGAAGAATCCATTTCATCGACTAGAATATCGTGTTCCACATCATACATTAAATCCATCTACATTTCCATCTATATGTACCTTTTATTAGTCCCTGCCCCCTCCGGGGCTGCAGGGACTCTTGTAATAGTTTTTCCGATTTTCATTAGTGTCGACACATAAACCAAAGCTAGTCAATTTAATTTAACTCAATTTTTTCTATTTATACTGTATAAAATGTCTTTTTGTGAACCTATGAGCTTGTCCAACCGTTATTTCAACCAATACGTAACTTTGAGGTCTTATTTGGCCTCATATCGAGGCCAGACATACTGAAACTTACCATAAATGTCCATTGATATATACAATTTTGGTTTCAACTAAGTAATGTCAGCATTAGTTTGTAAACATTTTATGTTTACTAATTCAGAGAAGAGAAATTTATGTATACAAGGTTGCCAAAACTTTACACATATGTGACACATGGATCACAGATGTTTAAACACTTTGCATGGCCATACTCCACTTGTCATTACCACCAAACGCTATATCTTAGCCTCCCAACACTATATCTCAGCCTCCCAGAATCCTGGCTTCATTAAATTATGGAGTCCTTACTCACCACTTCCCTTGAGCTAGCAATGGCTGAGATATCAGGCATCCATCTTCCCGTGCCATATGTAGAGGCAAATTCATAAAGCCCCATCGCTCTACTGTAAACCTGGTAGGCATCTCCATGTAATGTTATTTTCGATCGCAAGAACCTATTGAAAGCAAGGCTTGGTCAGGACTTTCTTTGTAGATGCAAGCAAGCGTATAACATAGATAGATAGTATAGCGAGTGGCATAGAATATAATGTAAATAGTGCCCGCCCGGCGAATGAATGACGTTCTAAATGAACAAATAACCGTACGAATGACTGTACGAACGAATGCCACCTGCTTCCTATTGAATCAGGAAATCATATATGATCCCAAGGTAAGCAATAATCGATTCTGGCTTCATTAGATTTCCGAAGATTTCAATTTTTGTAGAATCCTGGCTTCATTAGATTTATGAAGATTTCAATTTTTGCAGATAAAGCTCAAAAAATTGTACCTGCAGTTAGATGTTGTAGTCAAAATCTCGAAGTCTCTGAGATTGTTGGTCCAAATTCGCCAATCTGCATTTTAAAACACTACGAAACAAGCTAAATGGTAAGTATGCCAGACATTTTTTTCTATGTATGCTTCCTGTATATATACTCTTTTGCTTTGTCCTGTAAAGATACTGATTATTATGATTTATCATACTTTAGATTACCTTTTAACATTAATATGGAACCGTATTGTATGTGCCTATAAAAACCTTGGCAAGGACTTTACCTCGATATTCTAATATAGGAAAATTGTATTAGAATTTTTCATATAGATCAAATTGAAGGAGTCTAGCAAATTTAATAGCCGGTGCATGAGATTTGGAAAAATTTGAAAATTTCCAGAACAGATCACTGAATGCAGTGACTAAGCTCCTGACATAGGCGATGAGAATCAATATGCCGGCATTTTCACCCACTATAAGAGATTCCAGCTCTTTTTTGAAAATGTCTATCCTGGCATGACCCTGTATAATTTGAATCATTTCTCAAAGAACAAGATGTTGCCGGCCAAAATTAAAACAGGAGCCAATGGTGTGGGAAGCCATGGTAATCACTTAAAATCAAAAAAAAATTATCGGTCATTGAAAATGCCTATCTTGGCATGACCCTGTTGTGCAGCTAAATCTGAACCTTGAGCCGCCATTTCACAACTATTATAATTTACAAAATCAGATATAATTGCTTATAAATAAGAGTTGTTCAGACATAGTTTAAATTATTTCTCACAGAACAAGAATGTTGATGGCCAAAATTAAAACATGAGCCAATGGTGTGGGATGTCATGATAATCACTTAAAATCAAAATAAATTATCGTTCACCAATCCAGGATATCCAACCAAACTTATGTTGGGGTTTCAAAGGAAATCTGGCGCATTACAAAATGAAATTAAAACAATTAAATTCAAAAGAGGTGTATGAAATGAAACTGACCTGAAGAACTTTTGGAAAGGCGCTGTCTCATAGCCTTCTGCAGGAATAATTCTGTCACTGCTACTGCATTGAATAATGCTATACAAGCTTTTGAGCTCTTATGCCTTGGGAGAAGGCTTCAGCTTCAGTGAATTTGCAGGATTGAAGCTTCCATAAATTGGTATGGTTGCCTGCTCTTCGAGAAGCTTGTCCAACAGGCACCTGAGATCGCCGGCTCCCAAGGTAGTCCAGGCTGCTGCGGTTGAGACCGTGGAAGTCACCAACTCTCGGCTAGTGGAGAAATTGATCAATGTTGTCCATTTTCTGGCCATCGATGTGGTCGAGAAGGCCAATTCTGGTCACCCTGGGCTGCCTATGGACTATGCCTTAATGGGTTTTGTGATGAGCGCTAGACATGGGTGCATATTGTAGTGAAATCTCTAGAATCTGGTAGGTTATCATATTGCATTTTTTCCAGTACTGGTGGGCAAGCCCAGAGATCGATATGTCTAAAGGTGGCACATATAAGTGCATTGCATGCCGGAACCGATCTCTAAACATGGGCTAGACACATGCATTGCATGCCGGAACTTGGTTTTGCTACTTTAGGTCTTCCGGAGGAAATGCAATGGTTCATTATGTTAATAAATAACCACGAACATAATATTGGTTAATAAATAACCACAACCTTAAGATTGGTTAATAATCTATAAATAACCAGCCATCGTTGACTTTATGTGATGTGCTTTGGTTGTATTTTCCTTAATCGGAAGTAGATTTGAACTCCTGCACTAATATCATTAAGTAATTGACTCTCTTCTTCTCCATTCTTCAAAGTATATTGCATATTCTATCCATTCATAAAATTTATTAAATATACAAGTGTACAGCAGGACCACAGGGCATACGCAGGGCACAGAAAACACATTATTCCCAACAAAAGGCAAATTCTTCCTCACTTTCTTGACAAAAAATTTTCACAACATAGTCAGGCATCTGCATAACGAATCTCTTGGGCAACCGGTATTCAAAACGGAAAAATTGGGACGTGATGTCGTGGCTTACCCAGTTCCTGAGTGTATGTGCACAAATAATGTCCCTTAGTCTCGCACCTTTCTTTAATTGCAAGGATATCACTACAACCAGTCCAGAGAGCCATGAGAACATGATTGAGAAACAATAACCTGGTTTGAAGCTCTACCGGTAGCAGCAATTTAAACCTAGAACTGCATCCTACACACCCAGAAAGATCAGACAAAGCCAGCTCGATTGTAAAGATCCTGATTTGAAACCGTTTTTTTTCCTATTACACAATAATAGGGATCGCTTTCAAACGAAAATATTGTACAATAATGCTTTGAGAGAATCTATCTATCTATGACTTGAGAGATGCATGTGCTAGACCCTAAATGCGTTGTTGTTCGTTGTTGAACATAAACTAATTACAGAGTTGCTAATTCAGATATTGCAGGGGTTTGTTGAACAGAAAGAGAACACGTTGCAACAGGTAGTTGAATAGAAACTGAGCTTTTCTGCTATTGGTCTCTTCACCATCTCAGTTTGTTTATTTTTTTCTTCGCATTCTCATCTGATCTCCTTTCATTTCTTTCCTTAGATGAATTTTTATTTTGGGTCAATATCAATGGTTTTTCTTACATTGAAGAATAGATTTCAGTGCCTCTGGGTAGGGACTTGCTGCTACGCAGCTATTCTTGTTAAATTAAGAACAATAATTATTACAACTATTAAGATAACAAAAATTAAAAACATGTATGGTTATTCAAGCCAAAATCCTAAAAGAGAAGTATTTGATAATTTTTCTTTTAATTTTCTATAGATGCATTAGTCTTTATCCAAAATCATCTTGCAATTGCAAAATTTAGATAGATCTCAAAAACCAATTGAATTTTTCTCAATAATGTTATTAGTAGTACCTACAATGAGGAGGAACAAATTTGATACATGATCAACAATGCACCGCACTTGCTCCTTGGACATTAGGAAACTTTAAGGTTTTTGATTCTATGAAATTCTCTTAATATATGGATGATGTTGTAACATTTTCCTATTTTCAAAATTCATTTTGTAAATTTTCAAAATTTCATCATGTGGTTAGAATAAATTCATTCTATTTTTTTGTTTGAGGTTAAAATATGCTAATGTTATGGAGCACATCAACTCTGGAAGTTTAAAGTGATGATGGGAAAAGTATATCAAATCCCCCAACTCCCTGACATTTAAAAAGAGGTCTAATATTTCAGTTGACACATTTTTTACTAGGACGTGTTCTTTAAAGAGAATATAACCTCTCCCCCCCCACCCCATGCCAGTGGGGCCTAAGAAAGTTGATTAGGTATTGAGATGGGTGGTGGACCTAATGTACAATTGAAGGAACAAACATTTATCCATACATATAATTAACAAACAAAGCATCTAGTTGTCATCCACTTGGTAGACAATGATTAACTTATGTATAGCCTCCCATAATCATGACATCATTTGTTTTTGGAAAAGAAGGAAATTGATTATGTTAGACGAAATAAAGGGTAAAAGGCCAATAAAGGAAGCAATATTTCCTCAAATGGTTTGAAATAATTTTCAAAGGGTGATTTTTGTTTTTTTTGTCTCATTATACTTGTATTGGGCTATGGAGAAATTGCAAGAACTTTTTTTAGTAATGATTTAATTAGTGCAAGTCCAACAACTTATACATAGTGCAGAGTGAAGGGAGTGGAGGAGGCATGGGAAAAGTGGACTTGATATGGGAGAAATTAAGTATAATGTTGATATCATTATTCTCTTGTTCATTAGGCCTACCCAAGGGGTATATATATACCAACTCAAATTGGTTATTTTAGTTAAGGCACAAGCTCCTGTAGGTGGGATCTCTATAAAACCCGTAAATCCCTCCCGAAAATAGCATTTTTATTTTATTTTTTCATATTTTAAAATGTATACGCAAATATAGTATTATGGGACACACGTATGAACACGTTTTTGTATGAGAAGAGTCGCGTATGGATTTTGAAATATTGTTTTTTAGTATAAAATTAAGTCTGCATGGGAAAAGGGACTACCTAGGGCCATAAAAGAGCATAAGGTCTATAGGAGTGTTGAATGATGCTATAACAGTCGTAGACTAGAGAACAACATAATAGAGGTGGTGGTAAAGGACCGTTGAAATTTTGGATATGTGGCAAAGGTCATCGCAAGAAGGACTTTCCATTGTACCAGGGTGGTAGGCCTCAGATCTATAGTGCTTAGGAGGCATAGATAATTGGGGATGTTGGTCATAGCATTCCTTATATTTACATAGCTATAGAAAACAATCAGGCATATCATCAAAAATCTATTATTGACATGGAAGGTAAGCTTCTTGGTTATTTTTTTCCTATTTTGATTGATCCTGGATCTAATTATAGTTATGTTAATCCTGACCCAATGGATAAGTGTGGCTTGAAAAAGAAGTGAATGCAGAGTCTTGGTTGGTGTAGTTGGTTATATTTACAAAGAATATAGTTCATCATTCAGTAAGATCTTGTGCATTAAACCTAGTGGTATGCCTACAAAATCACATCTGAATGTATTACAATTGGGATCATATAGTATGTTTTTGGGTATGGATTATTTGTATCTTCACAGGACCAAAGTAGATTTCTATGACAAGGCTATTGAGTGCTTGGATGATAACGAGGAAAAGATAATATTCCAGGGAAATAAGAAGTCTACATCAGTGAGGATGATCACTGCTATGGAATCTTAGCGCAGTTGCAAGAAAGGGTGTGTGATATTTGCAGTTCATATTTCCAGTGACAAGGGTAAGGATGTTGAGGATGCAGTGTTAGGTCCTTATATTACTAGTTTAGCCCCTTATTGTTGTTAGTGTAGCCCCCTTATCGTTATTTTTGTGCCCCTGTAGTCCCCATATTGTTATTATTGTTCCCCATAAAAACCCAATTTTTTATTGTTGTGCCCTTACATTATTATTGCTAGGTCGGCTAGGATTATATTGTGACCCCATGGACTCCTATATATAGATAGGAATTTTTTTCATTTGTATCATCTAAGAATTGTTCATTTATGTCATGAAAAATAGGTTTCCCCTTGAAGAGGCTCATTTCTAAGTCGTTGATCTATCTTTTCTTCTATTTTGTGACCTGGTTTCATAACGTTTGGTATCATAGCTTTGGATTCTATGGTTTCGCTACTTCAAACCGGCCATCATGGAATTTTTGCTATAAAAAATTTTCTACGAAGGTTCAAAAGCTAAAAAAAAACCCATTTGCAAAGAAATATTGAGGAACTTCATGTAAAAATTTAAGATCTTGGTTTGTAATATTTTAGGAGATATGATCTGTGGAAGTTGGGGTTTTTGCAAGCTTCCGAATTTCATCTCAAAGAGGTGACCTTGGGAAAATCGTCGTAACTCTCTCTCTGAGCATCAGATTGGAATTCTGTAACTCTCTCTCTCTGCACATCGTACAAGGTCTCTCTACTGAACCAGTCCATAATTAGGTCATTGTGGGAGATTGGGCATAAATTTGCCTTGAAGAATCCAAATCAGGTCAAACCTGTGGCATTGGAAAGAAGATCTGGAGGGCTACTAAATGACAAAAGATAAAATATTGGGGATCCGAAATTATAGAGATACATCAGTTTCAATATCGAGCTCCTCAAAAGCAAGAAAAAGGTGTGTATTGTTTTTAAAAAACTGCATAAGTCTTGTTTTAAAATTAGTTTGAAGTGATTCCAAGTTCATATTGAAGCAAAGATATCAGTAATGGGTTCCAAAATGCTCCCTAAAAAAATTCAAAACCCATTAAGCCCTTAGAAGGCTCTACTATGACTCATGAAGAGGAAGATGTGCAACATGATATATCAAAATTACAAGACCAAGTGCAACAAATTTTTCTCTCGCAAAGAGTAACAAAAAATGAAATGGAAGGTACGATGGATGGTTTGAAGAAAGGCATGGAAGGTAAGATGGATGGTTTGAAGAAAGGCATGGAAGATAATATGGATGGTTTGAAGAATGGCATGGAAGCTAATATGGATGGCATGGAAGCTATGATCAATGAAAAAATGAAAGGAAACATGGAAGACATGAATAATGATCTAAAAGAATACATGGAAGGTTTGAAGGAATTTTTGATAAAGTTGATACAAGAAATGATTCCTAATGGCGAAAAGGTAGTAGAGGTAACTCATGATGAGAACAAAATAAATTTTAATAGTGATTTCATAAACTCTAATGTTGGATTAAATATCCACCATATTCTAAATATTGACATGAGAAAATTTGATGGAAAGGATCTAGTAACATGGATACTACAGATGGAGCAATATTTTGATCTCAATTATGTGCAAAACACACAAAACGTACGCATTTAAAATTTATTTATAGAAAAATATACATTTTTATGGTATCGATGGCTTTGATCTCGTAAAAAAATTGTCACTTGGTCAATTTTTATGGAGGAAATGATAGCACATTATGAGTATACAAAGAGCAACACCTTCTTTATCCAATTGATAAATATCAAATAAAAGGGTTCAGTGGTGGAGCACATTGAGGACTTCCAAAAATTGAATATAAGGTTAGCTCATATTCCAGAGGAACACATGATTGATGTATTCATAGGGAATTTAAAGGATAACATCCATCATGAAGTTCACCTTTGGGAACCTAATTCATTGGAGAAGGCATTCACGTTGGCAAGAAAAATTGATAGTAAAATTATGGCGACAAGGAAGCCTACCACTCACATCTATAAATATGGAAGTGTTGCTACTCCTATACTTCCACAACCTACAAGGTTTACACCATAAAATTTGGAAGAAAAAAGAGCAAAAGGGCTTTGCTACAGTTGTGATAGAAAATACACTAAAGGTCATAAATGTACTGAGAAGAAATTATTTTATGTAGATTGTGAAGAGGAGGAAGAAAATGAACAAGAAAATTCAAAAGAAGAGGATATACACTAGGAATCAACCTTAGAGAAAGAAGAAATGAGTCTATCCATATCCTATAATGCATTGGTAGGAATTACCACTCCTCAAAATCTCAAGATAGAAGGACATATCAAGAATAAAAATGTAGTTCGGGTAGTACCCATAATTTTATTCATTATAAGGTAGCCAAGGAATTGAATTTCTTCCTATACACAACACCATAGTGTCAAGTGATGGTTGCAAATGGAGGAACTATAAATTTCTCTGGAAAGTGCCATAATATCAAGATAACCATGGGGGAATATGTATTGAATAGTCCAATGGGAGGTGCCAATGTTGTACTAGGAGTACAATGGTTACAATATTTGGGGATGTCAGCTTTTAATTTTCAAGAAATTTTCTTGAATTAGTTTTCGGAAGGAAAGGAATTTGAATTACAAGGTATCAAAAGGAAGCCGAGAAAGATAATAAGTACTAATGTCAGGGCAAAGATTCTGAAGAAAGAGTAATGAAGCATAATTGTACAATTATGCTCACTAGAATTTCCAACATCAAAATCATCTGTTTCTCCAGATCTCCAAAAAGTCTTGGACAATCATTCCAAGTTGTTTGAAACTCCCAAAGGAATCCTACCTATTCATGATCATGATCATGATATTCATTTGATTCTAGGAAGTGTTCCTCCAAATATCAAGCCTTACAGATATCCTTATTTACAAAAGAGCGAAATTGAATGGATTATTGCAGAAATGTTAGAGGCTGGTATAATTCAACATAGTCAAAGTTCTTTCTCTGCTCCAGTAGTATTAATGCACAAGAAGGATGGATCATGGAGCATGTGTCCAGATTATAGGGAGCTCAATAAGCTCACCATTATAGATAAATTTTCCATTCCTGTGATTGATGAATTATTGCATGAATTACATATGGCAATTTATTTTACCAAATTGGATCTCCATGCCAGATATCATCAAATTAAAATGAAGACTAAAAATATTTCAAAAATAACATTTCAAACTCATGAGGGTTATTATGAATTTTTGGTCATGCCTTTTGGCCTTACCAATGCACCTTCTACATTTCAAGGGTTGATGAATTCCATTTTCAATCCCTTCCTTAGAAAATTTGTGTTAGTATTTTTTGATGATATACTAATCTACACCAGGTCTTTGAAGGATCATGTTCAACATGTTGACGAGGTGCTCAAACTATTGGAGGATAAACAATTATATGAAAAAACCTCCAAATGTTTCTTTGGAGTACAAGAGGTGGAATATATGGGTCATATTTTATCTCAAGAGGGTCTTAAGATAGACCCTAACAAAATGAAAGCCATCAAGGAATGGAAGGTCCCCACAACCATAAAGCAACTGCGAGGATTTCTCGGGTCAACAGGGTATTATTGCAAGTTTGTTAAGAATTATGGGATAATAGTAGCACCTATAACAACATTATTGAATAAAGATGCATTTTCATGGACTCCTGAAGCAACTAAGGCCTTTGAACATCTTAAAGAGGAAATGTACCAAGCATCGGTCTTAGCTACCTCAAACTTCACTAAAACCTTTATTATGGAATGTGATGCCTCAGGAAATGGAATTAGTGTTGTTTTAATGTAAGAAGGGAGACCCATTACTTTTGAAATCCATCCAATCAAAGGAAAGTATTTACAGAAAGCTATTTATGAGAAGGAAATTTTTGAAATACTACATGCACTAAAGAAATGATGACCTTACCTAATGGGAAGACACTTCAAGGTAAAAACCGATCATAATAGTCATAAATACTTGTTGGGACAAATACTATCTTCAGAAGAACCGCAAAAATGGGTCACAAAGATATTGGGTTATGAATTTGAAATCATCTACAAAAAAGGGAAGCGAAATGTTCTTGCAGATGCACTCTCAAGAAAGGATGAGGAGGTGGAAGCATTTCTTTGTGCCATTTATACTATCCAAACAGATTGGATAGCTGAAGCAAGGGAGGAATGGAATAATGATGAAGAAGTACGAACACTCTTTCAAAAGTTGCAGCAAGATCCTAGTAAATTTGATATATTTAGTTAGAAAAATGATTCCTTATGGTATAAAGATCGCTAATATCTTTGTAATAATTCCCAACTAAAAAAAAATATTATTTTGGAACTGCATACCTCCCCCTTAGGAGGACACACAGGATTTTAAAAATCTTACCACAGGGTGAAGAAATTTTTTTTTTTGGGATGGCGTTAAATCTGATATTCAAAATTTTGTGGTGGAATGTTTTGTTTTCCAGCAAAATAAAGTTGAGACAATTAAGACCCCAGGTCTGCTACAACCTTTATCCATTCCAAGTCAACATTGGGAGGAGGTCTCAATGGATTTTATCACAGATTTAACTAAGTCTAAAGGAAAGAGTGTCATCATGGTGGTAGTTAATAGAATTACCAGGTATGCACACTTTTGTGCATTATATCATCCATTTAAAGCAAGTAAATTTGTTACTGCATTTATGGAAACAATTCAAAAGCTACATGGAAACCCAAAGATTATTGTAAGTGATAGAAATCCCATTTTCACTGTAAATTTTTGGATAGAATTATGTTCTTGTTTGGGTACTCAACTAGCTCATAGATCATCTTATCATCCTCAACCCGATGGGAAAATTGAGATATTGAACAAATGTTTTGAAGGATATATTCGTTGTTTTGTATCTGATGAACAAATATAATAGGTAAAGTGGAAACCTTTGGCTAAATGGTGGTATAACACTTCCTTCCCTACTATAGAAAAAATGAACCCATTTATTGCAATATATGGATATCATCCACCATCCATCACATCATCTTTAAGAGAAAATTCTAAGGTTCAAGCAGTGGAAGATCGCATTGAGCATCAACAACAAGTTCTCCAACTCTTAAAGGATAACCTAAATTTGGCACAAAATCAAATGAAACAACAAGCAGATCAACATCGCGGCGAGAGAAGTTTTGATGTAGGAGACTAGGTATTTTTATGGCTACAACCATACAAACAAATGTCCCTAAAGAAAGCTAATAAGGATAATAAATTATTTCCGAAGTACTATGGTACTTAAAAGGTGTTGCAAAATATTGGTACTATGGCATACTAATTGGAGCTTCCTGCTTCTTCTCGAGTGAACCAAGTTTTCCATGTTTCATGTTGAAAGAAGGTTATAGGTGACAAAATTCTAGTTCAAACAATGTTTCCAGAACTTGATGAGGAAGTAAAAATCATATTGAAAACTGAAGCAGTCATGGAAATAAGAACTCGACTGCTATGAATTCGATCAATTTCATAATATCTCGTCAACTGGAAGAACTTACCCATTGAAGGTTCCACATGGGAGGATGAGAATTTATATAGAAGCATCCAAAACTACTCAAGCATTGAGGACAACACTTTTTTGAAGGAGAGGGGCATGTTAGGTCCCTATGTTACTAGTGTAGTCCCTTATTTTTCTTAATGTAGCCCCCTTATTGTTATTGTTGTATCGTTGTAGTCCCCATATTGTTATTATTGTGCCCCATAAAAGCTCACTATTGTTATTGTTGTGCCCTTTTAATGTTATTGTTAGTTCGTTTAGGATCATATTGTAACCCCATGGACTCCTATATATAGAAAGGAGGTTTTTTTTATTTGTACCATCCTAGAATTGTTCATTTATGTAATGTAAACGAGATTTCCCCCTCGAAGAGGTTGATTTATGAAGTCGTCGATATATATTTTCTTCTATTTTGTGAGTTGGTTTCATAACATGCAGAAATATTCAAGAGGTACCATATATTACAACATTTTCAGGATGTATTTCAACAGAGATTCCTCCTCATAGAGAAGTAGAATTTTCTATTGAGTTGGTACTAGGGACAACACCAACATCAAAGGCACCTTATAGGATGAGCACTCTAGAGTTATTAGAGTTGAATTTGCAACTGAAGGAAATGCTTTATAAGGGATACAATAGGGAAAGTGTATCACCTTGGGGTGCAATAGTATTGTTCTGAAGAATAAGGGTGGTACTCTCTGGTTGTGAATGGATTATAGACGGCTAAACAAGGTAACGATCAAGAACATGTAGCTATATCCAAGGATTGAAAACTTATTTGATTAGTTGAAGGGAGTATAATTGTTCTCAAAGATTGATTTGAGACCAGGATACCATCAGATATCCATTAAATAAGAGGAAATCTACAATACTTATTTCAGGACCATGTATGGGTGTTATGAGTTTGTTCTAGTTCCTTTTGGTTTGAATAATTATCCAGCTAGTTTTATACACTTGATGAATAGTGTATTGCCTCATTATTTGGACAAGATTTTTATGTGTTCATTGATGATATATTGATATATTCTAAGAATGAGGAAGAGCATGTCGAGCATTTAGCGGCAGTGTTGAGATTTATAAGAGAGAATCAATTGTATGTTGAGCTTAGCAAGTGCACTTTAATTTAGATAGATGTATATTATTTGGGACATTTTTTTTCCAAGGAAGTCATAACAATAGATTTAGAAAAGATAAAATATATCGTAGAATGGGTAGTTCCTAGAAATGTGGATGAAGTTAGATCATTTATGCGGTTAGCAGGTTACTATAGGAGGTTCATAAGGAACTGCTCATGTATTGCATATCTTATTACATCATTGTAGAGAAAAGTTGATAAATTTGAATGGAAAAACGAATGTGTAGCCTGTTTTGAACAATTAAAGAAATTGTTGACAAATTCTACAATGTTAAAGAATGCAAATCTAGAAAAAGATTTCATGGTGTGTACATATTCTTGCAAAAGGGGACATGGTGGAGTCTTGATGCAGGAGGGATAGGTGGTGTGCTATGAGTCTAGGAAACTGAATGAGCATGAAAAAAACTATGTGACTTATGATCTTGGGTTGGAAATTATTATTCAAGCCTTGAAGATGTGGAGGAATTATCTTCTTGTTGGAGCTTTATATTGATGAGCGATCACAATGGGTTGAGATATATATTTGAATAACCGAATCTGAATTCCAAGCAAGCTATATGGTTAGATACCCTTAGTGAATTTTAATACGATATCAAATACATCAAGGGTAAGGAGAACAATTTTGCTGATGCTCCCAGCATGAGAGTGCAGTTGAACCATGTTGTAGTAGTAAGATTATATGGAATAGTTTAAAAGATCAAATATTACAAGCATGAAAATAGGATGATAAGTACAAGGAGCCTATAAACATGTTATAGAAGGGTACAAGTGAATAGTATGTGGAATATCGTCTCACAGAAGATGGCTTGTGAGATTCAAGGACAATATTTATGTGACGGATGATAGTGAGCTCAAGAATATTATCTTCATGAAGTTTCATGTCAAGCCATATTTAGGTCACCCAGGATATTAGAAGAGGTTGAAAACAATGAATAAGTTTTACTATTGGTCGAATTTGAAGAAGTAAGTGGTAGAGTTTGTCCCTAGATGTTTGGACTATCAACAGGTCAAGGCAAAGTGTAAGCATCAAGCTCGTTTGCTTCAGCCTATTCCGATTCCAGAATGGAAATGGGAGGACATTTCCATGCATTTCATTACAAGTATTCCAAGGACATCCAGGAAACATGATTCTATCATGGTTGTGGTCAATAGACTGAGCAAGGTAGCTCACTTCATTCTAGTAAATGCTACTTATTCAACTAGTGAGGTAGCACATGTCTTCATAAGGGAGATCATTGGTTTTCATGGTGTTTCGAAGAATATAATGTCGGACAAGGATGCTAAGTTCATTTCCAAGTTTTGGAAGGAGCTATTTGCAAGTATGGAGACATATTTATCCTTCAATACAACATATCATTCACAGACACATGGACATATACAAAGGGCCAACAAGATACTGGAGGATATAATGAGGATGTATGTCTTGCATCAGCGATAGAGGTGGGAGGAGTATCTTCCACTAGTTTAGTTACATATAAAAATGGTTATCAAGAGTCACCAAGGATGAGTCCGTTCGAGGAAAGTTATGGGTGGAGTTGTAATGAGAATGGAGTGATTTAGTGAACAAGTTGTTGATAGGACCAAACATGGAATAGAAAATGCAGGTTATAAACAAGAATATAAAGGAATAATATGATAGGTAGAAAATTTATTCATACCAACACATGTAATTTAAGGAGTTTTAGGTTGGGGAGCATGTGTACTTGCGCATCAATCCTAAGAACATATCCTTGAGGATCAGATCATGTGCCAAGTTAGAACCATGTACATTATATTATTGGAAGGAAGTTTACTTTGATGAGTGATCAAAGTGGGTTGAGGTACTTGTTTAACCAACCTAATATGAATGTCAGACAAGCTAGATGGTTTTCTAATCTTAGTGAGTTTGAAATTGAGATCATGTACATCAAAGGAAAGGAGAACATGTTTGTGGATGATCCCAATAGAAGAGTACAAGTGAATCATATTGAAATAGTGAGTTCTTATGGGACATATTTACAGGAGTGGAACTTGCATGCAGGACAACATGATGACAGGTATTAGCAGCTAAATCAGATATTTCAGTAGTAGGGTGAAGATGACAAAGATGAGTGTCACCTCACAATAGATGGTCTCGTCATATTCATGAACAAGATTTATGTGTGGGATAACAGTGAGCTCAATAAGCTTAAATTAAGGGAGTTTCATGTCAAGCCATATTCATGTCACTCGAGATATCATAAGGCTTTGAAAACAGTTATGAAGTTATATCATTGGTCAAACTTGAAGAAGGAGGTTGATGAGTTTGTTATGAAATGTTTGGAATGTGAGTAGATGAAATAAGATTGTAAAAATCTAGTTAGTTTGTTACAACCTATTCCGATTCCAGAGTGGAAATGGGATTTCATTTCCATGGAATTCATTATAGGTTTTCCAATGACATCGAAGTAGCATGTTTCCATCATGGTTATGGTTTACAGGCTGAGTAAGGTAGCTCACTTCATTGCGTTGAAGTCTGTTAATTCTCTAGTGAGGTAGCTAATATCTTCATCAGGGAGATTGTAATATTTCATGGAGTTCCAAAAAACATCATATCAGACAAAGAAGACAAATTCACTTCCATCCAGAGGGAGAATTCCAACCAAAACCTTAGTGCATTTTGCAGTGGAAAAACCTCATGCTTCATAACCGAGTATTAGAGAAAGTTAAAGTGCAGTGGAAACACTTTGGCCCCGATGAAGCTACATGGGAGATGGATGATTAAATGTGAGATATGTATCCTTATTTATTTTTTGGTTGAGTAGATGAATTTGATTTATGTGTTGTGGTTTATGATTATGAATATGTGTATTGTATATACTACATTGAATTGTGCTATAATGCTCCAATAAGCAGTATGGTGTTCATGGTTTCAATGGTTTGGTATGATATAAATGTTGCATCAAGTTAGGTCATAAATATCCATAGGAAGTATTTTTTTCTGGTTATATGCATCATTAAACACCGAGGACAGTATTCCCCCAAGGGGGAGAAATTTGTAATAACCCCTGGTGGATTTTCCATATAAATAAAATAAGACCAAGGTCATGGGACACATATTCCAAGATGAATGTTGGGGAAAAAATTACAGAGGGAATCACTTGTGATTAATTATTGATTATTGAAATTAGAAAATACATTGGCAAAGGAAAATGGGCAATAATTGGAATTTAATAGTGAAAATAAAGGAAAATAAGAGAAAAGGAAGGTGAAGGGACACAAATATTCATGCAAGGGAAACTAGAGGAAAAATGAAGGAAAATGAAGAAAATATAGGAATTAATGATAAAAATGCTTCAAATAAATAGTTCAAAAATTTTGTCTGTTGAGCTTTTTTAGTTCAATTTTGGATCTCTCCTTTCATTCTCCCATTCTCTGACACTCTTGAAAACTTGGATTATTCTTGGAGCATGATTGGAGCACTGTAATATTCACTTGGATTTAGAGAAAAAAGGAATAAGAAAGTATGAATCGCAAGGAAAGAGTTGGATCAAAAAATAAAATTGGATTTGTTTGCACGTAACATGTTTCATGGGTGATTTCCTAGTTGGTTTTTTAATGGATGGTATATGCATGTGGTTCCTTGGTTATGTGCTATTATTGGCATGGGTATTTTCCTAGATTGACAATGGCTTTAGCCTTGCCTTTCCATTTCCTAGATAGCCATGGTGTTGTGGGGTTTTCCACTTGTTTTGTTTTATTGGTGCTAAGGTTCCCAATTACCGTGGGTTGGAAAAATGCTCTAGAAGCCCTGGAAAAAATTGGGTTGAGTTACTAGCTCCTTGATCCATAGGTTGGGACTAACTAATTGGAGCCCTTGGTGGGTTGAGTCACTAGTCCGTCAAGCTGCACTTGGAAAAAACGCTCTGGAGCCTTAGAAGTATGTGGGTTGAGTTACTAGTTCTTAGATCCTTGGAAAACTTGGGTAGAGACATATTTAGTTGATGTTAGTGATTTACATACTGTAGAGGTGGAATCAATGTGGTTAAGGGTTGAGGTGGTTTGGCCTATGGAAGACCTGGTTTGATTTTGTTTTAGTTTATTCCATGACATCCCACATTCATGCTTGGAAAATTGTGCGGGGGTGATTGGATGAAAGGGGGATTTGGTTAAGTACAATATATGGTTGGGTGGTACGTGGTAGTCTCTAACTTGGTTGGAATTTTCATATTTTAATAAGAGCTATTTTCCTACCGTGATTTATGAATACTTGTGCTAGTTATGATGTTGATATTATGGCTGATTTTCCATGGTTTTTATGTTGGATATTTGTTGGTTATATGTTGGTTATATGATGTAATCTATATATGTCTCCTATCATGTTTTGATAAGTTATTTAATTGTTTATGAATGCATGGACTAACAAGTGCTATCGAATCTAGCTAGAGAGGGCTTAGAGACTTCTTGGTGAATCTCAAATGAAGACTATTAGCGTATAATTAGATGTGCGTTCATGACCAGTAGCTTACATGTTTTCCATATGTTTTATGAAATGTATGTTATGGATTGGGTATGTCTAGGTTAATTTCTTGCTTCAAGTTTGAATGTTTGGCATTCTCTTCCTATTAATTATGATTACGGAAAGTTACAGGCAATTTTGGGAAGTGGTCTAAGGCTAGCCTAAAAACGTGGCTCAGAACTCAAAGCCATTTCCAATGAACTGGAGGATTTAGATCATAATTGTATCGAAGCATGATTTTTCATGTGGTTGGGGCATCATAACTGCACTCTCACTTGTTTTGTGTGCAGTTGGGGTGTTAGGTCAGAGAAAAATGGTTCCAACTAAGGGATTGATCACCTGGGGTTGGTGTTGAGCTCTTGAGTGATTTGTAGTACCTGTAGGATGTTAGTAAGTGTTCAATTTGTAGTCCCCACTTCCTTAACAGGAGCTTGGAGGTTGGGTCATGTCATAGTGACACACATCTCATATTTTCTCGGGAGATCTTGTGCATTTGGTTAAATGTGGGAGGAGGTGTTACAATTGGTCTTGTCCTCAACATCTCCATATTATGAATAAATAGAGCTATACTATGCCATATTGGTACTCATTTTAGTTTCATTCACTATATTTTGCTACTTTTGATGTGTTTTCAATAAAAAACAATTCTTAGATGCATAATAACACGAGTAATCAGAAATAAATCACGCCCATGATCCTGCTATTGCAGACCTATTATGGTTAGCTGGATGCAACCACTAATCCATGTCAGCACATTATTGTCATTGAATCAACAAGGTAACTATGTCAGTCATATGTGTAGTCAAATAATCATAAACTAACTTTTAAAACGTAAACATTTATTTAGTTAATATATGGAAGTAATTATGAAACCACCTTGCAAAAAATCCGTTGTTAAACACCCATGATAGAGCTCATCCAGTCCAAGTGTTGAACCCGGATGCTTTAACACAATATGTAAACACACTCCCCACCTAAATCTTGGGTGGGAAGTGTTCACTAGCTAATATGATTTCCCATGTTCAATTAGAGAGATGGGATAACTATTTTTTTTGTTCTTAAAACTAGGATTGGATATCACCATGGTGTTTTTCTCAGTCTAACATCTAGACCAAAAACTATGTCCAATTGAATTTCCATTGAATCTGATGATGCCACATCATAAAATTTCCATGTGGCACCCACATAGCCAACCCAACCACTCTCTCAATGCCACATAGCACAAGCGTATTCGCTACCTACTCGTTCATGGGTTAGAATTTTACCACTCCCTTTTGCATTATACACATAACCCTTACCATGCCGACTTGTGAGTCAAAATCCAAATGTATATTTATAATTGGAGGTGGAATCGTTATCCCAGTAGAAAATACCACTTCCATTGCATTTGGCCCAACCCCAAATACATATGCATGTGAAATCCCAAGTTGGAAGTCCAAATATGACACAACTTTGTTTCCGTCGCATTGGCCTCGACCTCGACTGGCGCTCACCCATTAAGCCGCAACGTCAACCTGACCCCATCTCACTTAATAGATCCATAAGATTAAATCTGACCCTGAATTTTCCATGAGAACTAGGTCATGCCTCTAGTGGCCAAGGTTGAAAGAAAAAGGGGCTAATAAATTAAAACCTCCTATAAAGCCACATATTGTGCTTTGTTTTCCATTGTGATATTATACGTTTGGTCTACCAAAAAGGTAAGGAAACCCTACTGCATGCATAAAAACATCTGCTCATCATGGTCACATCAATTTCATCATAGCATGGGCCTTATAAGACACCAAGGGCCATACATGAAGGTATCTACCATGACTCAACCTTGGTGGTTCTATAACCACTTAGACTTGTGATAGACTTTGACCCTTAACTTTTGGTTTCTGTGAGGCACATACATGTGTTATCCCTCTTGAGATTACAACCAAGTTTTTCCCTTCTTGGTTTGTAGACGACATACGGTGCCAAAAATGCCACCAGGAGGACTATAAACACCAAATTGTTAGGAATGCCTCCTTCAAAGGTAAATCAAAGGCATAGGCCATGGATATAAATACATAAGTGACTACACTAAGAAACCACAAGCATTTCATTCCTACCAAAAGGTCCAAATGCCTCTCGTGAAAAAATAATAAACATCACAAGTTGTTAGAAATGATAAATAAAATATGGTGCCAAGAAGGGCAGTAGGAAGATTGGAATTCCATGTAATGAGCTCCATCGTTAGGTACATTTGGAGGGGTTAATGGTCACCTTTTTTCCTTATTAAGTATATTTTCCTTGCATTTTAATTATATTATGGTCTTATGATGCTAGTGTAGATGGTGATTGAGGCTTATCATACTTTGAGTACCGAACATGAGTTAAATGCAGGAAAATCATGAATATATTGCATTTTTGGGGAATATTTTGTCATTAAGACTTAGTAGACACAAAGGAGAGATTCTATGGCAATTTTCCACCGTCCTTAGCTGCCAAAGGAAGCCAAGGGATCCTCAAGATTCCCTCCAACAACTCAAAATCAAAGGCAACCAAGAAAACTCAAGATCAAGGGCACCAAAGCCACACTTCACTTGTAGTCAAGTGGACCCATCACGTACATTTTAGGGAGCTGTTGGTAGCTACCCTTTAGGTTAAATAGGGATGAGGAAGAGCTAATTAGGATTCGAACTTTGGAGAAAGCCATTATGATATTTGCTCCTGTAATCAGTTTTTAAGACTTTCATGTTGATGTAATTAGACTATCTTTTGAAATAAAATGAGTATTCAGATTGTGCTTCACTGATCTAGCTTTAGAGAGCTAGGTTTGTGGGTTAGGGACCAATCCATGTGCCTTAGTCTCTCTTGTGTAATGATTCTTTACTTTCATGTCATTTTAGCGAGTTTTGCTTATGAGTATTTAGCTAGTTTGCTTGTATTTTCATTCACTGTTTTTATTTTGCTTCCATTTGTATTTTGTTGTAGATTTAACTTGCTTACATGTTGGTAGAATAAGTTATAAATTCAGAAAGTTGTGATTCAAGCCTCCCCCTCTAATCTCTTTCATTGGAGCTTGAGGAGGGTAAACCTTCCCCACAGACCAAAATTAATTTTTAGTTTATGATTTCTTCGAATGGATATGTTAGGTTGATGTAGTTCCATGGATATGTTTATAATGTTGTGTTAGATCTCTGTTTGAAGGTTAAAGTAGATATTATTTCCAAATTAAAGCCATATTTTCCCTTTTATTTTTCATGAATTTGTCCATTTTTGTTGCATGAAAAAGTAGTTTGCTTACAGGTTCAGGTAGCAAAGCCAAGGAGAACTTCATCAACACCTTCAACTGCATCTCTCATCCTTCATCAACCCTTTGTTCATCAAAATCGCCATCAACTCTGTTTTCGGATTTTTCATCCCTACACCATGAGAAAAACCTAGGGGTTAAATACAAGCCTCCCAAGAGGTTCTGATATTGGCCAAGGGGTGGGCCACCTTCCACTCATCCAAATCCACCTTCCCTACCCTTTTCACACCTATTTTTGGCCTTATATTTCCCTCAGACTGTTTCCTATAGCAATTCAGGACTTTCTTGTAACACTACAGGAAACCTATAGCAACACTTGAAGCAGCACTAGTGGGCCCCTCCTTAAGCCCAGAAAACAACATTCACATCCTCTAGACCTATAAAAACCACCCATACACCTTTAGCCTTTCACCCATGTGTTCAAGCCTTCCATAAGCCACCTTATCACTTTCTTCTCCTAAGCTGCAAAAAAACACATTTACAAGCATAGTTAGGTCATGATTAGTTGCATGATTAAAAGAATGATAGATAGATCATAGAGTAAGTAGAGTGTGTTTAGCCATTTGGCCCAACATAGTGTGATAGGTTAGTTTCCTTTATGCAAATTCAATTCAACAATTTACTTCATGCAACATGCCTAGTTTTCTTTCATTTCTTATCATAGCTTAATGTGTAGATTTATTTGATTGTAGAGTAGTTATATGTGCTTGCTTACTGTAGTGTATTTATGTACTTGTTGATAGTGCCATGGATTTGAATCATTTGTAGCCCTAGGCCTAAATTCAGAAGTGTGACAGACTTCATCCAGAAACCCTAGAAGTAGCACCCTTTCGTAAAGCTCAGAAGAGGGTGACATGAGTAGAATGCATCTGCTGTGTATATAGCACTGTCACCTCCAAGATTGTACGAACCTAGAGTTGATAAAGTAAAGTAGGGAAGCCTCTGGGAGTTGTGGCATTCTTGGTGAAATAATAGGGCTCACCACTTTTTTGCGTTGTTGTCAGGGAGGTGTCTAGTATATGCTTTGATTTTTTTTTAGCATTCTTTTCCACTTTCCTTTTACATGTTGTTTCAAAAATACTGAAAAATTACAAAAAAATATTATTTTCATTCCTCGTAGGAGTGGAGATACTCAAGGAAATTTTTTACCTAAAACAACCACATCATGACATAGTCATCCTTCACTCTTCTTCAGTGGATGTGAGGTTGAACACACCATAGGCAAGCCTTTTGAAATTTTGAAGAACCTATTAGTGAAGAAGAAGATCTTGTTTCACTCGAGGAACCTGCTTCACCTATCTCAACCATGGTTGACACTGAAGCCCAGGGATACTTTCCCATTAGAGAAGCAGATGGGAAAACTAAAATGAAAAAAATTAGCCCCTCAACTCTTCCAAAATTTCATGGAATTACCTCGGAAGATCCTGACACATTCATGTTGGAATTTTTTGTTTTCTGTAGGACCTACTACTATGCCTCAGATGATCAGAAGCTAAATTTATTCCCATCTACCCTCAAGGATGCAACCTTACGCTGGTTCATGGGTCTACCTGGGAACAACATCACTACTTGGGCACAGATGCAAGAAGCCTCCAACAACAAGTACATGGACTATTGTAGGTCCAAGGAAACTAAGGATGAGATATTTAGGATGACTCTAGGGCCTGATGAATCCCTAGAAGACTATGAAGAGAGGTTTCAGTTAAAATATAAGAGAGCCAACTATACTCTTGATCTCGAATCACTTAAACTAGTAGTTCTCTGAGGGATTAGGTAGGAGGTGATAGAAACCCTCAATATGTTATTAGGAGGATATATCTACCAACTGCCTTATGAAACAATCAAAATTGTCTTTGGGAACCATTCTAGAGAAACTAGGAAGAAAGGTAGAGCTAGCCAAAGTACAACAAATACCTCTTCCTCTTCCACCTCCATCAAAAATTAGATTGGAAATATGTTGGAGGACTTCAAGAGTGACATGATGCACACATTTTATTTGAAAATGGGCACAATGCAGGTCAAAATGAAGCAAGAGGAAGCATAAAGAGACTTCACTATATTTTTCCCTAGATGTACCATAAAACACCTTAGAAATGAATGTCCACTAAATGTCATAGAGGTTTTCTTAGTCCCTAAGGAGAATCATGCCACAGACAAATGTCCCTCCTTACTTGGAATCAAATTTGTATATCAAGGTGGGGATGTAGGACCAGAGCAACTATGTTTCATCAACCAGAGAAGGCCTCAAGGCCCTAGGTCATATCAACAGGGTATGCAAGGTACACCTTACTCTTACTATCACAATAATCAAAATGCACCCCTGCAATATTGGTATAACCCTACTCCTCCATCCTGGCCTACACCTCCTACTTGGCATTACAACCCTCCATATAATCCTTAGCCTGTGAACCAACCATTTAAGTAGTATGTTCCTCAACAACCTTAGTGGAATAATCCATCCCAAGGGTGTAGGCCTCAACATAATCAGCCACCTGCTCTAATGCCTCCACCCCAACCTCAACCTCAGCTTACTCATATTACTCCACACAATTTTCCTTAGATGCCTGCACAACCCAATCCAAACCTGAAAAACTGACAGGCACAACAATTTTATAGTGGAGAGACATCCTATCTAGTTTATGTTGTGGAGATACAAGATATTAATATCAGGCCAGAAAGAGTACTCCCAGAAAACCACCCTCCATCTCCACATGTCATTAGGGGAATTTTGAGGTCTAAAATGGGCCTCCTAAGGAAATTATAAAATAATAGTGGAAATATTAAAGTAAGATTTGATTACATCATCAAATTTTGGAGAGAAAAAGGAAAAAACTACTTTTCAACTCGTATTTTCAACTTATCTCCCTATGGGTTTACTCAAATTTCAAGCGGGAACACTCATTAGATGAAGTTTGATTCCTCATCAAAGGAGTACCCATGTTGCATACTTTTGACTCACCCTACTACACGAAAAATGAGAAATAGATGAAAATCGTGATTGCAATCACGATTTTTCATGTATTTATTATTTTTCGTGTATCAGGATCCATCGAAAGTATGCAACCTAGGTACTCCTTGGATGGGGAATTAATTTGCATCCAGAGAGTACTCCCGCTCGAGATTTGAGTAAAAAATTAGAGAGATAAGTTTAAAATAGATGTTGAAAAATCAGTTTTATTATCTTTTAATATTTTTACTTTTTTATCCCAAAAAAGGTGAATCATCGCTCATGTTTGACATCATCATCTTAAATCCTATTTGTTATTATAAAGTTTATTTTGGTTATACATTTTTCTTAGAAGGCCCAGTTTAGACCTCAAAAGTTCTCTAATGAGAGGTTGAGGAGGAAAAGGAAGAAAGTAACACTCAGATCCAACAACCTCCTTTTCCTGAGCACTTGATCCATTTCAGTTAGCACACCCTAGAGGAGACTTAACTTCTGGGAGATTTGAATTTTTTTTGTGTAGAGATACCACTTCTCCAGGCCATTAAGAATGTCCCTATTTACAATAGGCTCATTAAGGAAAAGTGCTTTAAGAAACCTAGAAGAAAGAAGAAAGATACCCCCACCATTAATGTAGTTGGACAATTGTCCGGCTTAATGTTGGAAGGGTGATCTTTCCAAAGTACCTGGACCTTGGCAGTCCATTTGTATATGTGCACATAGATGGTGTCATAGTCCCCAATACACTGATTTATCTTGGGGTTGTCATCAATTTCATGACCAAGGAAACTATGTTGAAACTTAACCTCTAACGGACTTTGAGTAAAACCAGAATAGTTATGCAACTTTCAAATTGGTCCACAGTAAATCTGGAAGGAATTGTTGAGGATGTTATGGTTTCAATTGACTCTTGGGAGTATCCTACAAATTTCCTCGTTCTAAAACCAAAAAACAAGTTCAATTGATATCCTCTTAGATTATGGAGACCTTGGTAGCCACTTTAAATGCTTGTATTAGCTATCGGGCCAGAAACATGACTATTAAAATTGGGCCCTTGTCTAAACAACTAGTATTATATCCTCCAGCCTAGCCTTCCATTGATCATGATATACCTATATGGTTGGAGGATGAAGAAGATGAGGCATATAACACTACCTCCATTTGTACCATAGATGTTATTCTTAGAGGGGGGCAACTTGATAAAGATGAAGTCATCGACCATGTCATTAAAAACCAGTTCCCCACTAACAGTCCGCTTGAAAACTAGTCAAAGAATATGAAAACCAACCTTGGATGCAATTGCACTTAGTTGATTCAACCTCTGAAACCACCAAGCCTGTAGATTTTGGCCCATCCAGATCTCTGAAAATCAACTCAAACCTCTTAGATGAAGAATAAAAGCAGTTATGCCAACTTCTAAAAGAAAACCTAGATGCATTTTCTTGGGATTACAAGGACATGAAAGGGGTGCATCCTTCAGTATGTAGCCATCATATTTACATTAAGGAAGGATGCAAGCTTGTGCGACAACTCCAAAGAAGGATGAACCCAACTCTAAAGGACATAGTCAAGGAAGAACTACATAAACTATTGGATGCAAGTTTCATTTACCCTATATCATACAGTGAGTGGGTATCTCCTCTTGTCCTAGTCTTGAAGAAGAATGAAAAATTGCAAATATGTGTTGATTATCGAGAACTTGACAAAGCCACCAAGAAGGAAAATTTCCATTTTCCATTTATAAACCAAGTTCTAGATGGCCTTGCAGGAAAGAAATTATTTTCCTTCTTATATGGGTTCAGTGGGTATAACCAAATCCAAATAAACCTTGAAAACCAGGATAATACTACTTTCACCTGCCCTTGGGGTACCTTTTCTTACAGAGTCCTACCCTTCGGATTGTGAAATTCCCCAACTACCTTCCAAAGAGTTGTCTTGAGTATTTTCTTTGAGCTAGTCCATGGCTCAGTTGAAATATACATGGATGATTTCACACCCCATGGGGATGACTTCCAGGAAGCTCTCTCCAATTTGGGAAAAGTGCTGAGAAGGTGCATTAAGATGCATCTATCCTTGATCCCAGAAAAGTGTGAATTCCTGAAAAGAGCAAGAGATGTATTGGGACACTCAATCTCCCAAGCAAGAATATAGGTGGACCCGAGAAAAATCACTATCATAAAAAGGGTACCTTCTCCTAAAAAGTAGAGATATGTCAGGAGATCCTTAGGGTTAGATGGCTATTATAGAAGATTCATCAAAGATTTCAATAAGATGAATTCACCACTATTTGGTTTATTGGCCAAATATTTTGAGTTTACTTGGTCCACTCTTTGTCAAGAGGTTTTTGATCTCATTAAATTAACTACTTCCCCCATTCTCCGAGGTCCAAATAGGACTCTTCCTTTCCACATCCACATAGATTCTGTTAGCCTCCTATATCAATAGGTTTCATTTTTCATGATTGTCTTGATGGAAGTGTGGAATATGTTCAAACCTTCTTACTTGAGCAAAGGTGTTCCATATTCTTAAAAAACCAAAAAAATCAAAAAATTTAAAAAATGTAAAGAGGGTATACCCTAAAAGAAAAATCAAAGGGTAAAAAGAATAAAAATGGTCAAAAAGAGAAAGAAATGAACCCCAAGCAAAAATAGACCAAGGAAAGTGTGCAAGTCTAAATGCCACTACTTTTTTCATCTGTTGTAATAAAATAATTGTGTGCAGCTTGTGAAACTTTTGCCACAATTCATGAATAAGTCAAACCGTTTAAACTTGGCTTAGTCATATTTCAATTTCATGTTTTAGATTAGAGAATAAATATCTAGCCAAACAGTTTAATCTTGGCAGATAAGTAGCTAGGTAGAGTGAATAAAAGGTGCTCAACAGTTTAATCTGAGCCCTTGGATGTAATAAGGGCAGAAATAGATAGATTCATCATGTAAAAAGAAAAGATTGATCAGGGTTTGCAAGTCTAAATGCACCCTAATAAAGAAGACAAAATGGTAGTGTTAAGTAGATAGGGTAGGTAGATGGTGCTGCAAAGTGTTATCTGATGAATGGTGCTGTTACATGTTAGTTAATCATTTACTTTCATCAAAAGTACTGAAGCAGAAAATACACTGGAAAATCACAGCAAGCAAAGTCAAATTCATTAACCTCCCCCATCATTTTTCCCCTTCAAGAGTTTTACTAATTTCCCCAAAAGTACTAAGGTAATTGGAGATCAAAGGGGCTCAAGGCATTTCCTTGACTTCTGGAGGGACCGGACCCTCGGCCTAATGATCAAAAGACCTAAGCACTTAAAATAATCCATCAATGATTATCTTCCATCTTTAACTTTTTCCTAAGTAAAATCCCATTTTACTTAGGAAACTGATGCAATATTCCATAAAATTCCTCAAAACAACTTGTTATTCTAAGTTTAAGTGTTGAAGATAAAATGTTGCAATTTACTTCATAAGTTATCACTTTCTTAGATGTACAAAGATGTTTTGATTTTCCTTGTCCTTTTTCATATTAACATTTGATTTTACTATATTAAATCCCTAGTAAAATCCCCTTTCCTAAGTATATAACTTCCTTTTCTAATAAATATCCCCAAAACCCTTTATTATAATGTTTTACCAAAGTATATATTCCCACACGTTGAAAATAAACACCCCGCTTTATAAAGCCCTTTGGTTAAAACTATAGCCTTATACATTAATCCCCGCCCTATGGTGAATTAGTTGTGTATTAATTAATTCATCGTATAATAAAATATATATAAAAAGCGTTAGATATGTAATATATGTGTTTAACACCAAAAACAAGAATAAAATGCGACGGAGTCCTGCGCCACCGTGGTCCGTCCACGTGGCATTCCTCTCAAGCCAACTCCGCCTCGACCCTTTACCTTTGCATATGGGATTAATTAGTTATTTGAACTAATTAATAACCTTTCGCTTACCAATCGAAATCCTCCCGGGGCGATTAAATAACAGTTAAACGAATGTAAATCCCGCCGGGCCCACTTTTCAATTCCCCGCATGTTTCCCTTTCCTTCAGCCGTCGGATCATCCCTCCATTGATCAGCGGTCATGATCAATCCCGCTACCCATCCCGTGTGAGTTATTTAGCCAGTGGGGAATGGGTGGTTTTGACTAGTCAGACCATCCACGTGGCGTTAGAGCTATGGAATCGCTCCCCTCGCGTCTTTTACCGCCTTCGTCTACAGCGGAAGTGCTTACCGCTTACCGCTACCGCATACCGCCGCCCCACTTTCCTACGCTACCCCGTTTATAATGACGCCATCACTCAAAAACTACAAAAACCCTTGACTTAAAATAAGCCATTTTCGTGTTTTTCGCTATTTTTAGTTTCGAAAGAGACAGCTCCCGTCGCACTTCAAATTCCATCAGAATACACCAATTTATCTAAATTCAAATATACTTGCAGTCACAAGAACGCTCCGTTACTGTTCACACTGTTAAAGAACCAGTTCCATCTAAAAACAGGTATTTATCATCTCGCGCCCCGACTGCAAGTCAAGCTTAGTTTCCTTTGTTTTTTTCTCTGAAAAAATGGTTAAAAATCCTCTTTGAGTCCTCATTGAAGATTTAAAACCTGTGAATTTGCTTCCCAAACCTGCGAATTGTTCCAATTTCCTCTTTTATCAGACATCCCGCCCGGTCTGCAAGAAAAACTGAAACCTCCATTTTGAATCCACAAGAACCAAAATGGAGGCCCCAACTGCTCTAAATATCACTCCTTTGAATGCTCCTCACCGAGATTTGGACTATTTACCTCTGATAGATGAAGATTTCCAAATAAAAGACCTACATTTTGATGAAAGTCCCCGTTTGAGCTTCTTTCGCTGCAGAGACGAACACTTAAAGGGGCAAGATCTTATAGGGTTGTGGGAATCCAATCTCCCAAGGTATTTTATTCCTACAGTCCACGTTTTCCCTGAAATCATTCATTACTGTCATGCAAATTATGATCCCGCACAAAGAGCTGTATTAGCTCCTGATCAAAGTGTTTTTTTCCCTATCACACCTCAGGCTATCAATGCTATGTTACAATTTGAGCCAGAACAAGAATTAGCACCTCTATCCATGGAAGGATTGATTGAGAAAACCAGACTGTTAACTCCAGAGAAATTGAAAGCAATGTGTCAGTATTTCATGTTACCTGAGCATCAGCCAAAAGGGACTCCCCCCTATGGTTTTTACTTTTTCAATAAATTGGGAAGGCTTATTGTGAATGTAATATCCTGTGTCTTAGGATTCAATACCAGTGAGTATGTAGATGAGATAACTCTGGCTTTGCTATCTATCTTTACCCCTGGGCAGCCTCCTGAGATTAAGTATGATTATGCTTCCTTCATTGCCAACAAAATCCATGATCAATTTTTAAGGATAGATGATGAAAAGGTTTTCAAGTACTCCTCAGTTATCTATCATCTCATAATTTTCTATCACTCAGACAAATTCCCTTTCCCTGTTCAGAAACTTGATGCTAAAGGTAATCCCAGGTCTGTTATTTTTTGGTCCCCCATCATTCATTTGTCCTCCGATTCTCCCTACTCTTATTCAGAATTCATTGATCAGTTTGTACATCCTGCTACAACCTTGTTAACAGGAGTTTCTCCCCCCAGGCTTAGTACTGAGATTAGAAAGACCCTGAAATTGTCAAAGAGTTATAAAGTTGGGGATTGGTATTTGTACCAAAACCATACAGTCATCAGGATTTATGGATGTGAATTACATCCATTCAAGTTACCCAGATATGTACCAATGAGAATTTTTGCTTTGGAATACTTTAGACAGATGAATAACTCAGATGTAATCCATTTCTGCAATTTAAAGAAGAAAGCACAGTTAAGGATCAAAAGCCAGTTAGGTCCTTTCATTTGCAATTCTAGGGAAGCTGAAAGAGATGCAGAACTTATATTAGAGAAAAAATTCCAGACATCTTTCCGTTGGGTCCCTTATGACCCCTTTGGTTTCATTTGTGAAAGAAGGTTAAAAAATAAGTCATCTCCTTATGTACATCACAAAATTCCTGACATAGAACAGTATGCAAATCAAGATGAATGGGTTAAAGGAACACTTGTTGAAGAGGGAAGTGGAGCTGCCAAATTGAATAAACTTATGAAAGATGCTGAGAAGAAATTTGACCTAGAAACATATGATCAAATGCAGGTACCATACATTGGCACATCTTCAGCAGCTACTCTACAACAAGCTCTACAGGAAGACAGCCCATCAGTAGCAGCAGAGCCCAAGGGTAAAGGAAAAGAACCTATAGTTCAGGTCGTTGAAACCCTGGTCATGGCAGAAAAATCACAGAGTTCCAAAGCACCAGAACAATCTCAGGCTTCTCAAACACCAGCAAAGCAAATCCAAGTTCCAGAGATGCAAAATCCACTGAATGTGGAAATAGGGAAAAAGAGGCTAGCTCCAGATACCACACCTTCAAAAGGAGCCCCACAAGTTTATCAAGCTAAAAAACACAAGTCTGATCCACCTCCAGATGTAGAAATTATAGATGAAGTATTTGATGATGGTAGGGAAGATAGTCAGCAAACAGGTACAGCAAGTGAAACAAACATAAGCCAGAAAGGGATACAAAGCAATTAAGCACTGAAGTGTCTTCTTTCAGACCGCCAAAGACAGATACTGGAGACATTAAGAAAACCTTCATTAATATCAAAACAAAGAATGAACCATTGAAAATGAAGGTATACGATCAGTATATGAAGATGGCTCCTCACAATCAGCAAAGGTTGATGTCAGCATTTGATCTGTCACAAGGTAAAATGCAAATGAGCCACTTCAAAGCAAAGGTGCCAAAGCCAACTTCAGCAACAGATTATATCATAACAAATTTTGAAGTTTTAGCAAAAGATATCCATCCCTTGGATCAGATAGAGCTTCATAGACAAACAGGGGAAATGGTTTATTCTACTCTCACCAACAAAGCCATGGCAGCTTTAACACTGCAAGATTCCTTGAATAATACTACTGCACAATTAAAGATTGAGAGGGCCTCCTCACAGGCCAAGGACAATAGAATAAAATCTCTAGAAGAGATCATCATTGGTTTGGGTCACAATCCCAAAGACATTAAAGGTATTGAGGCATTGGTAAAAAATAAAGAGGATGATATAGCTGCACTCAGAAAACAGCTGAAACTACCAGCCTCGAGGCACCCTCAGACACAGGAAGTTATAAAAGGAAATTCACAGGAAGAAATGATGGAGTTGCTCTTGAATATGACAGAGCGACTAAATGAAACAGAGAAAGAGTTGGTAAAAGCATTGCAGGAACAGGAAATTATCAAGCAGACTTCAACAACAGGTACTACAATTACAGGACAGCAGGAACAACCATCTCAGGTGAATATTTCTAATTTGAATTCTGAGGATTTAATTAAACAAATGGAGAGTTTGCAGCTAAGGGTCACAGAGCTCCAGGAAACAAAATTGCAATTAACAAAATTGGAGGAAAAATATGACACATCCAAAAAGACAGCTGCTGACAACCTCAGGGAAATAAAAAGATTGGAGAAATTGGTTGAGGCTTTGCAAAAAGATCTTTCACTGGAAAAGCCTCTGAACGAAATAAATGATATTCTTTGGAGCAACATCATTGAATTAATAAGAGATATTTGGCCTTCCATTCAAGCTATTTTTGAGCAAAATGAATTGGTCAAAATAGCACAAGATGAAATAAATAAAACTAGACATGAATTAAGGGGAAAGCCGGAGCATGCCCAGCAGATCATTCAATTTTTGAATTCCAGAACAAAACAACAGCTTGCATTGTTAGGAATTGATGACAGAACAGGTGTAGTTTTGGAAGCAAAGAGAGTTTTCACCAAGAGGACTTTCATGCAAAATCTAGAAAGAATGTGTACTGACATTTTGGTCGATATCAACGTTTTCAGAGAGAAGTTTCAAGCTTTGCTGGACAGTGAATTGCCAAGTCCCATGCTCACAGAGGATCAAATAGTAGACTTGGAAACCTATGAGAAAAGAATAAAAGCTTATGCTAAAAATACAGCTATAGGTGCTACTAGCTCATCAGAACCCGCATTACCAACTGGGAAAAGTATTTATGAAAAAGTGAGGAATCTATTTCATCTAGAGCATGAAATAAAGTATCTATTTCCGAACGAGCCCACTTTTTATAAACTTACTGAAGCAGATGAAACTTTAAGGAAACTCAGAAGAACAATGATACCAGATGATCAGTGGTGGAAGGAAATGCTGGAAATTTTGTAAAAAATGTTTTCAGGATGAAAGTTTATCTTTACTATTGAGTAAATGGTAAAAAACAGAAAAGCAGATGAAAGAGTATCAGATGAAAGGTTAAAGAGTATCCGTAAGAAGAAAGAATATTCAACAAGTCAAAGGAATACGCAAAGGACAGCACAGAGCCCTATTTTAAGCACTTATCCTTAGCACGTCCATGAAGAAAGGAACAGCACATCAGCCGTTACTCATTATTCTATTTTACGAGACCATGTGTCTCTTGTTTGTAAATATGCTTTAAGTCAGCCTGGATTATTGGTTAGGATAGAGTAAGATTGTTAGGATTATTTTTGTATAAATAAGCCCTCAAAGAGAGTGTTGAAGGGTGGATTCTATTACTCTGCTGTAACATTGAGGTTTTCGGAATAAAAAGCTTTTGGACAAATTTACTTGTGGCTTACTGGATGACGTTTTGAAGCACTGGACTTGTTGCAGGATTCATGTGTTGGACTACAGTTCAATAAGTATCAAATTTTATAGTAGTTTATACTATCATCATATCCGTTTCTGAATAGTTTACATAAAGGATTGAAACATAATTTGCTTAATTGTACTCTGTTTTCAAATGTAATTATTCTTGATGTTTTCTTCTGAATTAGTGATAAGCATGAATTCTTAAATGCTCCTGCTTTGCTAATTTAATCATTGTTGATTACTATAACAAAGAATCCTTCATTGCTCTTTGCTTGTAGTCATTTCTCTTCTTTCTCTTGAATATGGTGAAAGATTCTTAGTTGCCTTTCATCCCTTCAAGATCATCCCATCCACTTTAAATTTTAAGGATTGTTCTCTGTCTAGCTATCTTGCCCTGTAATACCATCTTGTGCATAGAATAGAAATCCAGTAAAGCCATCCTTTGACTCCATAGCCCAATGGACTGAAAACCCTCAACCTTGCCCTTAGTTTGTGGATTCCACCATTTTCCAAAACAAACTTTGAATCTATAACTAGCCTAAAACCTTCTAAGAACAAAGATAAATTATAAAGAGAGAGCCCTCTCTGGATGCAGATTGGCTAGATTCTGCATCTAAAAGGTTGGTTTGTGGTTACCTCGGGTATACTTTCCTCTTACACAACTTCTAGGAAAACCTGAGTGATAACATAGTGGCGACTCCACTGGGGATCGAATCATTTTATTGATACTAGTGTTTGATTTATAAGCTATAGACAGAGTCTGAAGATCAGCCAGGTAGCCTTTGAAATTGCTTTTGCTATGCAAATGCAAAAGTAAATAAATGATGTTTCAGTCTATCTCTGATTTAGCTTATAAGTTGAATCTTAGTTTCAAATTTTTCAATCAGATTCTCTAGTTTAAACAGATCTTTGAGGAAATCTTAATCACATATCATTATTTCTTAAAGAATTTGTAGAAGTTGTATTTATTTTTCAATTAAAACCCAAAATCCAAAAACACATATTCTAAGAAAACTGACTTCAGAAAGGATTCGACATACTAGGTCAAATCCTGACCCCAATCCACCACCAATATTTGAAAATCCAAATCTGATCCCTAGGATTCTTAGAAGACAAGGAAGTCAAGAAAGTTCTGAAAGAGGAAGTCAGGAAAGTACAGGTAGTTCTAGACCACTCTCTAGATCTACATCTTGTCCTGTGAAAATTATTTATATTGATGACATTCCTTTTGATGCACGATTTGAAACATCTTTGTTTGTAAATTTCTCTGAGACTGAATTATCTAGATTAATTCCGGATCCTTTGTTCTTTGAAGATTTGCAATACAGATTTGTTTCACATCATCTTGACAGAGAATTGCATAACTCCATTCAATCTGAGCAAGCCTTTGAAGAAAGCTCAAACATTTCTGTGATAACTGAAGCATCTCCGAGCTCAGCCACTTTTCAAACACCTGTTAGACCTCCATCTCCTCCTGTTAGACCTCCATCTCCTCCCGTAAGACCACCTTCTCCTCCTACTAGACCGGCTACTCCTGCCACTCCACTTTATCTTCCAATGGCTAATCGATATGCCCCTTTACAGTTACCAGCCAACCCTCCAGCTTTACCACAAGACTACCAAAGTAAGATCACACCTTTTGACGGATCAGGTACCTACACAGCTCAACAACACACCAAAAGGATGACAGATTACTTTGAGTTTTATGAGATTGATACTGATGATATCCGTATGAGAATTTTTGTACAAAGTATTATCGGAGAAGTTAGAACTTGGTTCAGGGCTCTCGCCCCGAACAGTATTGCTGACCTAGAAGCTTTGTATAGGGCATTTTTGAACAGATGGGAGAAAAAGAAGGATCCTCTCCAGATCCTATCAGAATTTGAAAAATTAAGAAGAAGACCAAATGAAACCGTACAAGATTACATCATAAGATTCAATGAATCATATCATGCAGTTCCTCTGAACCTAAGACCCCCACCTAATAACGTGTTGGTCAAATTCCAGACGGTTTTGACTCTGATATAACTTATTCTCTTAGGGAAAGAGCTCCACAAACATTAGAGGAAATGCAAAGCACAGTGGTGAGTGTAGAAGCAAATCTGATAGAAAAACGAGCCAGAGCTAGGGCAGAGAGAAGAATGCCTATGAATGAAGAACCTTCAGCTTTTGAAAAGAAGCTGGATGTAATCATTAAAGGTATGGAAAGATTAGGTGATAGAGTGGAAACCATTGAAAGAAAGTCTGCTACTGATAACCATAATGTTGCAAGAAACCCAAACTTTAGGAGGAATCTGAACCAAAATATTGGAAAGAATGTCCCTGATCAAAACATTAGACCACCTTTCCAAGAAAACTTTGTTGAAGGTTCAACCTCAGAAGAACCTACAGAAGATGTAGAAATAAACAATGTCAATGAGGACAAAGATGAACCGGAAGTCTTCCTATCTCAGGATGATCAAGAGAATCATATCCTTGAAACATTCCACACTCATTCAGGGGAGACTTTTGATTTCAAAGAAGGCTATGACACAGCAATCTACGAGGTTCATAAGCAGTACAACTTGAGAAGTAGACGGATAGATGTACCAGAGAAAAATAAACACAAAACCACAAAACAAAATGTCAAAGGAAAACAAAACATTCCCCCTGTACAAAATACTTCCCCTGTACAAAACATTCCCCAAATACAAATTTTGCCTAGGATAACTCCTAGTTTTTCAAATCCAATAATTGAAGATGTCTCTGACAACCAACCAATCGACAAACAACAATCCAATACATCTCCTCATGTAGGAACTGTAGAAGAAACAGTAGAAGTTAGTCCTGAAACATCTTCAAAGCAAAACTTCATTCATGAAAAAGAGAAAAACATTGAAGATCCAGTAAACAGAGAAAATCCAACTGTGCAAAACACTAAAGCTCAAACAGAAAAACCCTTTAATCTAGAAGCCGAAATAGGCAAACTCAAGATAGCTGTTCCTTTATCAGAATTGGCTAAACATGATGTCTATAGGAATCAGATTTCCAAGTCTTTAAACATTAACATTACTGGATTAGATGATTCAGTAAATATTCTTGATGATCAACCCAAACTTCTTTTTGGCCCCGAGGTTAATGGCAAACCAGAAAGTGGAGGAACTCCTCCATTTTATGTAAGCCTGAATGTTCACGACAAGATACTCCATAATGCAATGCTTGATTCTGGAGCATCTCACAATTTGATGCCAAAAGCAGTAATGGAAAGATTGAATCTAGATATTACTAGACCATACAAATATTTGTTTTCATTTGATTCCAGTCAGGTAAAATGTTTAGGTTTAATTAAAGATCTGTGTGTCACTTTGGTTCAATACCCTGCTAAGTCTGTTTTAATGGACATAGTAGTTGCTGATATCCCACCTAAATATGGTATGTTATTGTCTAGGTCTTGGGGTGCTAAACTTGGAGGATCTATTCAATTAGACATGTCTTATGCAACTATTTCAGTATTTGGTCAGCCTAAAAGATTATATAGAGAAACTTTGATGAAGTACTTAGTGAGTAGCCAAGAGAAGCCTGAAAACTTCCCTGTTTATTCTGTACATTCTGACATGGATTCTTTTATTCTATACAATGCTGAGTCAGATCTTCCTACTGAAATAGAAGCTCCTGAAATGGAAGTCATAAACAAAACCACTGTTAAAATTGAAGAAATCTCTGAAAACAAAGAAACACCAGATGACCGAGAAATACCTAAAAAAACTAAACAACTAGCTCCTGTCAGAAAATACGTTAAAACAATTGATAAAGATTATGAACATGAAATTCTATGGCATTTAGAGTTTGATGGCTCAGTAAACAGACTAGGGGAAGGAGCTGGGATTTGGTTACACAATGTAGAGAACAATCATGCAGAGGGTCATGCTTATAGGTTAAATTTCAAATGCACTAACAACATGGCAGAGTATGAAGCTCTTTTATTGGGGCTTAAACATGTCAAGAAGTTAGGAGGCATTAGGGTATCAATCATAGGCGATTCTGAACTAATTATCCAACAAATTAAAGGAGAATGTGCAACAAAGGACATGAGACTGAAACAATACCGAGAGACAGTTGTTGAGATTCTCAACACATTTCTACAAGCCCAACTTGCCAAGATTCCCAGGAAACAAAACTTGCATGCTCACAGTTTAGCAATGTTTGCTAGTACATGCAAATTGCCTTTTGATCCCAATCATCAGTTTTCAGCTGAGATAAGGCACAGGCCTGCAATACCAGACAATCTTTTGAATTGGTAAGTATTTGTGAATAACAATCAAATCAATAATTTTTTGACACTTCAGAATGAGTTTTCCAACTGTAATATAGATGAAGACATAACTATTGATAAATTCGATCAAGAAAAAGAACAAAAAATAGAAATTTCAATAGAAAATGCAATTCATATGCTGCATCCAACCACGTTCACTGAAAAAGACATACAAAATTTGAAACAAATGGAATTTGATGAGATCATAGATGAAACAGAAATCATCAATTTAAAGGATAATCAATTACCCAAAGGATTAACACCTTTGGAAGATCTATTCGACTCAAATGATATTCCATTCAGACCTAAAATGGAACCTGTTAAGGCTGATATGGAAGAATGCAACTTAGGAACACCAGAACATCCTAAAATTGTTAAGTTGTCCAAATCTCTTCCAAAAGATCAGAAGGTAAAATATGTTGAACTATTAAAAGAATTCCAGGATGTCTTTGCCTGGAGTTATGAAGACCTCAAATCTTACGATACATCCATCATTCAACATACTATACCTTTGAAACCAGACCAGAAACCTTTTAAACAAAAGCTTAGGAGAATTAATCCTGTTTTATTACCCTCAATTGAAAAGGAAATCAAAAGGATGTTTGAAGCAGGGATTATAGCTCCTATCAGATTCTCAGAATGGGTTTCTAACCTCGTACCAACAAGAAAGAAGACAGGAGAAATTAGACTGTGTGTCGACTTAAGAAATTTGAATAAAGTTTCTTTAAAAGACAACTATCCTCTGCCTAAAATGGACCACATTCTGCAAAGGGTAGTAGGATCTTCGAGAATATCACTACTAGATGGATTTTCAGGGTACAACCAGATTCTGGTTCATCCTGATGATCAGGATAAAACAACATTTACCACACCATGGGGTACGTTTAAATATGTCAAAATGCCATTTGGGCTCAAAAATGCAGGAGCTACATTTCAAAGAGCGATGGACATTGCTTTTGCTAAAGAGATACATGATTTTCTGGTTATTTACTTGGATGATTTGACTGTTTTTTCTAAAACAGATCAAGAACATTTAGATCACCTAAGGCAAGTATTTATAAAGTGCAGAAAATATGGAATTTCTTTAAACCCTAAGAAGTCATTGTTTGGTTTGGAAGAAGAAAAGCTTTTAGGACATATCATTTCTAAAGATGGCATTAGGATTGATCCAGAAAGAATTCAAGCAATTTTGCAAATACCCCACCCCAGAAACATAAAAGAATTGCAAGCATTTATAGGAAAAATCAACTTCTTGAGAAGATTTATTTCTAGTCTAGCAGAGTTACTTAGATTAATGACTAACATGTTGAGGAAAGATTCAAGCATTGACTGGACTGTAGAAGCCAAACAATCATTCGAGGAAATTAAAATGGCTTTAACAAGGACACCAGTTCTGACCAGTCCTAAAATTGATAGAGACTTTATTATTTTTTCATTTGCTTCTGAACATACTGTTGCAGCTGTTTTACTTCAAAAAGATGACCAAGGGTGTGAAAAGCCAATAGCATTTTTTAGTAAAGCACTGAGGGATGCACCTCTAAAGTACAATATTATGGAAAAACATGCTTTTGCATTGGTAAAAGCAATCAAAGATTTCAGAGTTTACATATTATATTCTCATGTGATAGCATATGTGCCTAATGCAGTAGTTAAAGATATTTTGACTCAAGATGGCATTGAAGGTAAACGAGGTAAGTGGATAGCTACCATTTTGGAATATGATATTGAGATTAAACCAACTAAACTGATAAAAGGCCAAGGTTTAGCACAACTTATGACAGAAACCAATTGCCAAGCCTTAGACATCAATGAACTGGATAACGAGCAGGAGATGGCGACTCCTCAGATCAGTCAAGCTTTCTTAGATTCACCCTGGTACACCGATATAATTCATGTTTTATTAAACCTGCAGGCTCCTCCAGAGTTGTCCAGAACCAAAAGAATATTTTTAAAAATGACATCTTTGAAATATTGTATTTTAGATAGCACTCTATTTTGGAAGAATCATGAAGGAATTTTATTGAATTGTCTCTTAAAAGATGAAGCTGATAAAGTGCTTAATGAATTTCATGCAGGGGATTGTGGAGGACATCTCTACTGGAAATCTACTGCAGACAAGATCTTAAGGGTTGGCTTTTACTGGCCAACATTATTTTCTGATGTAAAGAAATTTGTAACAAGTTGTCACAAATGTCAGATATTCGAGGGTAAAAGAAAGTTGTTACCTCTACCTTTAAAACCAGTTTCCACGGAAAGACCCTTTCAACAATGGGGATTAGATTTTATTGGAGAAATTCACCCCCCTTCTTCAGGGCAACATAGATGGATTTTAACTGCTACAGACTATTTCACCAAATGGATTGAAGCCATCCCATGTAGACAGTCTAATGATTCTGTAATCATAGGGTTTCTTGAAACCAACATACTTTCAAGATTTGGATGTCTAGAAAAGATTATAACAGACAATGCTGCCGCATTTAAATCAAAGAAAATGATTAGTTTCTGCCATAAATATCATATTACTTTAGGCCATTCAACAGCCTATTACCCCCAAGGTAATGGACTAGCAGAATCCTCCAATAAGAGTTTGATCAATATCATTAAGAAATTGTTGGAGGAAAATAAAAAGAACTGGCATAAGAAACTAACCTATGCATTATGGGCAGACAGACTCACAACCAAGAAATCCATTGGGACTAGTCCATATGAGTTAGTTTATGGTCTGGAAGCAAGATTCCCATCATCTTTAGGAATCCCTGTCATGAAATTACTTTAGGAGGCTCAAGTGGAGCCAAATGACATTCAAAGAAGAATTAATCAAACAATCCACCTGCAACAAACCAGAGAAGAGGTATACCAAAGATCACAAGTCTTACAGGAAAAGCTAAAGAAAATGTTTGATAAAAGAACTAAAGCAGAGGATTTTCAGTTAGGGGACAAGGTCCTAAGATTGGATTCTAGAAGAGAAGAAAAAGGAAAACATGGGAAGTTTGATTTCTTGTGGAAAGGGCCTTATATCATTCATGCCTTGCAGGGAAACAACACTTACTTTTTGAAGGACTTGGACAATTCAGAAGTTGAAGAAGGACCAATCAATGGTCGAATGCTTAAGCATTATTTTGATCCAATTTACTAGAATGTTTAATGTTTCTAACTTGTACATAATATATTGTTTGCTTGTTTTATTTTTGTTACTGCAGTTTGGATTGGATGGTGACTTCTTGGAATTGAAGCCCGAAGTGAAGGCCCTAAGTTCCAAAAGCTTCACTATCATATGTAAAATAAAGCTATCAGAAGAAGGAAGATTTCATACCTTCAGTTTGAAGACATTCTGAGGCATCTGACCTGCTGTTCTTGACTTTCCCCAAGGAAAAGCCATCCCCAAGTGGAGCCAGTGTTAGCCTCCTATATCAATAGGTTTCATCTTTCATGATTGTCTTGATGGAAGTGTGGAATATGTTCAAACCTTCTTACTTGAGCAAAGGTGTTCCATATTCTTAAAAACCAAAAAAATCAAAAAATTTAAAAAATGTAAAGAGGGTATACCCTAAAAGAAAGATCAAAGGGTAAAAAGAATAAAAATGGTCAAAAAGAGAAAAATGAACCCCAAGCAAAAAATAGACCAAGGAAAGTGTGCAAATCCAAATGCCACTAATTTTTACTCTGTTGTAATAAATCAATTGTGTGCAGCTTGTGAAACTTTTGCCACAATTCATGAATAAGTCAAACTGTTTAAACTTGGCTTAGTCATATTTCAATTTCATGCTATAGATTAGAGAATAAATATCTAGCCAAACAGTTTAATCTTGGCAGATAAGTAGCTAGGTAGAGTGAATAAAAGGTGCTCAACAGTTTAATCTGAGCCCTTGGATGTAATAAGGGTAGAAATAGATAGATTCATCATGTAAAAGAAAAGATTGATCAGGGTTTGCAAGTCTAAATGCACCCTAATAAAGAAGACGAAATGGTAGTGTTAAGTAGATAGGGTAGGTAGATGGTGCTGCAAAGTGTTATCTGATGAATGGTGCTGCTACATGTTAGTTAATCATTTACTTTCATCACAAATACTAAGGCAGGAAATACACTTGAAAATCACAGCAAGCAAAGTCAAATTCATTAACCTCCCCCATCATTTTTCCCCCTCAACAGTTTTACTAATTTCCCCAAAAGTACTAAGGTAATTGGAGATCAAAGGGGCTCAAGGCATTTCCTTGACTTCTGGAGGGACCGGACCCTCGGCCTAATGATCAAAAGACCTAAGCGCTTGAAATAATCCATCATTGATTATCTTCCATCTTTAACTTTTTCCTAAGTAAAATCCTATTTTACTTAGGAAACTGATGCAATATTCCATAAAATTCCTCTAAACAACTTGTTATTCTAAGTTTAAGTGTTGAAGATAAAATGTTGCAATTTACTTCATAAGTTATCACTTTCTTAGATGTACAAAGATGTTTTGATTTTCCTTGTCCTTTTTCATATTAACATTTAACTCTATTATATTAAATCCCTAATGAAATCCCTTTTTCCTAAGTATATAACTCCCTTTCTAATAAATATCCCCAAAACCCTTTATTATAATGTTTTACCAAAGTATATATTCCCACATGTTGAAAATAAACACCCCGCTTTATAAAGCCCTTTGGTTAAAACTATAGCATTATACATTAATCCCCGCCCTATGGTGAATTAGTTGTGTATTAATTAATTCATCGTATAATAAAATATATATAAAAAGCGTTAGACATGTAATATATGTGTTTAACACCAAAAACAAGAATAAAATGCGACGGAGTCCTGCGCCACCGTGGTCCGTCCACGTGGCATTCCTCTCAAGCCAAATCCGCCTCGACCCTTTACCTTTGCATATGGGATTAATTAGTTATTTGAACTAATTAATAACCTTTCACTTACCAATCGAAATCCTCCCGGGGCGATTAAATAACAATTAAACGAATGTAAATCCCGCCGGGCCCACTTTTCAATCCCCCGCATGTTTCCCTTTCCTTCAGCCGTCGGATCATCCCTCCATTGATCAACGGTCATGATCAATCCCGTTGCCCATCCCGTGTGAGTTATTTAGCCAGCGGGGAATGGGTGGTTTTGACTAGTCAGACCATCCACGTGGCGTTAGAGCTATGGAATCGCTCCCCTCGCGTCTTTTACCGCCTTCGTCCATAAGCGGTGCGGGCTCACCGCTTACCGCTTACCGCATACCGCCGGCCCCACTTTCCTACGTCACCCCGTACGTCAATGACATCATCACCTCGAAAAAGACAAAAACCCTTTTTGACTTGTAAATAAGCCATTTTCGTGTTTTTTCAGTTATTTTTAGTTTCCGAAAGAGACAGAGCTCCCGCTGCAATTTCAAATTCCACTGCAAATACACCAATTTACTCCGAAATTCAGCTGCGCCCGTGTTGAAGAACGTCCCCGCCATTGTTCATTACCTGTTAAAGAACCAGTTCCATCTAAAAACAGGTATTTATCATCTCGCGTCCCGACTGCAAGTCAAGCTTAGTTTCCTTTGTTTTTTCTCTGAAAAAGTGGTTAAAAGTACTCTCTGAGTCCTCATTGAAGATTTAAAACCTGTGAATTCACTTCCCAAACCTGCAAATTGTTCCAATTTCCTCTTTTATCAGACATCCCGCCCGGTCTGCAAGAAAAACTAAAACTTCCATTTTGAATCCACAAGAACCAAAATGGAGGCCCCAACTGCTCTAAATATCACTCATTTGAATGCTCCTCACCGAGATTTGGACTATTTACCTCTGATAGATGAATATTTCCAAATAAAAGACCTACATTTTGATGAAAGTCCCCGCTTGAGCTTCTGTCGCTGCAGAGACGAACACTTAAAGGGGCAAGATCTTATAGGGTTGTGGGAATCCAATCTCCCAAGGTATTTTATTCCTACAGTCCACGTTTTCCCTGAAATCATTCATTACTGTCATGCAAATTATGATCCCACACAAAGAGCTATATTAGCTCCTGATCAAAGTGTTTTGTTCCCTATCACACCTCAGGCTATCAATGCTATGTTACAATTTGAGCCAGAACAAGAATTAGCACCTCTATCCATGGAAGGATTGATTGAGAAAACCAGACTGTTAACTCCAGAGAAATTGAAAGCAATGTGTCAGTATTTCATGTTACCTGAGCATCAGCCAAAAGGGACTCCCCCCTATGGTTTTTACTTTTTCAATAAATTGGGAAGGCTTATTGTGAATGTAATATCCTTTGTCTTAGGATTCAATACCAGTGAGTATGTAGATGAGATAACTCTGGCTTTGCTATCTATCTTTACCCCTCGGCAGCCTCCTGAGATTAAGTATGATTATGCTTCCTTCATTGCCAACAAAATCCATGATCAATTTTTAAGGCTAGATGATGAAAAGGTTTTCAAGTACTCCTCAGTTATCTATCATCTCATAATTTTCTATCACTCAGACAGATTCCCTTTCCCTGTTCAGAAACTTGATACTAAAGGTAATCCCAGGTCTGTTATTTTTTGGTCCCCCATCATTCATTTGTCCTCTGATTCTCCCTACTCTTATTCAGAATTCATTGATCAGTTTGTACATCCTGCTACAACCTTGTTAACAGGAGTTTCTCCCCCCAGGCTTAGTACCGAGATTAGAAAGACCCTGCAATTGTCAAAGAGTTATAAAGTTGGGGATTGGTACTTATACCAAAACCATACAGTCATCAGGATTTATGGATGTGAATTACATCCATTCAAGTTACCCAGATATGTACCAATGAGAAATTTTGCTTTGGAATACTTTAGACAGATGAATAACTCAGATGTAATCCATTTCTGCAATGTAAAGAAGAAAGCACAGTTAAGGATCAAAAGCCAGTTAGGTCCTTTCATTTGCAATTCTAGAGAAGCCGAGAGAGATGCAGAACTTATATTAGAGAAAAAATTCCAGACATCTTTCCGTTGGGTCCCTTATGACCCCTTTGGTTTCATTTGTGAAAGAAGGTTAAAAAATAAGTCATCTCCTTATATACATCACAGAATTCCTGACATAGAACAGTATGCAAATCAAGATGAATGGGTTAAAGGAACAGTTGTTGAAGAGGGAAGTGGAGCTGCCAAATTGAATAAACTTATGAAAGATGTTGAGAAGAAATTTGACCTAGAAACATATGATCAAATGCAGGTACCCTACATTGGCACATCTTTAGCAGCCACTCTACAACAAGCTCTACAGGAAGATAGTCCATCAGTAGCAGCAGAACCCAAGGGTAAAGGAAAAGAACCTATAGTTCAGGTCATTGAAACCCTGGTCATGACAGAAAAATCACAGAGATCCAAAGCACCAGAACCATCTCAGGCTTCTCACACACCAGCAAAGCAAATCCAAGTTCCAGAGATGCAAACTCCACTGAATGTGGAAATAGGGAAAAAGAGGCTAGCTCCAGATACCACACCTTCAAAAGGAGCCCCACAAGTTTATCAAGCTAAAAAACACAAGTCTGATCCACCTCCAGATGTAGAGATTATAGATGAAGTATTTGATGATGGTAGGGAAGATAGTCAGCAAACAGGTACAGCAAGTGAAACAAACATAAGCCAGAAAAGGATACAAAAGCAATTAAGCACTGAAGTATCTTCTTTCAGACCGCCAAAGACAGATACTGGAGACATTAAGAAAACCTTCATTAATATCAAAACAAAGAATGAACCATTGAAAATGAAGGTCTACGATCAGTATATGAAAATGGCTCCTCACAATCAACAAAGTTTGATGTCAGCATTTGATCTGTCACAAGGTAAAATGCAAATGAGTCACTTCAAAGCAAAGGTGCCAAAGCCAACTTCAGCAACAGATTACATCAGAACAAATTTTGAAGTTTTAGCAAAAGATATCCATCCCTTGGATCAGATAGATCTTCATAGACAAACAGGGGAAATGGTTTATTCTACTCTCACCAACAAAGCCATGGCAGCTTTAACGCTGCAAGATTCCTTGAATAATACTACTGCACAATTGAAGATTGAGAGGGCCTCCTCACAGGCCAAGGACAATAGAATAAAATCTCTAGAAGAGATCATCATTGGTTTGGGTCACAATCCCAAAGACATTAAAGGTATTGAGGCATTGGTAAAAAAAAAAGAGGATGATATAGCTGCACTCAGAAAAAAGCTGAAATTACCAGCCTCGAGGCACCCTCAGACACAGGAAGTTATAAAAGGAAATTCACAAGAAGAAATGATGGAGTTGCTCTTGAATTTGACAGAGCGACTAAATGAAACAGAGAAGGAGTTGGAAAAAGCATTGCAGGAACAGGAAAATATCAAGCAGACTTCAATAACAGGTACTACAACTACAGGACAGCAGGAACAACCATCTCAGGTGAACATTTCTAATTTGAATTCTGAGGATTTAATTAAACAAATGGAGAGTTTGCAGCTAAAGGTCACAGAACTCCAAGAAACAAAATTACAATTAACAAAATTGGAGGGAAAATATGACACATCCAAAAAGACAACTGCTGACAACCTCAGGGAAATAAAAAGATTGGAGAAATTGGTTGAGGCTTTGCAAAAAGATCTTTCACTGGAAAAGCCTCTGAACGAAATAAATGATATTCTTTGGAGCAACATCATTGAATTAATAAGAGATATTTGGCCTTCCATTCAAGCTATTTTTGAGCAAAATGAGTTAGTCAAGATAGCACAAGAGGAAATAAATAAAACTAGACATGAATTAAGGGGCAAGCCGGAGCATGCCCAACAGATCATTCAATTTTTGAATTCCAGAACAAAACAACAGCTTGCATTGTTAGGAATTGATGACAGAACAGGTGTAGTTTTGGAAGCAAAGAGAGTTTTCACCAAGAAGACTTTCATGCAAAATCTAGAAAGAAAGTGTACTGACATTTTGGTCGATATCAACGTTTTCAGAGAGAAGTTTCAAGCTTTGCTGGACAGTGAATTGCCAAGTCCCATGCTCACAGAGGATCAAATAGTAGACTTGGAAACATATGAGAAAATAATAAAAGCTCATGCTAAAAATACAGCTATAGGTTCTACTAGCTCATCAGAACCTGTATTACCAACCGGGAAAAGTATTTATGAAAAAGTGAGGAATCTGTTTCATCTAGAGCATGAACTAAAGTATCTATTTCCGAACGAGCCCACTTTTTATAAACTTACTGAAGCAGATGAAACTTTAAGGAAACTCAGAAGAACAATGATACCAGATGATCAGTGGTGGAAGGAAATGCTGGAAATTTTGTAAAAAATGTTTTCAAGATGAAAGTTTATCTTTACAATTGAGTAAATGGTAAAAAACAGAAAAGCAGATGAAAGAGTATCAGATGAAAGGTTAAAGAGTATCCGTAAGAAGAAAGAGTATTCAACAAGTCAAAGGAATACGCAAAGGACAGCACAGAGCCCTATTTTAAGCACTTATCCTTAGCACGTCCATGAAGAAAGGAACAGCACATCAGCCGTTACTCATTATTCTATTTTACGAGACCATGTGTCTCTTGTTTGTTTGTAAATATGCTTTAAGTCAGCCTGGATTATTGGCTAAGATAGAGTAAGATTGTTAGGATTATTTTTTGTATAAATAAACCCTCAAAGAGAGAGTTGAGGGTGGATTCTATTACTCTGCTGTAACATTGAGGTTTTCGGAATAAAAAGCTTTTGGACAAATTTACTTGTGGCTTGCTGGATGACGATTTGAAAGCACTGGACTTGTTGCAGGATTCATGTGTTGGACTACAGTTCAATAAGTGTTTCTACCCTTTGTCCGCAATTTTATATTAGTTTATAATACCATCATATCCATTTCTGAATAATTTACATAAAGGATTGAAACAGAATTTGCTTAATTGTACTCTGTTTTCAAATGTTATTATTCTTAATGTTTTCTTCTGAATTAGTTATAAGCATGAATTCTTAAATGCTCTTGCTTTGCTAATTTAAACACTGTTGATTACTATAATAAAGAATTCTTCATTGCTCTTTGTTTGTAGTCATCTCATTTCTTTCTTTTGAACATGGTGAAAGATTCTTAGCTGCCTTTCATCCTTTCAAGATCATCCCATCCACTTTAAATTTTAAGGATTGTTCTCTGTCTAGCTATCTTGCCCTGTAATACCATCTTGTGCTTAGAATAGAAATCCAGTAAAGCCATCCTTTGACTCCATAGCCCAATGGACTGAAAGCTCTCAACCTTGCCCTTAGTTTGTGGATTCCACCATTTTCCCAAAACAAACTTTGAATCTATAACTAGCCTAAACCTTCCAAGAACAAAGATAAATCATAAAGAGAGAGCCCTCTCTGGATGCAGATTGGCTAGATTCTGCATCTAAAAGGTTGGTTTGTGGTTACCTCGGGTATACTTTCCTCTTACGCAACTTCTAGGAAAACCTGAGTGATAACAGATTCATCCAAAAAAGCTATGGGGGCACCATTAGAGAAGTTAGAAGAAAAATTACCTTATGCAATATATTTCATCAGTAAGAACTTGTCTAAAGATGAACTCAATTATACTATCACAGAGAAGGAGATGTTAGCCATTTCCATGCTTTAAACAAATTTAGAAATTATGTCACTGGGTATCAGACCTTTTTACACACTGACCATGAAGCCATAAAATATTTATTGAACAAATCGAGGTTAATTCTAGGATAATTAGATGGTTGTTACTATTACAGCAATTTGACGTAACCATTGTTAATAAACATGGAAAGGAGAATGTTGTTTCATATTTTTTTATCCAGGTTAGCTCTATTTGTAGATAAAGAAGGAATGGTGGAAGACCAACTGCCAGATGAATATCTCTTCACTATATTAGCACTCTCAACATGGTTTTCTAACATAGCTAACTACTTAGTTGCTGGAAAGTTCCCTCCTAATCTCTCATTCAATGAGAAAAGAAAGATCATCAGAAAAAGCGCCCCTTTCACATGGATTGGGGGAAATCTCTTCAAGCTAAGACTTGACCAAATTCTCAGAAGATTTGTGAGGGAGGAAGAATTTTTTGATATCCTCTCTGCATGTCACGATAGCCCTTGTAGGGATTGCCTTCAAAGTTTTGTAGGAAGGATACTATTGGCCTACCCTTCACCAAGATTCCAGAAGATACACTAGAAGGTGCGACCATTGCCAAAGGATGGGGAAACCTACACAAAGGGACGAGATGTATTTTCACCCTCAGGTGGCTCTTAAACCATTTAAAAAATGGGGCATGGAATTAATTGGACCTATTGATCCACCATCCATACAGAAAAAGTATATCATAGTCTGCATTGACTACTTGAAAAAGTAGGATCAAACAAAAGCCGTGAAGGTAGAAATTGAGGATAAAGTAGAAAAAATTATGAGGGAGAATGTGTTTTAAAAATTTGGATACCCCAGAGAAGTAGTCATTTATCAGGGGGTACAATTCACTTCTCATCCCATTGAGAATTTTCTGAGGAGTCACAAGGTAAAGCATAAGACTTCTACTTCCTACCACGCTCAAGTGAATGGCCAAGTAGAAGTGACCAACAGGGCCTTGGAGAGTATCCTCGGCAAGGTTGTGAGCAGCAGTAGGAAATATTGGGTGGACAGATTGGTAGAATCCACTTGGGCCTATAACATTACTTAGAAAACAACAACATGATTCACTCCCTATGACCCGGTCTATGGCAAGAAATCTCCGCTTTCAGTTGAATTTGAATTCAACACCTTAAGGATGGCATCTAAGTTAGACCTAGATATATAAAATTCCCAAAAAGAGAGGTTGTTTCAATTAAATGGATTGGATGAGTTTAGGATACAGGCACTCCTTCACACAGAGGTAATTTAGCTACAAAGGAAGGTTTGGCATGACAAGTACATAAATGAAAATACCTTTCAAGAAGGAGATTGGGCCTCAGTTTATGACTCAAGGTTTAAGGACTTCCAAGGAAAAATGATGATAAGATGGCTGGGACCCTACAAAGTGGAAAAATGTTACGATAATGGCATAGTTCAGATTAGAACCATAGATGAGGAAGGAATTCCCCTACTTGTGAATGGTTACAGGCTTAAAGTTTACAAGAAGCCTCTGTCTAGGGCATAATTTATAAATTCCATAAACATGGAGGTGTATGTCATGGGAAACTCCATAGTTTATAGTGCCTCCTAGAGAAAAATAATAATAATAATAATAAAGAGGCATGGGCTAAAAACTCTCTAAGGCACCCTAGGCCAAATCTAGGGTTGAAAACGTCCATGAGGTAGTCCTGGAGCAAGACAAAAAAATAGAGAATAAAAGATTCTTGGGTGAAAACCTCCTTGAGGCGCCCAAGAAAGGCCTGTGGGTTGAAAACCTCTATTGAGGCAGCCCACTGGCTTTCATAAAAAAGGGGGAAAAAGAAAGAAAAGAAAAAAGAAGAAAAATAACTATGCACTTATGTGTTTTTATGTTTTGTAGGTTATTGATTAAAGATGGTTTTTGGGATCTAGAGGAGAAAATTATCTTCATTCTCTCTTCTCCTCTACTTGCACACTCCATAAGCCACTCCATAATACATACATTCATCCATTTCACCCATGAGATAGGCAACAATTTCATTTTTTTCCCTAAATTGTAATTGTTAGATGAAAATCAGGCAACTACAAAATTCTTGTAGCACTACAGGAAACTCATTTATGAAAGAAAAATCCCTCTCAGGGATTGTTTAACTTCAATAAGGGAATTATAATTCATTTTTTTCCTATACCTACCATTACCAAACCCTTATTTCATCCCATGCACAACGATTCCCTATCTAAACCCCATGTTGCACCATTAGCAGCTAAATCATTGGAAACTTGGCATGGGACACATTTCACTTGCCTATCCTCCACTCCATTAATTCCATGAATTCCTCCATAACCTCCATGAACCACATCCATCCATTTTTGAGCAAAATGAAGCAAGAAGAGACAAGAAACAAACTGCTACAGGTATCAAAAAGTTTCTTGTAAGAAAATCTATGTGTGGCACAACAAGGCCAAAAGATGAAGGAAAGCTGATGAGGATGACTCCAGAAGACCACCAGTAGAATCCAAAAGGGAAATAAAAAAAAACATGGAACCTAAAAACCTCGATGCAGCACTCGAAAAATAAAAAAACAAGAAAATATTAAGCATCTCTCTCAGAAAAGGCAAGCATCTCACTTAGAAAACAAATAAAAAACTAAAGATACAACAAAGAAAGACCAATGCTTCCACCACCAGCTCCTTCAACACCTCACCAACACCATGTAAGCTCAAGTATGTCCCCTAACCTCTCTCTATGCATCCATAATGGACAAAATGGTTGAATGTCGAGTTTTAGAAATTTAAAAGGAAAAAAGGTGGCCATTTAATTTGGCCACCTTTGTAAAGTGGAACTGGAGGAAAAGTGAAAGTGCATGCCACCTGGGAAAATCAAATCAGTTCAAGTAAGAGGGGATGGGTATGAATAGAGTGATCATGAGGCTCAATAATGATTAACTAAAGTAGGGCCAATGGTATCAAAGAGGAAAACTCGTGTTAAGTATGAGTTACCACAATGCTCCAAATTTAGTTAAAAATAAAATAAAGGTAAGATTAGTCTCATTTTTACCCTTACATTAAGAATTTTTAAGAACAGGAAGGGTAGGAGAGAAGTGGGAGGCATTAGATGAATAACATCGAGGTTTGAGCTTGCATGCACCATCATACTACAAGAAACAAAGTTTGGCTACAGGCAACTTCAGAAGTAGATCAACAAGGGTTCAGAAGGCAACACAGAGTCACCTATGGGTGAATTTGCTTCCCAAAGCCTCCATCTCTCAAACCAAAATAACATAGGACAAAGGTAAGCAGTTTCCATTTTCTAGCACTTAAATTTCTCCATACAATTCACACTCAACAAAGTAAGTTTGACAGTTAAAGGACAAAAGAAAATTTTCTTGCATTTTGTTTCAAGACCTCCATCTTCAAGACATAACTCTAAAACCTCTCACCACCTTCATATCACAACCATTAAAATGGGAGGAGGATTCAAAAAAAGAGAGCATACTGACATTAAGAGAATTAGGCAACACCCTCATGTTATGGAAATATTTTGAAATCACCAATGGCTAGGGTTCTTTGAGATATTGAAAGGTTCTGATGAAGAAATAACTAAGGAATTTGTAGTGGCTCTATAGTCACATTCAGAAGAGAGAGCCATAAATGTGCTTAGAGGCCTATCCATCACACTATATCCTGAACTCATAAGCAGAGTTACAACTTTTCCCTTAGGAGTCAAATGGGTTAAGGAGAGAATTCCTAGCACTGCGACCAAGAAGAAATTATTCCTACCATGGGAGGAGTACATTGAAGACCAAAATGGAGTGAGGAGAGAAAGCCTTCCATACCCCTGGGATGAAGTAGCTTTTCACATCATGAAGTTTATTTCTTGTGAAGCCAAACTTAGTGTGGTCTATGGGTATCATTTCATATTGTTAAATGAACTTAGATTTCAAGAAGAACTCCCACTTTAACAGAGATTAAGTGTCCCTCACTTCCTCTTAAAATCCATAACTGACATGAGCCATAAAGTGAGGCAAAGAAAATATCAGCACTTGGCCCATCATGGCCTCATAAAAGTAATTGTAAACGATGCTTTGAGAAGGTTGAACCTACCTGTATCATAGTATTCTTTCATAAACACAGATAGGGAAGCCTTTATAGCTACCCAAATAGGGAAAACCTATGCTTCGAGCCTTAGAGAAAGAGAAGAAGAATAAGAAGAAGAGGCTAAAGAGGAGGTAGAAGAGGAGGTAGAAGAAGAGGAAGAGGAGGAAGAAAACAAGGAAGAAAAAAGAGAGATGGAAGTTAAGGCAGAAAACATAGAGACAATAGAGATAGAGAAAGAAAAATTTGAGGGAAAGGAGGAAGAAAAGACTGGGGAAAAGGAAAATTTAGACCCTATCCCAGGCAGTGAAACCTCCCCTCAAGACACCATCATGTCACCAGACATCACATATGAAGAGGTAGATGCTACCCTAGCTTCTTTGAGCACACCTGTCAAATCAAAAATAAAGAGGCAGACACCTATGTCCTTCAGAACTAGGAAGAGTCAGAGGGTGAGGAAGGGAAAACCACAAACTCCCACCAAGAGCCCTATTACCATTGAATAATCACCAAAGAAGGAGGAAGAAATTAGATTAGAGGAATGGAGGGTGCAAGAGGTCACTTCACCTATAAGGACCCCTGTAACATATACCATAAGACATTCAACCATATTGACATCCTATACACCTCATGAAACCACCACAAACCCTCCAAGGACTGAAAAGAGTGAAAAACAAGGAAAAGAGGGTCTTCAGCAAGAAAAACAGAGTTTTCTAGAGGAAACTCTATTTTTTCTACAGGAAACTCTAGCAAGCACAGATTTGTTGAAAAATGCCTTGGTTGAGGAGGAAAAGACAATCACAGAGGGGAAAGAGGTTAAGGAACCTAAGGACAAGGCACAAGAGGAAAAAAAAGATGAAAAAGAGGGAGGAAAATATGATAAGGAAGAGGCCAGCTCACCAAAACTAGTCCTCAAATATGTAGCAGTAGTGCCAAACCTGAGCCCTGAACCCAATCTCAGCTCTTACTACACATACATTGAGGGGGCTAGATCAATTCCTCAAAAGTTCATAATCCCTTTGTTTTATCAGTTGGAAGAGGAGCGGGCACACACTCATCATTGGATGAAGCTTGCCACATATAAAGGAGTGTATGACATAGGGGTCATGGAAGGAAAAGTAGCTGAGTTGGGGAAGGATTTATCTAATGTTAGGCTTAGAGAGTCAGTTTTTAAGGAGAAACTTCAGAAGGCACATGCAAAGAATGTATCACTACAAGAGTAACTTCAGCAAAGGGATAAACAAGTGGCCACCATGGAAAACTTGTGCATGGAGGCCATTCAACATAGATATCCTTCAGATTCATATACAAATTACCTCAAGGTGTAGTGGCTCCTCTTTCAAATTAAAACATTATCCTCCCATGGATCGTTGGCTTTCCAAAACTATAGAGAGTTCATTGATTTTTGCAACCAAGGAAGTATGGTGGATAAAGAAAAAATTGCGGAGTTTTACATGCATAACCTTGTGTCGGCAAAATTTAATATTCGTGACCCCAATCCTAAGATGGGTGATATGCAATTAATGGCATTGGCATCATGGATGGTTAATAAAGAGACCAGGGAAAAAAAATGAGAAGTGTTATGAGAAGGGAAAATAGAGAACCCTTACACATTAGGGAAAAACTATTCAACCGTAGGGGAGTCATCAATAACCATTTAAAGATTGAAAAATATCCTGAACTTCCAGAAAGATACCTCCACACACAAGCTCAAGCAATGGCTCACTTTGATGATGTTTCTAGGTTGTTGGGAGATGAGTGCATAATGGCTAGTCAAAGGAGATGGAACAACCTCCCTCAAAACTTTAGAAACATGAAGTACCACACACCAAAATGGTTGAGGGGTGCCTTGGAGAGAGGACTATTGTACAAGAGGGCCATGCAGGCCAAAAATATTTAGTGGCTTGGCTTGAAACTTAGTCCACCCTTGCTATTGGGGTTGAGTGATGGAACGGTCTAAGATTAGTAGAATAGAGAATGGGAGGAAGCATAAAAGAATGAGGGTTTTTACCCTCCTGAAGGGACTCCCACACTTCTTCCTTGGGAAGTCAGAGGGTCAATCAAAGCCTTAAAAGAAATGTAGAAGGAGGACTAGTTTCTCAAAGGATGAGAAACCATTTAGTAGGGGGGTGATGATGATCTCCATCATTAGGTACATTTGGAGGGGTTAATGGTCACCTTTTCTCCTTATTAAGTCTCTTTTTCTTGCATTGTAATTATATTAAGGTCTTATGATGTTAGTGTAGATGTTGATTGAGGCTTATCATACTTCGTGTACCTAACATGAGCTAAATGTAGGAAAATCATGAAGATATTACATTTTTTGTTAATATTTGTTATTAAGACTCTGAGTAGACACCAAGGATATATTCTAGGGTGATTTTCCACCCTCCTTAACTCCCAAAGGTAGCCAAGGGATCCTTGAGATTCCCTCCAATAGCTCGAAATCAAATGCAACCAAGCAAACTCAAGATCAAGTGCACCAAAGCCACACTTCACTTACAGTCAAGTGGACTCATCACCTACTTTTTAGGGAGTTTTTGGTAGCTACCCTTTAGGTTAAACAGGGCTGAGAAAGAGCTCATTAGGATTCAAACTTTGGAGGAATAAATTAGGCTATTTTCTCTTGTAATCAATTTTTAAGACTTTCATGTTGATTTAATGAGACTATATTTTCAAATAAAATGAGTATTCAGATTATGCTTCACTGATCTAGTTTCATAGATATAGGCTTGTGGGTTAGGGCCCAATCCATGTGCCTTAGTCTCTCTTGTGTAATAATTCTTTACTTTCATGTCATTTTATCTAGTTTTTCTTATGATATTTTAGCTAGTTTTCTTGTATTTTCATTCACTCTTTTTAGTTTTCTTCTGTTTGTCTTTTGTTGTAGATTTAGCTTGCTTAGATGTTGGTAGAATAGGTTATAAATTCAGAAAGTTGTGAGTCAAGCCTCCCCCTCTCATCTCTTTCATTAGAGCTTGAGGAGGGTAGACCTTCCCCATAGACCAAAATTTATTTTTAGTTTATGATTTCTTGGAATGGATAAGTTAGATTGTTGTAGTTCCCTAGATATTTTTAGAATGTTGTGTTAGATCTCTATTTGAAGGTTAAAGTAGATATGATTTCCAAATTAAAGTCATATTTTCCCTTGTCTTTATCATGAATTTATCCATTTTTATTGCATGAAAATGTAGTTTTCTTGCAGGTTCAGGTAGCATAGCCAAGGAGAACTTCACCAACACCTTCATCTTCATCTCTCACCCTTCACCAACCCTCTGTTCATCAAAATCACCATCAGCCCTGTTTTCAGATTTTTCACCCCTACACCATGAGAAAACCCTAGGGGTGCAAGACAGACCTCCTAAGAGGTTCTAAGCTTGGCCAAGGGGTGTGCCACCTTCCACTCGTCCAAATCCACCTTCACTCCACCTTCCCTACCCTTTTCACACCTATTTTTTGCTTCAGATTTCCCTCGGTTTGTTTCTTGTAGCAATTTAGGACTTTATTGTCCCCTACAAGAAACCTGTAGCAACACTTGAAGCAGCACTAGTGGGCCCCTCCTTAATCCCATAAACCACCATCCAAATCCTCTAGGCATGGAAAAACCACCCATACACCTTTAGCCTTGCACCCATGTGTTCAATCCTTCCATAAGCCACCGTAGTACTTTCTTCTCCTAAGCTGCAAAACAACACATTTACAAGAATAGTTAGGTCATGATTAGTTGCATGATTAAAATAATGATAGATAGAGCATAGAGTAAGTAGAGAATTTTTATCCATTTTTCCCATAAAAGTGTGATTTGGTTAGTTTCCTTTATGCAATTTCAATTCAAGAATTTACTTCATGCAAGATACATATTTTTCTTTCATTTCTTATCTTAACTTAATGTGTAGATTTCTTTAATTGCATATTAGTTAGATGTACTTTCTTGCTGTAGTGTAGTTCTATACTTCCTGATAGTGCAATGGATTTGAATCATTTATAGCCCTATGACTAAATTCAGAAGTGTGACAGACTTCATCCATAAATCCTAGAAGTAGCACCCTTTCGTAAAGCTTAGAAGAGGATGACACGAGTAGAATGCATCTGCTGTGTATATAGCATTGTCACCTCCAAGTTTTACGAACCTCGGGTTGATAAAGTAAAGTAGGGTAGCCTCTGGGAGTTGCAACATTCTTGGTGCAATACCAAGGCTCACCACCATGAAAAAGGAAGAGGATCCATTTTCAAGTTCATTGATAATAATGAACCATTTATGTAGGCACATGGATGATAATACCATAAGTGTACAAGCACCCCCTTGTCATAGAAAGGAATTATAGGCATGAACTACATCGTTGGAAGTAAAATTACCTTTATCACCAGATTGGTGAATTTTAAAGAGACTTCAACACACCTGTTACACACTGAGGTGTAATCTATGGAAAATTTTAACCTTTCAAATAGTCATAAGCACATATACAAGAATTTCTAGCATGAAGAACAAAGATTCAATGTTGTGAAAGGTTTCTAGGAAACTAAGCTATTAGCAGGGACCCATAAATGATCTCCCAAAGATAGGAAATCAACCAAGTTAAATCAACTTGACGATAACCAACCATTCAAACAAATATTACTAAGGTGTTCCAACATTAGGACAATATACAAACTAGAACTCCTAGTCTTGAAGGATTTAATCAACAATGCATTCGTAATAGAAGTGTAACATCACTTGGATAATTTATTAAATGACGTCAACCTACCCATCTGGTTGTGCTCCACACCTCACAACATATGGAGTTATTATTTCAAGACCTTAATGCAATGATTGTGTATAATTAACATTAGCCTTATGCATCACGAATACTGGAAGAATACTCTCATACCGAATAATAGGTTAACAAGGATAAATGATGAGGAAACCTCACATTCCATAGAGTAAGCACAAAAAATACATTAGAAGCTAATGATCAAATATGCACCATGCTACATAATAAAAAGGTTCTCCATGTTAAACATTACTGCACATATCAACATTTTTATCTACAATCCTAGTGCCTAAAGCAATCAAATAGTATGTTATCCAATCCTGTAAAATATCACTTACAAAATCATGTCTTAAGAATTGGTGAAACCTAATTTAACATACATTCATTATCATGAAAATTTCATATGAATACTTATATTATAAATTATTGGGAAATTAAGTCTAGGACTATGACTCTCCACCCCATTGTAGATAGTTGTAACAAAGTATCACTTTCAACTATCACCCTTGAGCCAAATTCCAGAGACTAAAGGGCATTTTTATCAAGGGATGAGCACAACCTATAGTTTATCTAGGGACTCTAGAGGTCTTTCCACTTCCAACCTCAACTAAGTTTCAAATAAAAAGTGTACATGGAATCGAGAGACTCACCATCTCCACCCTTTTACTGAGTTGCAAACAACAAATGCACATGGAATCGATAGACTCATCATCTCCACCCTTATAATTCTAAGTTGCAATAAAAAATTGCATACGGATTTGAGAGAGTCACCATCTCCACCATTCATTTGAGTTTCAAACAAAAAATTCATAGGGAATCAAGAGAGTCACCATCTCCACCCTTCAATTAAAATGGAAACAAAAAATTCTAAGGGAATTGAGAGACTCACAGTTTCCACCCTTCAATTAAGTTGGAAACAATAAATTCACAAGGGATCGAGAATCTCACCATCTCGACCCTTCAACACAACACCATGGTTACATCCAACTTGGGGGCTCCAAAATTATAACAAATCAAATAGCTGACAAGGAAGCCATCTAGAAGCCTTCTAGGAATTTTCATAGGAATAATTCCTCCACCCTAGTCCTCTGGGATTTTTAGATAATCACCATCTCCATCGTCTTTCCGTTGGGGACTCGAGAGACAATTTATTCCCCACCTAGATGTGTTTCTTCTGAATTCTTTCTGACCCAGAGTATCTCATTCTCCTTTGGGTTTCTTCCTTCCACACTCTCCCCTCATTGTTTTCTCTTTGTGGCTATGTTACTTTGTCTATCTTCCTTTTTTCTGATAATCACACTACCAGTTAGATATTCTCAACTAATGAAAAGTGAGCCACATATTCCTCTATCATTAGTTTCTTAATGCGATTAAATAACTCACTTTCTCTTTCGTGCTCTAGGTGTAATTACTTAAAAATGCAGTCAACTTCATTTGTTTTTTGTCCTCTCTTGCTTGCATTATTCTCGAAGAGATAATGGTTTGGAATACCTTCTTGCAGTTCCATTAATTTTACAACCTAGTCTATTAAGGTAGACAACAACCAACCTTTAATGGCTATCCTAACGTTTCAGATTTTCCTGCCTTAAGGAAATTACAGTATCCTAAGCGAGCAACCTCCCTAGTGTCTCGAATCCATGTTCTAGGAGTCAACCCAATTATAAAATATTTGAATTTCATATATGAGTGTAAGTAATTGGGGTTCTCACATAGGAATTTGAACTGCCATAAATTTTAATTAGTTATCTAAATTTAGTTACCTTCTCCAAGATTTCTTTAGCCATTTCTCAACAAAATCCCATAAAATTTCCATGATAACTTCTTGCTTCAAATGTATCTTAAATAAATCATATTCAATGTACTTGAGATCATAATCATCTTGATGTAGTCACTATTATGGCATGGATTAGTCTTGTTACACCTAATAATTAGGATATGAATTTCCTTAGGTATCGTGCTACTGTTATGTAACTAGATCTCATAATGAACAATTCTTAGATGATGCAAATCAAAATATCTCCTTGGTATATATAGGAGTATAAAGGGTCAAAATAAATTAGGCCTACATAAAAATAATAGTGTAAGGGCTAAAAAATAACAATAGTGGGATTCTATGGGGCACAACAATATCAATAAGGGGGATACATGGGGCACATCAGTAACAATATGGGAGTTAAACTAGCATTATAGGACCTAACATGACCTTATCCTTCAAAAAAGTTTTGTCCTCAATTATTGAGTAGTTTTAGATGCTTCTATATAAAATTCTCATAATCCCATGTGGAATATTTAGTGAGTACATTCTTCCATTTAATGGTATAATATGTAAATGATCGATTTTGTAGTTGTCTGTAATATTCCAAATCAGGAACAGCTCAGCAAGCTTGTTGAAATAACACACTTCTGAGAATATTGTGCATATAATTGAGTTTGCAGCTCCTGGATCCCTTAGATCAGATCATCTAAGATATAAATCCAAAAGGAGAGCAAAAAAAAATAGACTAGGTGGGTTAAACAAATCTCCCACAAACTAGTCTAGCTGAAAATCACCCAAAGAGAGGGGTTGTAGCTCTATGCAAAGGACTGCTTCTGAAATAACGTAGATCCACTGAAGAAAATTAGGAGGCTGATATGGAGGTTCATAAATAAGATGTAAAACAGAAAATCAGATGTATATTAAACCCCATACATTGTACAAGAGAAATAATGAGACAATACAGGAAGAACCCTCAGAAATGAGGTGCTACAACCATGAGAAAAGACTGTATAACCATGACAACGTTATTTTTAGTGGCTGAAGAAGTATTTTATTAATCTTCAGAGATAGAGCAGAAATGCACACAAAAATTTAGATCTAATACAGATCTGTGTATAAGAAATGCTAATGTATACATTCCCGTTGGGGTTTCGTGCAAAACATGAAGCATAGAGAGTAGATCTGAGATCTAAGCTTGCAGATCTGCAGAATGATTCAGAAATTTTTGAATAATACAATGGTACAAAATATCAGATCTGAAACTAACATGTATTGGATGGCCAATCCATGGATCATCATAGTGAGAGGAATAATCCCAACACCGAAGATCTCTCCTCCAAAATGTAGACAAAACACCCTACAGCTGTGGATCTGCAAATAATGTTGTCTAGGGAGAGAAACAGTGTTGCAGCCTCTGAGAATGATTTGTCCTGATGCCAAGATGTAGATCTAAAGCACAATCAGCTAATGAACTCTTCCAGCAGGTTAAAAGACACACTCACTAAGAAGAGCCACTAGTATAGGCTAGATCTGAACAGATCTAGTGTCTTCCACTACTACAACTCACAAGGACATATCAGCCCTCAATAGGAGCAGTGCTTTAGGTGTAAAGTGAGCTTGGCCTAAAAGCCTGATGTGGAAAAGATAGCACAAGTCTCCTCCAAGAGCTGCTCAAGGAAGGAGGTGGGATTCCTGAACAAGAAGACCCAACATGGGATGTTTGAACAGACACTACCTTTAGAAATTATAATCTTCAACAACCCTCTCTTGTTTCTCTCCTCCTCCTTTTATACGATTGGAGTCTTGGAAAAACCCTAAACCACTTCATTAGTTTAGCCCCTTTCACATGTAGAATCTCCTTCTAGAACTGTGTTTTCCCTCAAGGAGGTTCAATGCATCTAGACTGCGCTGTTGACTTGGTCAAAGGTGACCCATTCTTGTGATCTAGACCCATTCACACCTGCAAGATTTTATTTACATAGCCAAGATATGTCTTTGTTCACATAGGCATTGATTTATTCTTAGTTTTCAGGAGTTTTACATGCCCCCCTTTACAATTTATTCATCAATTTTGAAATGCAAAAATAAACAAGGCAAGATTAATATTCCTATTAGCTGCAGCTAATTTAGGAATATTACAGTCTCCCCCTCCCAAATTTTGCTTGTCCTCAAGCAACTGCAAGGGTGATGCAAAATCTCCTCTTCTTCTCTTGTGGCCTCTTCATTCAATAGTCTCCACCATTGCTCTGAATTTTCTGCAATAGTTCCGTCTTCCAATGGTCCTTCCTCAATGTGCAAGTTGGCCCTTGGTGAGTAAACCCAATGGCTCTCATCATGAAATAATGGAAGGTTGTTATGGAAACCTTCTTGCTGATCCATGGCCTTCTCAAGATAGAAGTGATGACAATCATGGGGATTTTCATGATTCATGAAAGTTTCCCATCTCCATGCTATCATCTAAATGAAGTGGATCACCTCCCAGCTTGGAAATCCATAGAAAAACTCCTCCCTAACACATTTTAGAGAAATTTTCCCAAAAAACATATGGCTCACTCTACAAAGAGACAAGTGCTCTATCATAGTGGCCATACAAAATATCATGCTCCCATGGAAGCATGCAATGCAAAAAGAATGGGGAACTCCTTTCCCCAAGGACACAACCAACAAGTGTGCCTCTCCTCCAACCATGTTCCCAAGAGTAAGAACATTTTCATCATATGGAATCATGATTAGAATCATGCTATCTACCATGTATGATAAATGAGAAGGAATATTTTCTCTCATGTGCAACCAACACAGTTTTATCCTCAACTGCCATAGAATAGGATATGATATGTGCCTTCCCAAACACTTGTTTGATGCCTCATCCCTTTTGAATGCTTGGATAAAATGCATCACATTTGGTGTAAAATAATCACACCATGAAGAATATAATATCTTGCCAAGATCCTCGAAGGAATGACTTGCATCAACATAGTTCATGGCCTTGAGTAGCCCATGAAAATCATCATAAATAGTGCCCCCTTTGGAGAAATGTTCTGCAAGTGAGTGTTAGAAAAAGATAATCATATAGGAGATACATGATAACATTAAAAAAGACAAGTCCCTCTATATACTTGTTTCACATCAGTGGGGTAACTCATGGATGAGTTCCCTCTTACACTTAATGAGTAAGGAGATGTGAATGATGGATATTTCCAAGAGCTAGGCTCCTCCTCCTTTACCAAGTAATCCATGCACATATTCATATGAGAGTGCACCTCTTCCTTGAAAGCTTCCCATATGAATCCAACCAAAGAGTATGATATGCTCTAATGAACCCATTGGGTTTGGAAAGCAGGATTTCATAGGTGGCATCTAGTAGTCTCTCCTTGAACTTGGAGTCTCTATTCAAAAGAATAAGATTATAGAAATAGATAAATCCATCAACCACCTTGACCCTTTCATCCTTTACTTCCCCATCAAGAACCCCCCATGTGAAAAGTTCCTTGGAGTACTCTATCATGAGTTGGGAATCCCAATAAGGATCCAAGCTCTCCAAGAATGACAACGTTGTAGAGGTATGAAATGCTGCCCCTGTCATATCATGGCTCCCTTCTTTGACATCATTGATATCAAAGTCACATGTTGGAGCATCATAATCTCCCCTTTTCTGCCCCATTTTCAGCTGATCTTGCTCAAGACAAGATTGAAGCATATGGAAATCAACATCCCCTCGGAAATTCCTTATCTTCCAAAACTTCCTCATTTTGGCCCAAGTATACAAGAGGGTTAGAATCCCCTTGCTATGTTCAGAAATCTTCTTTGTGAATGAAGAGATCATGGGCTGCCCAAAAGATATGGAGGTGCCATGTGTCCTCATGCTCATGCCATCATAGATCTCTGATTTCTCCTCTCTCAGCGCAGATATCTGAGTGGGAGTTAGCAATGCCCCTTTAAGGAAATTTCTCATCTCTCTTCTGAATTCATGAGAGATTCTCTATGCTGTGCTAGCTTCTCCCAAGGCTCAATCCTTAGCCAAGTATGCATATGTTGCCCATTGTTGAGAGAACACTTTAGATTTCCTCCTATCAAGAGGTGCTCCTGGTAAAGCACCTCCTTGTAAAGAGGTGTCAAGGCATAGAGTATAATGTGGATGTAGGTAGACAGATTTTCCCCCACCTTTAATGCATAGGTCCTCTTGCCTTCTTTGTGCTTCCAAGATTTGAAACAGATAAGGGTTCATGCTCTTCATCTTGTGATTCCCTTCCTCCTCTTTTCCTCCTTCTATCTTCAAGATCTCATCATTTGACAATGATGGTACATGCTGCTCATGTGTTCTGCCAAGAGCTCTATGTATGAGATCTTTTGGAACTCCTTGCAAGAGTGCAAGAGTTTCTTCCCTTGGAGCAAGTTCTCCATCCTCCTCTCCATGAAGTGCTTGAGGTGCCCTTTTTTTGAGTGCATTATTATCTCCTGTCTCCTCCTCCTCTTTAATAACTGAAATTGTCTCATCATCAACAAGAGACCTTAGATCTTGATCATCTATTGAAGGAGAAACCTTCATGCTTTCCTCTTGAGAAGAGGACCCTTCACTCAATGGAGATCTTGCCCTTGGCAATGCATCAAACAAAATTACACCTTCTTCCATGTTTTTTAGAAATGGAGTTGGACTCATAGACCCTTCCAACTCATGCAAAAGATTTATCTGATGTGGTTTGATAGTGTCAACAGAAGATGTAACACATGGAGCTTCATCAAACCTTTCTATCAATCTTTCAATAAACCTTGCATAAGTAGGTGTATTTGCATTCTTCAAGGAAAAAGACTCAAACAACCACCAAGCATATGCTTTACCTTCAAAATGAAGCGCTGCTGCTTTGATGGCTTCAATCTCTGAAACTTGATGTTGTTGCACAAAGTTGTCTAGCTCCTCCACCCAAACCCTAACTGGACATTTAGGTGATCCATCAAAGATAGATAGATATAATCTACCCTTACCATGCCACTCCTCCTTTGTGCCCTTGCTCTCCTTGATCTTTAAAAACCCTTGGAAGTTCAAGTAATCTTTTAACTCCTTGGATTGATCTTCATACTCCTGCAAATACTCTCTAAGAGTCTCCTTCTCGGGTTCACCTCCTTTCTTCCTCTTCATGAAGAAATCATAAACATAGTGCTAAATATTTGGTGATATGGCTGAGTGCACATATCCATAAGATGAGGATTCAAAATTTTCCTCATGTATATATCTTATAGATATGATCAGAAGATCTTCTTGCTCTTGAAACTTCCTGGGAGTGTCACTGCTTCTTCTCTCTTCTTCTTGTACAACCTCCTTGGAGAGGCTCTTACTGGATCTGAAAAGTGATGAGAGTAAACTCATATTCTTCATCATTCTGACCTTGCTCCTTGCTACACAGCACTTTGGCTTGAAGCCACAGGCTGAGCCAAAGATCTTGCTCTGATACCACTGTAATATTCCAAATCAGGAACAAATCAACAAGCCTGCTGAAATAAAACACTTATGAGAATAATGTGCATAGAATTGAGTTTGAAGCTCCTGTATCCATTATATCAGCTCATATAAGATCTAAATCCAAAAGGAGAGCAAAAAAAAATCAGACTAGGTGGGTTAAACAGATCTCCCACAAACTAGTCTAGTTGAAAATCACCCAAAGAGAGGGGCTGCAACTCAATGCAAAGGATTTCTTTAGAAATAACGAAAATTCACTAAAGCGAATTAAGAGTATAATATGGAGGTTCAGAAATCAGATGTAAAATAGCAAACCAGATGTATATTATAGCCCATACATTTTATAAGAGAAAGAATGAGACAATACAGGAAAAACCCTTAGAAATGAGGTGCTACAACCATTAGAAAAGACTGTATAACCATGAAAACGTTATTTTTAGTGGCTGAAGCTGTAGTTTATTAATCTTCAGATCTAGAGCATATTTGTACATAAAAATTTATATCTTATACAGATCTGTGTACAAGAAATGATGATCTATACATTCCCCTTGCGGTTTCGTGCAAAACATGAAGCACAGAGAATAGATCTGAGATCTAAGCTTGTATATCTGCAGAATGATTCAGAAATTTTTGACTAATAAAATGGTACAACATATAATATCTGAAACTAACATGGATTGGATGGCCAATCCATGGATCACCACAGTGAGAGGAAGAATCCCAACATCGGAGATCTCTCCTCCAAAATGTAGACAAAACACTCTGCAGCTGTAGATCTGCAAATAAAACTGTCTAGGGAGAGAAACAGTGCTATATCCTCTGAGAATGATTTTTCCTGATGCCAAGATATATATATATGAAGCACAATAAACTAATGAACTCTTCCAGGAGGTTAAAAGACACACTCACTGAGAAGAGCCACTAGTATAGGCTAGATCTGAACAGATCTAGTGTCTTCCACTGCTACAACTCACAAGGATAGGTCAGCCCTCAATAGGAGTGATGCTATAGGTGTAAGCTAAGCTTGGCCTAAAAGCCTGAAGTGGAAAATATAGCACAAGTCTCCTCCAAGAGCTGCTCAAGGAAGGAGGTGGGATTCCTGAACAGGAAGACCCAACAAGAGATGTCTGAACAGACACTACCTTCAGAAATGATAATCTTCAACAACCCTCTCTTGTTGCTCTCCTCCTTTTATAATATTGGAGTCTTGGAAAAACCCTAAACCACTTCATTAGTTTAGCCCCTTTCACATGTAGAATCCCCTTCTAGAACTGCGTTGTCCCTTAAAGAGGTTCAATGCATCTAGACTGCGCTGTTGACTTGGTCAAAGGTGACCCAGTCTTGTGATTTAGACCCATTCACACCTGCAAGATTTTATTTACATAGCCCAGATATGTCTCTGTTCACATAGGTATTGATTTATTCTTAGTTTTTAGGAGTTTTACATGTCCTCCTTTACAATTTATTCATCAATCATGAAATGCAAAAATAAACAAGGAAAAATTAATATTCCTATTAGCTGCAACTAATTTGGGAATATTACATTGTCGGTTTCTTGTTTCTGCAACTTCTTTAGGATCCATTATGTTTTTTCCTTCCTCTTCAAGTTCTAGAAATATTGTTTGAACTAGGAGCTTATCACCTAGAACCTTCTTTAAGCATGAAATGTAGAATACCGTGTACTTGGGAATATGCATGCAACTTCCATTTGTATGCCACAATACCAACATTTTTCAACACCTTGTAAGGACCATATTACTTGGGTGATAATTCACTATCCTTATTATCTTTCTTGAGGGACATTTGTTTGCCGTAAAAATATCCAATTTCCTATGTTAAAACTTCTTTCACTGCAATGACGATCTGCCTGTTTTTTCATTTGAATTTGTGCCACAGTCAATTTATCCTTTAAGAGTTGGAGAACTTGTTGTTGATGTTTGATGTGATCTTCCACTGATTGAACCTTAGAACTTTCTCTTAAAGATGATGTGATGGATGGTGGATGATATCCATAAAGTTGCATAAATGGGGTCATTTTTTCTATGGTATGGAAGGAAGTATTATACCACCATTCTCCTAAAGGTAACCAATTGATCCATTGTGTTTTTTTTATCAGATGCAAAGAAATGAAGATATCCTTCCAAACATTTCTTCACTATCTCAGTTTTCCCATCAAATTGAGGATGATAATATGAGCTATTTCCAATTGAGTACCAAGACAATAAAATAATTGTCCAAAAAATTATAGTGAAAATAGGACCTCTGTCACTTATACTAATCTTTGGGTTTCCATGTAGCTTTTGAATTGTTCCCATAAATGAAGTATAAATTGTACTAGCTTTGAAAGGATGAGATTGCGAACAAAAGTGTACATACTTTGTAAGTCTATCAACTACCACCACGATGAAATTATTTCCTTTAGAATTGGGCAAACCTATGTTAAACCATAAATACCTCCTTCCAATGATGATTTGGAATGGCTAAAGGTTGTAACAGACCTGGGGTCTTAACTATATCAACTTTATTTTGTTGGAAAACCAAACATTCTGCCACAAAATTGTGAATATTGAATTTAAGGCCATCCCAAAAAAAATCCTTCCTGACCCTATGGTAAGTTTTTAAAAATCCTGGTTCCCTCATAAAGGAGAGGTGTGTAATTCCAAAAGAATATTTTTTTTTAGTTGGGATTTCTTATATAGATATAAGTGATCTTTGTACCATAATGAATCATTTTTCTAGATCAATTTATCAAACATACTCAAATATTGCTACAAATTTTGAGTGAGTGTCCACACCTCTTCATGATTCTTCCATCCATCCCTTGCTTTAGTTATCCAATCAGGTTGGATAATAGAAATGGAACATAGAAATTCTTCGAAATCCTCATCTCTTCTTGAGAGTGCATCTGAAACAAAATTTTGCTTCCATTTTTTGTAAATGATTTTAGAGTCATACCCCAACATCTTTGTGACCCATTTTTCTTGCTCTTTTGATGATAATATTTGTTCCAAAAATTATTTAAGACTATCATGATCTATTTTTACCATGAAGTCCCTTCCCATTATATAAGGGCACAATTTCTTTAGGGAATGTAGTATTGAAAACATTTACTTCTCATAAATAGGTTTCTGTAAATACTTCCCCTTAATTGGATGACTTTCAAAAGAAGCGGATATTCCTTTTTCATTAAAATAGCACCAATTCCATTTCTTGAGGCATCACATTCAACAATAAGGGTTTTTGTGAAGTCTGGTGTAGCTAAGATCGAAGCTTGGCACATTTTGTCTTTAAGATGTTCAAAGGCCTTAGTTGCTTATGGAGTCCAAAAATATGCATCGTTATTTAGTAATATTGTAAGAGGTGTTGCTATTTTCCCATAATTCTTAAAAAACTTGTGATAATACCCTGTCAACTTGAGAAATACTTGAAGGTTATTTAAGATTATGGGGATTTTCCATTCCCTGATATCTTTATTCTTTTCAGGGTCTACCTTAACACCATCATGAGATACAATCTGACAAAAATATTACACATCCTATACCCCAAAGAAACATTTGGAGGGTTTTTCAGACTTTTATTCCTCCTCCAATACTTTAAGCACCCTATCAACATGTTGAACATGATTTTTCTAAGACTTGATATATATTAGTATATCATATACAATTACAAACACAAAATTTCTAAGAAATGGTTTGAAAGTGGAATTCATCAAACCTGGAAACGTGGAAGGTGCATTGGAGAGGCCAAAAGGCATGACCAAAAATTCATAATGACCTTCATGAGTTCTGAATGTTTTTTTTGGAATTTCTTCCATCTTCATTCTAATTTTATGATATCTGGAATGAATATCCGACTTGGTGAAGTAAATTTCTCCATGTAATTAATACAACAATTCATCAATGATATGAATGGGAAATTTATCTTTAATAGTGAGCTTATTGAGCTCTCTATAATATGGACACATATGCCATGATCCATCCTTCTTGTGCACCAATACTACTGGAGAAGAGAAATAACTTTGGCTAGGTTGAATTACACCTACTGCTCTAGTATTTTTGTAACCATACATTCAATTTCACTCTTTTTGGCATAGGGATATCTAGAAGGTTTGATTTTTATAGGAACACTTCCTATAATCAAGTTAATAGAATGATCATGATCATGAATAGGTGGGAGACCTTTGGGAGTCTGAAATATCTTGGAATGATTGTCCAAGACGCTTTGGTGATCTCTACAAATGGATGATTTTGATTTTTGAAAATATAATGAGAATAATTGTGCAATTATGCCTCATTTTTCTTTCTTCAAAATAATTTTCACACTATTAGAGATTATTGTCTTCCTTGGTTTCCCTGTTATATTGTATGAACCAAGCTCCAAAAATAAAGGAAAAGAGAGATCAACGCTTTAGAAATCAGCCACTTAGAGGGGGCAACCTCCTTTACATTACATAAATGAACAATTCTTGGATGATACAAATGACAAAACCTCATTTCTATATATAGGAGTCCAATGGGTGACAATATAATCCTAGCCGACATAACAATAACAATGTAAGGGCACAACAATAACAATAGTTGGCTTCTATGAGGCACAATAATAAAAATATGGGGACTACACGGGCACAACAACAATAATAAGGGGGATATACTAATAATAAAAATAAGAGGATACACTAGTATTATAGGGACCTAACATGCCCCTCTCCTTCAAATAAGTTTTTCCCTCAATTATTGATTATTTCTTGATGCTTCTGTATAAAATTCTCACCGCCCCCCATGTGGAATCTTCAGCAGGTAAGTTCTTCCATTTGATGAGATACTCTGAAGTTGATCGATTTCATAGTTGTTGAGTTCTTGTTTCTGTGACTGCTTCAGGTTCCCATATTATTTTTCCTTCCTCATCAAGTTCTGGCAATATTGTTTGAACTGGGACTTGCTCCATCATTTCTCCATTAGGAATAATTTCTTGTAGCAACTTTGTCAAACCTTTCTTCAAACCTTCCATGTCTACTTTTAGATATTTCTTCATGTATTCCATGTTGGCTTCCAAATTTTATTCTATACCATTGATCTTATCTTCCATTCAATTCTTCAAACCATCCATATTATCTTCCATGCCTTTCTTCAAACCATCCATCATAACTTCCATGCCTTTCTTCAAAACTTCCATTTCATTTTTTGTTGCAATTTGTGAGAGTGAAAATTGTTTCACTTGGTCTTGTAATTTTGATATATCATGTTGCACTTCTTCCTCTTCATGAGTCATAGTAGAGCCTTGTGAGATATTAATTGGTGTTGAATTATTTTTACTGGGCATTTTAGAACCCAATACTGATATCTATGCTTCAATATGCCTTTGGAATCACTTCAAATTGATTTTTCAAACAAGACTTATGCAATTTGAAAAAAAAATACACCTTTTTCTTGCTTTTTAGGAGCTCGATATTGAAACTGATGTATCTCTATAGTTTCAGATTCCCGAGATTTTATATTTAGTCCTTTAGTATCCCTATGAATCTTCTTTCCAATACCACAAGTCTAACCTGATATGGATTATTCAAGAAAAATTTATGCCCAATATCCCACATTGACCTAATTATGGACTAGTTTAGTATAACGAACTTGTACGACATGTGATGTATCATGGTTTCCTCATTCATCTCTGAAATTGATACACAGTAAACTACAGTCAGTGTAATTTTTTCCAATTTTTATAGAATTCCAATCCAATGCTCAGAGAGAGAGTTATGACGATTTTCCCAAGGTCACCTCTTTAAAATGAAATTCGGGAGCCTACAAAAACCCTAACTTCCACAGATCATATCTTCAAAAATATTGCAAACCAAGATCTAAAATTTTTCTAGCATTCTCCTTAGGCTATCTTCGCGAATGGGTTTTTTGTTTGAGCTTCCGAACCTTCATATAAAAAAAATTATAGCGAAAATTTCATGATGACCTGTTTGAAGTAGAAAAACCCTAGAATCTAAATGTTTGATACCAAATGTTACGAACCCAGCTCCAAAAATAGAAGAAACGAGAGATAAAAACCTTAGAAATCAAACACTTTGAGGGTGAAACCTCCTTTACATTACATAAATGAAAAATTCTTGAATGATACAAATGACAAAACGTCCTTTCTATATATAGGAGTCCAATGGGTCACAATATAATCCTAGCCGACATAGCAAAAACAATGTAAGGCAACAACAATAGTTGGCTTCTATGGGGAATAATAATAACAATATGGGGACTACACGGGAAACACAATAATAATAATGGGGCTATACTAATAATAAAAATAAGAGGATACACTAGTATTATAGGGACCTAAAATTATACCTCTTAATTCAATTTCGTTTCCTTCCTAGAAAAAATGCAAGAAAAAATCTTGAAAATTAAAATCTATCATCCCCAAAGGTTATAACCATTGGACTCCTGATAAAACATCGACACCACCCATTGGAATGGAAATAATTGGAGTATTCAATAAATATTACTCCATGGTTAGCTTGATATTATGGCACTTCCCTAAGAAATTTATAGTTCCTCCATTTGCAACCATCACTTTACTCTTTGGCATTGGATATAGAAATAAATTCAATTCCCTGGCTATCTTACAAGGAATAAAACTATGGGTACTACCCGAATCAATCAATACTATTAACTTTTTATTCTTGATATATAATTTTATCTTGACAGTTTAAGGAGTGGTAATTCCCACCAATGCATTAAAATATATGGTTGGAATTATTTCTTCTTTCTTTGGGGTTGGTTCCTGGTGTATATCCTCTTCTTTTAATGTATCTTGTTCCTTTTCTTCCTCCTCTTCACAATCTATGTAAAATAATTTCTTCTTAGCACACTTATGACCTTTAGTTCATTTTCTATCAAAACTGTAACAAATCCCTTTTACTTTTTTTTCCTCCAGTTTTTGTGGTCTCAAACTTGTAGGTTATGGGAGGCTAGGAGCAACAAAACTTCCATCTTTACAATTGTGAGTGGTATACTTCCTTGTTGCCATAAATTTTCTTTCAAATTTTCTTGGCACCCTAAATTAATTATCCAATGTCTTAGGTTCCCAAAGGTGAACCTCATGTTGGATGTTATCCTTTAAAGTCCCTAAAAATATATCAATTATATGCTATTCTAGAATATCAGTTACCTTGATATTTAATCTTTGGAAGTCCTCAATGTTCTCTGTGATTGAACCCTTTGTTTGAGATTTATCAATTGGATAAATAAGGTATTGCTCTTTGTATCCTCATAATGTGCTACCAATTCCTCCATAAAAATTGTCCAAGTGACAATTGATTTATGAGAACAAAGCCATCAATACTACAAAAACTAATTGGTTCTAAATATAAAGATGCAATTCATACCTTTTGTTTGTGTTGCGCATCATGTAGATCAAAGAATTGCTCCATCTGTAGTATCCATGTTACCACATCCTTGTCATCATACTTCCTCATATCTATATTTTGAATGTGGTTTGTCTTAAACCCAACGTTGCAGTCTCTAAAATCATAATTCATATTCCTTTTTTCCTCTTCATGATTTTCTTGGATTACCTTGTCACCACTAGGAAGCCTTTCTTGCAACAAATTTTTCAACCCTTCCAACTTGACATTCATTGTGTCCATGTTTACTTTTAAAACTCCCATGTATACTTTTAAACCATCCATCTTTGTTTCCAGTTCATTTATGGATTTATCAACCCTTCCAACCTAGAATTAATTACGTCCATGTCTACTTTAAAAACTCCCATGTGTGCTTTTAAACCATCCATCTTATCTTCCAATTCATTTTTGGTTATTCTTTGCGAGAGAAAAAATTGTTGCTCTTGGTCCCGTAATTTTGATATATCATGTTTCATTTCTTCCTCTTCTTCATTCGTCATAATATATGTTTTTGTTTGCTTATTGGGTATATCCATTTTTTATTTTTTCAAGGAATTTTGGAACTAAATAAGGATATCTATGCCTCACTATGCCCTTTTAATTTCTTCAAACTGATTTTTCAAACAACCGTTATGCAAATATAAAAACAATACACACATTTTTCTTGCGTTTAGGAGCTCGATCTTGAAATTGGTGTATCTCTGTAATTTTATCTCTCCAAGGTCTAAAATGTTTTCCTATTTTATTCCTTTGCATCTTCTTTCTAATGCCACAAGTCAGAGTGAGATTGGATTCTTCGAGTTAAATTTATGCCAAATCTCCCACAATGAAATGATTATGGACTAGTTCAATAGAGTGAACTTGCACAATATTCCACATGTCAATGATTATACCTTTAGCATTGAAAATGATACACCAGAAATTGAAGTTTGTAAAATTTCATCCACTTTTTACGAAATTCGAATCCGATGCATGAAGAGAAAGTTATGATGACATTCCCTGGAACACCTGTTTGACACTGAATTCTGGAGCATGTAGAAACCCTAACATCCTTGGACCATATCTCTGAAACTATAATGAACCACGATCCACGATATTCATCAATATTTCGGCTCCACGTAGTTGAAATTTTAGCTTCTGAAGCCTCACTGAAAAGGAGTTATAGCGAAAATTCCAAGATGACCTATTTGAAACAGTGAAAACCTAGAATATGGAGCTCTGATACCAAATGTTATGTAACCATATCACAAAATAGAAGAACTTGAAAATAAGCCTCTTCGAGGTGGAAAAGTTGTTTTACATCACATAAATGAAAAATTCTTAGATGATACAAATGAATAGACCTCCTTAGTATATATAGGAGTCTAAAGGGTCACAATATAATCAGGTCCTACATAACAATAATAATGTAAGGGCTCAATAATAAAAATAGTGAGATTCTATGGGGCACAAAAATATCAATATGGGGGCTACATGGGGCACAAAAATAACAATATGGGGGCTACACTAGTATTATAGGGACCTAATAACTACCCCAATAAAACTCTAACCTTATAAATATTACTAGGAACTTGCCACTTCATGATGGTATCCATCTTGGCTAGATCTATTTGTAGCTCTTTTCCACCTATCATATACCCTAGATAAACCAAATATTACTATGCAAACTCACACTTCTTGATATTTTCTAGATATTGGTTCTTCTTCAATGCCTCTAACATCTACATCAAATGTGAGATGTTCTCCTCCTAGGTAGTGTTGTATATCAATATATCAACCAGATAAAAAATAATAAATGAATATACAAAATGTTGAAACCTATCATTCATTAACCTCATAAATGTAGTTGGTGTATTGGATATGCCAAATATCATGACTAACATCACATGCAAAACTTTCCTAGTTTTGAAGGTGATCTTCTAGGTATCCTCTTCTCCAACTCAAAAATAGTGATACCTTGACTTTGAGTCTAGCTTGGTGAAGTATTTGGCTTGCTGCAACTATTCCTTTAGATAATCAATCTTGGGCATGGGCTACTTGTTCTTGAGCATAATTTTGTTTAATACTTTATAATCAATACACATATTCCACGTCCCATCCTTCTTTGGAAATATGATGATGGGTGACCCAGATGGTGATGTAATTGGTTAAAATACACCTTATTCTAGTAGTAGCTACAAATAATTCTTTACCTCACTTGCTTCTATAACAAAATTCTTGTACAACCCAATGATTGGCAATAAAAAGTTTGAAAATATTTGGATCTTGTGCTCCACTTACCTCTTGTGAAATAACCGTTTAAGGTCCTAGAACCCACCCATGTATTCCAACAACAAACTTTCCACTTGTTGTTTTTGTGACTTAGTGCACCCCTCCAGGGATGACTTAGCTCTCATGGGATCTTCTACAAATTGATTTTCTCTTTAAAACAACAAAACATGTTTCTTCCTAAAACTGATCAAACGTTTTGGCCTGGTTGTCACTTACCAATGAGATCTTCAACTTTCCCTTTTGCACGTTGATGATGAAGAGTTTCAGCCTTGATGAGGTGGTACAAATTGGATCTACACATAATGGTCAAATATCACATGTACATATACGAGGTTGTGTTGTATCTCCTAGAGAAAATTCTTTCATTGAGGAGAGGTCAGTGCTTAGTACATCTTAGTCTCTCTTGAAGATAAATCAGTGCAGCTCAAGAGATAAATGTAAGATTATTTATATTTTTGTTCAATTACATTTCTCAGGGGTAAATTCAGTATGCACATAAACAATATATCATTCCTAAGAATAAATGTTTAGGTTTGGTGGCCTACACACAAAGAACACAACTTAATTTGTCGTTGTGTTAAAGATGAGAGAGAGAATTATAAGGAAGGGACATAATGAATAGGGTTGGACAAACACATAATCCTATGCAATAAATTCAAGTAGAATCATGAAAATATAGAAGGAATGAAGTGCAAAAATTTTGGAGAACATTTTAAAGCTTTCAACTCAATATCTCACATGTACTATATGCTATATCATCACATAGGTAAATATGAAATTTCACAGGTACCATCTTCTACTACATAACATAGATAAATATATAATATCATAGGTACCTTCTGCTATCACGTAACATAAGTAAATATATGACTTAATAGTGAATCCAACAGCTAAAATTACACAATTTCTGAAGAAGAAAATAAACATATGAAATGATACGCAAAATTAGAACACATACTACATATCCCAATGCTTGGAATCACCAGAGACTTACTCATTAATTCTATAGAATGAAATATATTGTCATAGGCCCAAACTTAAGAAATTTTCAAAATAGTAACAACATCTGGAACATGAAAATAGATCCAAGCTTGGAACCTCTCTCTGAAAATATAATTCAGAACCCTTGTCCACATAATTTAGAACCTCCAAAAATAGAATTTGAGAACCTTTACAGCTAAGTTCCTCTTCCCTTTTATAGGGAGAGAGTCCAAACAATAGTTACAAAATATCTCAGAATACTACAAATATTTGAACTACACAACTTTCTAAGCATGCGACTAGACTAACTGTCCTTATGATTACATGACAAACTTGATTCTTTTCTTGAAAATGAAAAATTAATAAAAAAATGAAAAACATGAGGTGTCATAATTGACACAACAAAACATCTCCAATGTTGATTTCCGCTGATCTCCTAAGGTGGACTTAGGATCCATTAACTGTGTTGTTGGTGGGTTGATGATTTGGGTGCACCTCTGCCATTATATTCCTACCGTAGCTACTTTCCCATTCACATGTCATTTTACCCTCTAGCTGCTTAAATTCCCCATTTTTTCAGCTCATTTTGATTTGGTGTGGTGGTGTTGGAGGTGCTCTGCACTAGCTAATGACTGAATGAAACTAATATTTTTTGACCCATTCATCCTGTATTACCTCTGTGGTACACTATCAAAGCTCAATATATCGTAACTCTATTAAAAGAAACATTATGAAATCATAACATTCTTATGACCCTAGCTCCTCTTTGCTTAGCCCCCTTACCATTTCTCCTCCATAGGATCAGGTCTTATGAATAGAGGCTTAACACTTAGGTTTTCATGCCTTTTAAATCCTCTCGAGGCCTATATTTTAGTGTATATTCTCTCCGCCTTTGGTTTTTCGAGCTTCCATAATAAAACACTATTCAACATTAGAAGCACCTCCCATCATCACTTTTCTAAAATTCAATTACAAGGGGGTTCCGAAAGCTCCAACCTCTGATATTCTCCATAGAACATAGGTTCTAAACCTTCTATCCACTCTAGGTTCTTTGGATATCTCATGACCATGTACTAGTCCACATTAGAACCCATCTCATCAAAAATTTTTTCGAAAATATTTTATAAATAAGTTTTGATATTTCCAACCTATGATATGTTGACCTATGAGATGAGGTCTTGTAGAAATCATCATTTCCAAGTGTTTCCTATTAGACTCCTATACCAATAGGTGTCATATATCATGATTGAATTGATGGGCTATGTAATATGTTCATAACTTTTCTTGTTGCAAAGGTTCTCCATAGTATCAAAAAAATAAAAAAATTTAAAAAATGTAAAGAGGGTATACCCTAAAAGAAAAATCAAAGGGTGAAAAGAATAAAAATGGCCAAAAAAGTAAAAGAAAATGAACCCCACCAAAAGAAAGGCCAAGGAAAGTTTGCTAGTCTAAATGCCACTACTTTTTGCTCTTATGTAATAAACAAATTGTGTGCAGCTTGTATCTTATGTCACAATTTATGAGCAGTTAAACAGTTTAAACATGGCTAGTTCATCTTTCAATTTTATGTTTTAGAGATAGAGAATAAAATCTGACGAAACTGTTTAATCTTGGTAGATAAGTAGATAGGTAGAGTAAATAAAAGGACCTCAATAGTTTAATCTGAGTCCTTGGATGTAATAAGGTTAGAATTAGATAGATTTCCATATGTAAAAGAAAAAGTGTGATAAGGTTTTGCTAGTCTAAGTGCACCCTAACAAAGAAGAAAAAATGGTAGGGTAGGTAGATGTTGTTGCAAAATTGCATGTGATGGATAATGACTCTAGATGTGTTAAATGTTCACTTTCATCACAAGTGCAAAACCAGACACTACACTGGAAGAATTTCAAGCAAAGCAAAGTCAAATTACTAACTTCCCTTCTCATTTTTCCCTAAAAATTTCACTAATTTCCCCTAAGTACTAAGGCATTTGAAAATTATAGGGGCTCAAGGCATTTCTTTGACTTTTGGAGGGACCGAACCCTCGACCCAATAATTGGAAAAGCATAATTATTTAAAATCATTCATCATAACATTCACTCACTTCTAAAAAAACTTTTCCTGAGTAAAATCCCATTTTACTTAGGAAAATCATGCAATATTTCATAAGAAACCCTATTCATGCAAGCATAAGTTAAATACATTAATCTAATGTTTTACACATAGCAATTTTTATTCATTTTCCATATTAATTTCTAATTTATTATTTAAATCCATGAAAATTTCCCCTTTTCCCGTATTATTTTAATAATAAAATTCCCAAATAATATATATACCGCCCCGTTGGTTGAAATATAACCTTAATATGTTGATTAGTTAATCAAATCATAAACCCACATCCCCGCCACATTTTAAAAATACGTTAATTAACCCTCACGGTTAATTAAAAACACTCCTCGCCAATTAAATCGCCCCCGGTGCAATTATTTCTTAATAAATTACATTGGGCCCGCCCTGTTATCCCTCCGCCAACTTGCTAACCCGACTGCCTTTCGATCAACCCATCTGTGATCAACGGTTATTATCCATATCGCTGGGCATCCACGTCTGAAAGATAATGCGTGATGGCCAAGCGGTTTCCTGTACAGTGCCACGCCATGCATCATCCATCGTATGGAATCGCTCGCCCTCCACTGAAAACCGCCCGTCCCCAAAAGCTGTGCGATGGAAACCACTTACCGCTTGCCTCCCATGACAAAGCCACCGTACTTGCTGACGTCATCCATTAAAAAAATAAAAAACCTGCCAACCTTTGACTTTTCAAATAAAACAAAAGAACCCACGTCATTTTCACTATCTCATGCAGTGACCAGTGTCCCATGCAACGAATTCCAAAATAAACTGTCGCAGATTGTCAATCACCACCTTGCTGAGGAAAATTACAGTCGAGCATCCAGAATTCATCCGCCATAACCAACACCTGTTTTCATCACCGTTTATTTCCCGGAAAAGAGGTATTTACCCAAAATCCCATTGAACTCTGCAAAATCCTGGTTTTTGTTTTAATTCCACACAAAAAACTGAAATAGGGTTTAAGACTGGTCTTCATTTCATTCCTCAAATCCAAAAATTACAGTTATATTCCCAAATTTGTGATTGTTCCCGTTTTTTTTCATCAAAACCTGAATTAATTTCTGAATCCACAAGAACCAGAAATGGAAATTCCCGTGGCTTTGAATGTCGCACCCCTGAATGCCCCTCATAGAGATTTAGACTATTTGCCTTTAGCAGATAGAGATTTCCAAATCAAGGACCTCGTCCTCAGTGAAAATCCTCTTCGAATTTTTTGCCACTACAGAGATAACTACCAGAACGCCTCTGACATTTTTGGATTATGGGAATCCAATATTCCCATGTATCTTCTCCCCTCAGTCCACATTTTTCCCGAAATAATCCATTACTGCCATGAAAATTATGATCCCAATCAACGAGAAGTCTTTTCCCTGAGTCAAAACATCCTTTTCCCCGTAACTGCTTAGTCTATTAACGAAATGTTACAGTTTCAGCCTGGTCAAGCCCTGACTCCCCTTTCCATGGGAGAATTACTTGAGAAATCTACCAATTTATCCCATGAAGAGTTAAATTGCCTCTGTCAAACCTTCATGTTGCCAGAATATCAGCCCAAAGGCCCTCCCCCTTATGGTTATACCTTTTTCACTAATGTGGGTAGGATTATTTTGAATATGATATCCTCTATAATGGGTTTCAATACTAGTGAATATGTTGATCAATTAACCCTAGTATTGTTGTCAATTTTTACCCCTGGACAACCCCCTGCTGTCAAGTATGATTTCGCTTCCTACATTGCTGATAAAATCCATGATCAGTTCATGAGATTAGAGAATGAAAGAGTGTTGAAATATTCTTCTGTTATATATCATATCATGCTTTACTTTCAATCAGAGAGTTTCCCTTTCTATGTTAAAAAAATTGATGCCAAAGGAAATCCTAGGTCTGTAATGTTTTGGTCTGCCATCACTCATAAATCCTCTGATTCTACTTATTCTTACAATGAGTTTGTTGACCTATTTTTACACCCTGCAATCACTTTGTTGACAGGGGTCTCCCCTCCTAGGGTCAGTAGTGACATCAAGAAAATTCTCCAACTCTCAAAGCAATACAGGATAGGTGATTGGTACCTATACCGAAATCACACAGAAATCAAAATATATGGTTGTGAGTTATGCCCTTTCAAGTTGCCAAAATATGTCCCAATGAGGCTCTTTACATTAGAGTATTTCAGACAGATGATCAATTCAAACATAGTCCATTTTTGCAATGCAAAAAAAAAGCACAACTCAGAATTAAAAGTCAATTCGGTCCCTTTGTCTGCAATTCTAAGGATGCTGGAAAGGAAGCTGAAAGAATCTTAGAAGACTATCTCAAATTACAAAAAAGTTTCTATTGGGTACCTTATGACCCAAACAACTTTATTTGTGATAGAAGGATGAAAAACAAATTGTCACCATACATTCATAATAGAATCCCAGAAATTGAACAATATGCCAATATGGATGAATAGATGGAAGGGAAATTGATAGAACAAGATAGTGAACAGGTCAGTGTTGACAATGTTATGAAAGACCTTGAAAAAATGCTTGACCTAGACTCTTTTGGACAGGTGCAAAGACCAGAGATTGGTCCTTCTTCTGCTGGAACTTCCCAGCAAAATTTACAGGAAATCAGTGCATTGGCTATAGTAGCATCTAAAGGAAAAGAGAAAGAGGTTGATATCCAAGTTACAGAAAAATTTACAATGACAGAACAGCCTAAAACTTCTAAAGAATAGGGTCAAGTACAGATTTCTACTACTCATACCAATGTGGTAGAATTGTCTATTTTACAAACTCCTCTCAATGTAGAAAAGGGTAAAAAGAGACATGCTGAAGCAGCTACCCCTATCAGTGGGTCTTGAGAACAGCCTGATGTTAAAAGAAAAAAATTAAATCCTCTTCCAGTAGTGGAATCTGTTCATGAAATCTCTGATAGTCAGAGGAGAGAAGAAATAGGTAGTCAGAAAACATTTACAGTCAGTGGGACATCCACTAATTCACAGAGGAAAGAATTACAAAGGCAGCAAAGTGTAGAAGTATCCTCTTTCAAACCACCATTGAAAGATGACTGGGATATCAAAAGAACATTCATAAATATAAAGGCCAGAAATGATCCACTAATACTTCAAGTTTACAATCAATATTTGAAGATGGCTCCTAAGAATCATCAAAGATTGATGTCAGCCTATGACATCCAGTAGGGTAAGATGGTAATGAGCCACTTCAAACCCAAAGTGCAGCAGCCTCAAATAGCTGCAGATTATATCAAAACTAATTTTGAAGTCATAGAAAAAGATATCCATCCTTTGGATCAAATTGCGTTGCATAAACAAACGGGTGAAATGATTTATTCTACTCTAACTGATAAATCAATGATGACCCACAAATTACAGGATTCTTTGGAGAATACTAATGCACAATTGCAGCTTGAAAAAGCCTCTTCTCAAGCTAAGGACAATAGAATAAAGACTTTGGAGGAAATAATAATTGGATTGGGACATAATCCCAAAGATGTCAAGGGTATAAAAACCCTGATCAAGAAAAAAGATGATGATATTGCAACTTTGAGAAAACAATTGAAGTTACCAGCCTCAAGACATCCACAGACCGCAGAAATCATGAAGCAAAATTATGAAGAAGAATTGATGGACTTGCTCTTGAAACTGAATGAGCAACTTAATGAAACTGAAAAAGAGCTTGAAAAGGCATTGAAAGACAAGGAGCCTAATATTCCAGCATCTACAACAGAGGTAATCACAGGTACATCTACAACAGGTCGGCCAACAGAATTGTCACAGGTAAATACTTCCAATTTAAGTACAAAAGAATTAATAAATTCAATGGAGGAATTGAAACTCCAAGTGAAAGAGCTTCAAAGAACAAAGGTACAATTCACCACTTTAGAACAGAAATATGATCTCTCAAAGATAAGTGTTGCAGAGAAAACAAGAGAGGTCAACATGTTGGAAAAATTGGTTAAAGCATTGGAGAAGGATCTCACATTGGAGAGACCTTTAAAGGAAATAACATAAATTCTTTGGGACAACATCATCCAGTCAATAAATGATGTCTGGCCCTCAATTCAAATAATGTATGAACATAATGATTTAGTTAAATTGGCTGTGGAAGAAATTCTAAAATCAAGAGAAGAATTAGGAAACATGCCGGAAGAAGCCAATGAACTTATACATTTTTTGAACACTAAGAACATATATCAACTTGAAGAACTCGGCATCCAAGATAGAACAGGGACAATTTTGGAGATAAAAAGAGTTTTTACTAAAAGAACTCTGATGCAGAATTTAGAACGAAGATGCTCTGATATGCAAGAAGAAATCAATGCTTTCATAAAAAGATTGGATATTCTGTTGAATAAAGGATTGCCCAGTCCTTTAGTTTCAGAGGATAAACTAATGGACCTTGAAAGTTATGTTGAGAAATTGAACAAGCATGCTATCAATCAGGCCAGTTCCTCAACTAGTTCATCAGCAGCAGCATTGCCTACAGGCAAAAAAAATTCATGACAGATTGGAAAATTTGTTTTATCTTGAGCATGAGGTAAAGAATTTATTCCCAATCCAGCTTACTTTATTTAGATATACAGAGACAGATGAAACTCTGAGGAAGCTGCAAAGAACTAGAATACCGGAAGCTAAATGGTGGGAAGAAATGTTAGAGCTTTTGTAAAAATTATCCTTACCTGAATTTTTGATTATTTACTACAGTAAGTCATGATAAGAAGGATAAAAGGATAAATAGAGGTTAAAGTGTATCAGTACAGGTAAAGAGTATCAGTGAAACGGAGCTGCCAACACATAATTACTAAAGAGGACAGCAGGAAGCCCAATCATAGGGCCTGCCTCCAACACATTCCCAAGGAAGGAAAAAACACAACTTCGGTTATCCTTTCTCTTATCTACGAGACCATCTGTCTCTATTTTCTTGTAATATATCCATGAGTCATCCTAGATTATATGTCATTTTGTTAGGATATATTTTTGATATTTCTTTGTATAAATACTCCCTCAATTGGAGTATTGAGGGGGTGGATTCTTAGACATTGCTGTAATACTGATTATTTTAGAATAAAGTGCTGTTGAAGAAATTTTGTGTGTCTAGCTGGATAAGGAATCGATGCAAAAGACTTTTCACAGGATTCTTGTGTCAGATAACGGATCAATAAGACATCTATCTCTTATGTTTTGAAGTGTTATACTTGTTTATTATATCATTGTGTCTCATATCTGAATAATTAACGAAAATGAATAAATCAGAAAGTGCTTAAGTGCAATATGTTTTTAATCATTGTTATTCTAAATGTTTTCTTCTGAACTAGTTTAAACAGTGAATTCTTAATTGCTCCTGTTTTTCTAGTTTATGCATTTTGATTATTTGATAAAAAATTCTTAATTGCTCTTTGTTAATAATCATTCAAATTCCCCCTTTTTGAATATGTTGAAGGATTCTTAATTTCCCTTCACCTATTTCAATTTCATTCCATTCACTTTAGATCTATAATTTTTCCCTATTTGATTACCTTTCCCTGTGAAACCATCTTTTGTTCAGAAACTTAATCCAGTTAAGCCATCTTCTTTGACTCCATTAGCCCAATGGTCTAAATTACTCAGTCTTACCCTTAGCTATTGAATTTCATCACCCAAAATCAATCAAAATCTCTGGACTTTATAACTAGCCTAATATTTTCCAAAACAAAGCTAAATTTTACAGAGAGAGCCCTCTCTATGTACATATTGGCTAGATTCTATACCTAAAATTTGGTTTGTGGTTACCTCGGACCCCTTTCCTCTTCCCAAGAACTTCAAGGAAAATCTGAGTGATAACATAGTGGCGAAGTTAGCCAGGTAGCCTTTGAACTGCTTTTGCTTTGCAATTGCATAAGTAAATAAAGACTGCTTCAGTCTATCCCCGGTCTAGTTTATGAGCTAAACTTTGGTTTCAAACATTTGATCAGTTCCTCTAGTCAAATAAATCTTTAAGAAAATTTAAATCCAATATCTGAAACTTAAAGAGATTGTTGAAGTTGTATTGTTCATTCCATTTAGACAAAAAATTAAAAAAGAAAAGAAAATCACTTAGAAACCTGGCTTCAGAAAGGACTCGTTACACCAGGGCTAATCCTGATCCAAAACCACCGCCTGTGTTTGAAAATCCGAATTTGATCCCCATAATTATTAGGAGACAAGATAGTTAGGAAAGCTTAGGTAGTTCTCGACCTCTCTATAGATCAATATCTTGTCCTGTGAAGTGGATTTATCTTGAGGACGAACCTTTTGACGAGCATTTTGAAACATCTTTATTTGTAAATTTTTCTGAATCTGAGTTGTCCAATTTGGTTCCAGACCCAGTGTTTCTTGAAGATTTACAATTTGAATTTATTACTTCACATCTTGATAAACATTTGTGAAATTCCATACAATCTGAGCCTACCTCTGAAGGAACATCAAATATTCCTGTGATCACTTCAACTTCTCCAAGTTCATCAATATTTCATCAAACATCTCAACCTCAAACTACCCCTTCTACTCCTCCATCCACTACTCATAGACCAACCTCACCTGTTATTTCATCACTACCTCCTGCAATGGCAAATAGATATGCTCCTTTGGTATTACCAGCCAATCTAGGGGCCATGCCCCAAGACTACCAAAGTAAAATCACTCCCTTTGATGGTTCTGGTACTTACACTGCACAACAACATACTAAAAAATATGACCGCTATTTTGAAATTTATGAAATAGATGCTGATGATGTAAGAATGAGATTATTTGTCCAAAGTCTTACTGGAGAAGTTAGAACCTGGTTTAGAGCCCTTCCTGCAAATAATGTTACTGACTTACAAGATCTTTATAGATCATTTTTAAATAGATGGGAAAATAAGAAAGATCCTCTTCAAATCTTATCAGACTTTGGAAAACTAAAGAGAGGACCAAATGAGACTGTGCAAGATTATGTCACCAGGTTCAATGATGCTTACAATGCTATTCCCCAAAATCTTAGACCTCCTCCAGATTCAGTATTAATCAAATTCCCTGATGGATTTGATTCTGATATGGCGTATCAACTTAGGGAAAGAGCTCCTCAAACTTTAGAAGAAATGCAAAGTATAGTTGTTAGTGTTGAAGCCAACCTGATAGAGAAATGAGCTAGAGCCAGAGCTGAAAGGAGAATGCCTTTAAACGAAGAACCCACAGCTTTTGAAAAAAAAATGGATGCTATTATCAAAGGTATGGAAAGGCTAGGAGATAGAGTAGAAACAATTGAAAATAAATCTCCTTGGGATGGTCAACCGAGCAATACTGTGAGAAATCCAAATTTCCAAAAGGAACCAAAATCAAAATACTAGAAAAATTGGTCCTGACCAAAATATTAGGCCCCCATTCCAGGAAAATTATATTGAAGCCTCAACTTCTAAGGAACCAACTGAAGATGTTCAAATAAACAACTTTACTGAACGCAAGAACGAACTAGAAATTTTCTTGACCCAAGATGATCAAGAAGCTCACATTCTTAAACAATTTCAAACCCATTCAGGAGAATCATTTGACTTTAAGGAAGGATATGATACAACCATTTACGAAGTTCAAAAACAATATAATTTGAGGAGCAGAAGAATTGATGCCCCTGAAACAAGTAAACGGAAAGCTACAAAACAACCCCTCAAAGGTAAAACCAATACTACCCCTATACATATTCTTTCTAGATCAGATCCTAATCCTGCCAACCCAATAATTGAAGATGTATCCGATACTCAAATGAATAACATACAACTTTCCAATACTCTTCCTCCCAAAGGAAATGTAGAGAAACCTTCAGAAGTTGATTCAGAAACAACTTCAGCCCACAACCCCATTCTCGAGAAGGAGAAAAATATCGAAAACACAGAAGATAAAGAAAATGCAACTGTTCGAAATACAAGAACTCAGACTGAAAAACCTTTTAATCTGGAAGTTGAAGTAGACAAATTAAAAATAGTTGTTCCATTGTCTGAATTAGCTAAACATGATGTCTACCGAAGTCGAATCAATAGATCACTTAATATTACTGGAAGTGATGACTCAGTAAACGTTTTTGATGACCAACCTAGATTATTATTTGGCCCTGAAGTAAATGGAAAACCAGGAAGTGGAGGGACTCCCCCATTTTATGTAAGTTTGAACATACATGACAAAATACTTCATAATTCCATGCTTGATTCTAGGGCATCTCACAATCTAATGCCTAAGGCTATAATGGAGAGATTAAACCTAGATATCTCCAGACCATACAAATATCTCTTTTCTTTTGATTCAAATCAGGTGAGATGTTTAGGGTTAATCAAAGAATTGTGTGTTTCATTGGTTCAATACCCTGCAAAAACAATTTTGATGGATATAGTAGTAGTAGATATTCCTCCAAAATATGGTATGCTATTGTCCAGATCTTGGGGTGCAAAACTTGGAGGATCTCTTCAATTAGACATGTCATATGCTACTATTTCAGTGTTCGGCCAACCTAAGAGACTATACAGAGAAACTTTAATGAAATGTGTAGTCAGTAGTCAAGAGAAACCTGAAAATTTCCCCATCTACTCAGTACACTCTGATATGGAATCATTTATTCTTTATAATGTTGAATCTGATCTTCCCACTAAATTAGAAGTTCCGGCAACAAAACCAAAAGGAATTCTTGACTTTGAAATATATGTCTGGATGATTTAAGCTGTTTTTCTAAATCAGATCGTGAAAGTTGGACCATCTCGAATGATATTCATAAAATGCAGAAAGTATGGTATCTCTTTGAATCCAAAAAAGTCCTTGTTTGGTCTTGAAGAAGGCAAAATCTTGGGCCATATCATTTCCAAAGATGGTATTAGAATTGATCCTGCTAGAATAGAAGCTATATCACAGATACCTCATCCCAGAAATGTCAAATAACTTCAAGCTTTCATAGGAAAAATAGATTTTTTAAGAAGATTCATTTCTAGCTTAGTAGAACTAATTAGATTGCTTACTAACATGTTAAGAAAGGATTCAAGTATTAAATGGACAGTAGAAGCCAAACAATAATTTAAAGAAATTAAAATGGCTTTGGCTAGAACACCAGTTCTTACCAGTCCACAATTTGATAGAGACTTCATAATATTTTCATTTTCATCAGAACATACTGTAGCAGCTGTTTTATTACAAAAGGATGATCAAGGATGTGAAAAACCTATAGCCTTTTTTAGTAAAGAACTAAGGGATGCATCATTAAAATACAACATCATGGAAAAACAAGCTTTTGCACTTCTAAAAGCCATTAAAGATTTTAGAATCTATATATTGTATTCCCATGTGATAGCCTATGTACCAAATGCTATTGTTAAAGACATCTTAAGTCAAGATGGAATTGAGGGAAAAATAGGTAAATGGATTGCTACCATATTAGAGTATGATATTGAAATAAAACCTACAAAGCTTATAAAGGGACAGGGATTGGCTCAACTCATGAGAGAAAAAAATTTGCCAAACCCTGGATATTAATGAACTAGATGACAATCAGGAGATGGCGACTCCACAAATCAGCCAGGCCTTTTTAGATTCACCATGGTATGCTGATATAATTTATGTATTGTTAAACTTGCAAGCTCCTCCAGGGTTATCCAGAACAAAGAAAAGGTTTTTAAAGATGACATCTTTAAAGTTTTGTATTTTAGATAATGTTCTCTTATAGAAAAATCATGATGGTATTCTATTGAATTGTTTGTTAAAAGATGAAGCTGATAAGGCTCTCAACGAATTCCATGCAGGAGACTGTGGTGAACAACTTTATTGGAAATCAACTGCAGACAAGATCCTAAGAGCATGATTTTATTGGCCAACCTTGTTCTCTGATGTAAAGAAATTTGTCACTGCTTGCCATAAATGTCAAATTTTTGAAAGCAAGAGAAAACTATTACCTTTACCCTTGAAACCAATTTCCACTGAAAAACCTTTCGAACAATGGGGCTTGGATTTCATTGGAGAAATCCATCCTCCTTCTTCTGGCCAACACAAATGGATCCTCACTACCACAGAATATTTCACCAAATGGATAGAAGCAATTCCTTCCAGACAAGCCAATGACACTGTGATCATAGGATTCCTAGAAACTAATATATTATCAAGATTTGGTTGTCTTGAGAAAATTATAACTGATAACGCTGCTGCCTTCAAATCTAAGAAGATGATAAGTTTCTATAATAAATATCATATCACCTTAGGCCATTCCACAGCCTATTACCCTCAAGGTAATGGACTAGATGAATCTTCCAACAAGAGTCTCATTAATATTATCGAGAAATTATTGGAGGAAAACAAGAAAAATTGGCATAAGAAACTTATAAATGCACTATGGGAAGACAGACTCACCACCAAAAAATCTATTGGGACTAGTCCTTATGAGTTAGTTTATGATATTGAGGTTTTATTTCCTTCATATTTAGGAGTTCCTGTAATGAAATTACTTCAAGAAGCTTAGGTTGAACCTAATGATATTCAAAGGAGAATAAATCAGACTATCAATTTGCAGCAGACCAGAGAGGAAGTTTATCAAAGATCCCAAGTATTGCAGGAGAAACTAAAGAAGATATTTGATAAAAGTACCAAGGTAGAAGATTTCCAACTAGGAAACAAAGTTTTAAAATGGGATTCCAGAAGAGAGGATAAGGGAAAACATGGGAAGTTTGACTTCATATGGAAAGGACCTTATATTATTCATGCTTTACAAGGAAATAATAAATATTTTCTGAAAAAATTGGATGGTACTAAAACTGAAGAAGGACCAGTTAATGGTCGAATGTTGAAACATTACTTTGATCCTATTTATTAGGATATCCTGATTTTTAACATGTACATACTATATCCTTTGTAATGTTACAGTTTTGAGTGGATAGTAACTTACTGGAGTTGAAGCCCGAGGAGAAGGCCCTAAGCTTCAGAAGTATTACTGTCATACATACAATAAAGCAACAAGTAGAAGAAGATTCCATGGTTCAGTCAAAATCATTCTGAGGGCAACTGACCTGCTGTTCTTGACTTTTCACCAGGAAAAGCCATCCCCAAGTGGAGCCAGTGTTAGACTCCTATACCAATAGGTGTCATATTTCATGATTGACTTGATGGGCTATGTAATATTTTCATACCTTTTCTTGTTGCAAAGGTTTTCCATATTCTCAAAAAATCAAAAAATTTAAAAAATGTAAAGAGGGTATACCCTAAAAGAAAAATCAAAGGGTGAAAAGAATAAAAATGGCCCAAAAAAGTAAAAGAAAATGAACCCCACCAAAAGAAAGGCCAAGGAAAGTGTGCAAGTCTAAATGCCACTACTTTTTGCTCTTATGTAAATAAACAAATTGTGTGCAACTTGTATCTTATGCCACAATTTATGAACAGTCAAACAGTTTAAGCTTGGCTAGTTCATCTTTCAATTTTATGTTTTAGAGATAGAGAATAAAATCTGACCAAACTGTTTAATCTTGGCAGATAAGTAGATAGGTAGAGTAAATAAAAGGAGCTCAACAGCTTAATCTGAGCCCTTGGATGTAATAAGGTTAGAATTAGATAGATTTCCACATGTAAAAGAAAAAGTGTGATAAGGGTTTTCCAGTCTAAGTGCACCCTAATAAAGAAGAAAAAATGGTAGGGTAAAGTAGGTAGGGTAGGTAGATGATGTTGCAGAATTACATGTGATGGATAATGACTCTAGATTTGTTAAATCTTTCTTTTCATCACAAGTGCAAAGGCAGACACTACACTAGAAGAATTTCAAGCAAAGCAAAGTCAAAATTATTAACTTCCCTTCTCATTTTTCCCTAAAAATTTCACTAATTTCCCCTAAGTACTAAGGCACTTGAAAATTAGAGGGGCTCAAGGCATTTCCTTGAATTTTTGAGGGACCGGACCCTCGGCCCAATAATTGGAAAAGCCTATGTATTTAAAACCATTCGTCATCTCATTCATTCACATTTAAAAAATCTTTTCCTAAGTAAAATCCCATTTTACTTAGGAAAAGTATACAATATTTCATAAAAACCCTATTCATTCAAGCATAAGTTAAATAAATTAACCTAATGTTTTACACTTAGCACTTCCATTCATTTTTCATATTAATTTTTAACTTTATTATTTAAATCCCTGCAAATTTCCCCTTTTCCCGTATTATTTTAATAATAAAATTCCCAAATAATATATATCCAGCCCCGTTGGTTGAAATATAACCTTAATATGTTGATTATTTAATCAAATCATAAACCCACATCCCCTCCATGTTTAAAATACGTTAATTAACCCTCGCGGTTAATTAAAAACACTCCTCACCAATAGAATTTCCCGCAATACAATTAATTCACATTTAATCACATTGGGCCTGCTCTATTAATTTCCCGTCATCTTCCTTTCCTAAAGACCGTTCGATCGACCAATCTGAGATCTACGGTTAATGTCCATATCGCTACCCATCCACGTCTGAACGATAACGCGCAATGGTCAAGCAGTTTTCTAAACAGTGCCGCGCCACATGTCGTTTATCGTATGTAATCGCTAGCCCTCCACTGAAAATCGCCCTTCCCCCAAAGCTGTGTGATGAATACCACTTACCGCTTGCCTCTCGTGACGAAGCCACCGTACTTGCTGATGTCATCCATCGAAAAAATAAAAACCCACCAACCTTTGACTTTGCAAATAAAAAAAATGTGCCCGCGTCATTTTCATTATCGCATGCAGTGACTAGTGTCCCATGCAATGAATTCCAAAATCAACTGTCAAAGTTTGCCAACCGCTACCTTGCTGAGGAAAATTACAGTCGAGTAATCTAGAGTTCATCCGCCATATCTAACACCTGTTTAGTCACTATTCATTTCCCAGAAAACAGATACTTACCTAAATTCCCGCTGAACTCTGTAAAAATCATGTTTTTTGTTTTAAATTCCACACGAAAAACTGAAACAGGGTTCAAGATTGGTCTTTAGTTCATTCCTCAATTCCCAAAATTGCAATCGTAGTCCCAAACCTGTGATTGTACCTGTTTTTTTCGTCAAAACCTGAATTCATTTCTGAATCCACAAGAACCAGAATTGGAAATTCCCGTGTCTTTGAATGTCGCATCACTTAATGCCCCTCACGAAGATTTAGACTATCTGCCTCTAGCAGATAGGGATTTTCAAATTAAAGACCTTGTCCTCAGCGAAAATCCTCTTTGAATTTTTTTCCACTGTAGAGATAACTACCTGAATGGCTCTGACATTTTTGGATTATGGGAATCCAATCTTCCCATGTATCTTCTCCCCTTAGTCCACATTTTTCCTGAAATAATCCATTACTGCCATGCAAATTATGATCCCAATAAACGAGCAGTCTTGTCCCCGATTCAAAACATCCTTTTCCCTGTAACTGCTCAGTCTATTAACGAAATGTTATAGTTTCAGCCTGGTCAAGCCCTGACTCCCCTTTCCATGGGAGAATTACTTGAGAAATCTGCCAATTTATCCCATGAAGAGTTAAATCGCCTCTACCAAACCTTCATGTTGCTAGAACATCAGCCCAAAGGCCCTCCCCCTTATGGTTATACCTTTTTCACTGATATGGGCAGGCTTATTTTGAATATGATATCCTCTATAATGGGTTTCAATACTACTGAATATGTTGATCAATTAACCCTAGTATTGTTGTCAATTTTCACCCCTGGACAACCCCCTGCTGTCAAGTATGATTTTTCTTCCTACATTGCTGATAAAATCCATGATCTGCTCATGAGATTAGAGAATGAAAGAGTGTTCAAATATTCTTCTATTATATATCATCTCATGCTTTACTATCAATCAGAGAGTTTCCCTTTCTATGTCAAAAAACTTGATGCCAAAGGAAATCCTAGGTCTGTAATCTTTTGGTCTGCCATCACTCATAATTCATCTGATTCTCCTTATTCTTACAATGAGTTTATTGACCTATTTGTACAACCTGCAACCACTTTGTTGACAAGAGTCTCCCCTCCTAGGTTCGGTAGTGACATCAAGAAAATTCTCCAACTCTCAAAGCAATACAGGGTAGGTGATTGGTACCTATACCGAAATCACACAGAAATCAGAATATATGAATGTGATTTATGCCCTTTCAAGTTACCAAAATATTTCCCAATGAGGCTCTTTGCCTTAGAGTATTTCAGGCAGATGATAAATTCTGACATAGTCCATTTTTTTAATGCAAAGAAAAAAGCCCAACTCAGGATTAAGAGTCAATTAGGTCCTTTTGACTATAAATCTAGGGATGTTGGAAAAGAAGCTAAAAGAATCTTAGAAGACTATCTCAAATTACAAAAGAGTTTCTACTGGGTACCTTATGACCCAAACAACTTTATTTGTGATAGAAGGATGAAAAACAAATTATCACCATACATTCATCAAAGAATCCCAGAAATTGAACAATATGCCAATATGGTTGAATGGATGGAAGGGACATTGATAGAACAAGATAGTGAACAGGTCAATGTTGACAATGTTATGAAAGACCTTGAAAAAATGCTTGACCTAGACTCTTTTGGACAGGTGCAAAGACCAGGGATTGGTCCTTCTTCTGCTGGAACTTCCCAGCAAAATTTACAGGAAATCAGTGCATTGGCTACAGTAGCATCTAAAGGAAAAGAGAAAGAAGCTGATATACAAGTTACAAAGAAATTTACAATGACAGAACAGCCTGAAACTTCTAAAGAACAAGGTCAAGTATAGATTTCTCTTACTTAGACCAATGTGGTAGAAATGTCAATTTTACAAACTCCTCAATATAGAAAAGAGTAAAAAGAGAGATGCTGAAGCAGCTACCCCTATTAGTGGGTCTTCAGAACAGCCTAATGTTAAAATACAAAAATTAAATCCTCTTCCAGAAGTGGAATCTATTCATGAAATCTCTGATAGTCATAGGAGAGAATAACTAGGAAGTCAGCAAACATGTATAGTCAGTGGAACATCCACTAATTCTCAGAGAAAAGAACTACAAAGGCAGCAGAGTGTAGAAGTATCTTCTTTCAAACCACCAGTGAAATATGCCTGGGATATTAAAAGGACATTCATAAATATAAAGGCCAGAAATGATCCACTAAGACTTCAAGTTTACAATCAATATTTGAAGATGGCTCCTAAGAATCAACAAAGATTGATGTCAGCCTATGACATCCAGCAGGGTAAGATGGTAATGAGTCACTTCAAACCCAAAGTGCAGCAGCCTCAAATAGCTGCAAATTATATCAGAACTAATTTTGAAGTCATAGCAAAGGATACTCATCCTTTGGATCAAATTGAGTTACACAAACAAACAGGTGAAATGATTTATTCTACTCTGACTGATAAATCAATGATGACCCATAAATTGCAGGATTCTTTGGAGAATACTAATGCACAATTGCAGCTTAAAAAAGCCTCTTCTTAGGCTGAGGACAAAAAAATAAAGACTTTGAAGGAAATAATTATTGGATTGGGTCATAATCCTAAAGATGTCAAGGGTATAGAAGCCTTGATCAAGAAAAAAGATGATGATATTGCAGCCTTAAGAAAACAACTGAAATTACCAGCCTCAAGACATCCACAGACTACAGAAATCATAAAGGAAAAATCTGAAGAAGAATTGATGGATTTTCTTTTGAAACTGAATGAGCAACTTAATGAAACTAAAAAAGAGCTTGAAAAAGCATTAAAAGACAAGCAGCCTAATATTCCAGCATCTACAACAGAAGTAATCAAAGGTATATCTATAACAGGTCAGCCAACAGAATTGTCACAGGGAAATACTTCCAATTTAAGTACTGAAGAATTAATAAAGTCAATGGAGGAATTGAAACTCCATGTGACAGAGCTCCAAAGAACAAATGTACAATTCACCACTTTAGAACAGAAATATGATCTCTCAAAGATAAGTGTTGCAGAGAAAACAAGAGAGGTCAATAGGTTGGAAAAAAATGATTAAAGCATTGGAGAAGGATCTCACATTGGAGAGAACTTTAAAATAAATAAAAGAAATTCTTTAGGACAACATCATCCAGTCAATAAATGATGTCTGGCCCTCAATTCAAATAATGTATGAACAAAATGATTTAGTTAAATTGGCCGTGGAAGAAATTCTAAAATCAAGAGAAGAATTAGGAAACATGGCAGAAGAAGCCAATGAACTTATACACTTTTTGAATACTAAGAATAAAAATTAACTTGAAGAACTCGGCATTCAAGACAGGACTGGGACATTTTTGGAGATGAAAAGAGTTTTTACTAAAAGAACTCTCATGCAGACTTTAGAATGAAGATGCTCTGATATGCAAGAAGAAATCCATGCCTTCATAAAAAGATTGGATATTCTGTTGAATAAAGGATTGCCCAGTCCTTTAGTTTCAGAGGATAAACTAATGGACCTTGAAAGTTATGTTGAGAAATTGAACAAACATGCTGACAATCAGGCTAGTTCCTCAACTAGTTCATCAGGAGCAGCATTGCCTACAGGCAAAAATATTTATGACAAATTGGAAAATTTGTTTTATCTCGAGCATGAGGTAAAGCATTTGTTCCCAATTCAACCTACTTTCTTTAGATATACAGAGACAGATGAAACTCTGAGGAAGTTGAAAAGGATCAGAATATCGGAAGTTAAATGGTGGGAAGAAATGTTAGAACTTTTGTAAATATTCTCCTTACATGAATTTTTTCTCATTTACTACAGTAAGTCATGATAAGAAGGATAAAAGGATAAACAGAGGATAAAGAGTATCAGTGCAGATAAAGAGTATCAGTAAAACAGAGTAGCCAGCATAGAGTTACTAACGAGGAAAACAACGAGCAAAATCCTAGGGCCTACCTCCAGCACATTCTCAAAAGAAGGAAACATCACAACATCAGTTATCATTTCTCTTATCTACGAGACCATCTGTCTCTAGTTTGTTGTAAAATACTTATGAATCATCCTAGATTATATCTCAATTTGTTATGAGATATTTTTTTATAATTTTTTGTATAAATACTCCCTCAATTGGAGTATTGAGGTGTGGATTATTAGACTTTGCTGTAACATTGACTATTTTGGAATAAAGTGCTATTGGACAAATTTCGTATGGCTAGCTGGACGAGGAATTGATGCAAAAGACTTTTCACAGGATTCTTGTATCAGACAACGGATCAATAAGTCATATATCTCTTATGTTTTGAAGTTTTATACTTGTTTATTATCATCTGTGTTTCATATCTGAATAATTAACGAAAAGGAATAAATCAGAAAGTGCTTAAGTGCAATCTGTTTTTAATCGTTGTTATTCTAAATGTTTTCTTCTGAACTAGTTTAAACAGTGAATTCTCAATTGCTCATGTTTTCTAGTTTATACATTTTGATTATTTGATAAAGAATTCTTAATTTCTCTTTGTTAATAATCATTCAAATTCCCCCTTTTTGAATATGTTGAAGGATTCTTAATTTCCCTTCACCTATTTCAAGTCCATTTCACTCTATTTAGATCTATAATTGTTCCCTATTTTGATTACCTTGCCCTCTGAAACCATCTTTTGTTAAGAAAATTAGTCCAATTAAGCCATTTTTCTTTGTCTCCATTAGCCCAATGGCCTAAAATACTCAGTCTTACCCTTAGCTATTGAATTTCATCACCCAAACTCAATCAAAATCTCTGGACTTTATAACTAGCCTAATATCTTCCAAAACAAAGCTAAAATTTTATAGAGAGAACCGTCTCTGGGTACAGATTGGCTGGATTATGTACCTAAAAGTTGGTTTGTGGTTACCTCGGACTCCTTTCCTCTTCCCAACAACTTCAAGGAAAATCTGAGTGATAACACCACCCACTGATTGGTGACATGTGTCACACATATTTTCCCCATTAGGCCACCCACAATGTCAAAACTTACTGCCACATGTCCACCATATGCCCATGTCATGCTGATGTTATCTTCTATGCCTGCTTCTCAGTGTCATGCCCCTGCTGCCATGTGTCATCTTGGAGGAGAGAGAGAAAGGGTCCCTTGGGTTGTTTTATAATGATTTACTTTGTATTTCCTCTTCTCTACAACCTTAGTGATTTTCAAAGAATTGCATTTATTTGGAACTTACGAAATTCTAATCCCCGAAGTTCCGAAGTGACCAACCTCCATAAATTTGGGTTCTTATATCAGCCTACTCTGAGGTCTGACCTTCGGGTATCAGGGTTCGATATCACCACCTTCTCTAGCATTTGCTAATATCCAATATTCTAAGAATCGACTCTCAAATTTGTTCTCTCTTTTATGATTTCAACCTCTGATTTTTGGGTTTCCATTTTTGGTTTCGACTTCTGATTTTCGTCTCTCCCTTTTTGGAAACCAAGATCGCACCCATCCTCCTCTGTAAAAATAGGAAAATTTGACACGAACACAATATTGTATGAAATATGACAACATCGACTCCAATTGGGGACAATTTATTGCAAGACATGCATTGAGAATGTGCAGATTAGTATCCTTCACCATTGGGAACGGAATCATTTTATTCAGGTGCATAGAAGGCATAAAAAGAAGTATCAAGAACTTAAAACCTTGTTGGTATGTATATTGGCTCATTGCTATATATAGTGGGTGAAAATGAAAGTTTTTAATGCTGAAAATATAGCTTGAGAAACTTCCCATTCACAAGCATCTCAAGAACCTCACCATCCAAGTTTTCAAGTAAGAAGGTGTTGTTTCCTTTTGCTTCAAATATCTTGAAAGTTCCAAAACACATGGGATCAAACTTCCCATGTTTTTCTTTATCCTCTCTCCTGACATCCCATCTGAGTACCAAATATCTAGATGTAAGGATTTGTACCTTGCCTTTATGTCAAAAATATACTTCATCTTTTCCTACTATTTGATCAGATTCCGAGTTACTTGTTCTCCGTGTTCTTGTAATTATACCAACTGGTTTATTCTCCTTGTCAGATAATTGGGCTCCTCCTCAACATCTTTTATAGTTTTATCCATTGGCATGGCTATTTAGACAGGTAAAATTACAACCTTTCCATATACCAATTCAAAGGGAGACTTCCTGGTTGACCTCTTGGTAGTAACTATGTTTTCCCATAGAGAAAATTTTAGTTTTGAGTCCCAATTTTCCTAATTTTCTGATATCCTATTTTTCAAAATCCTCAATAGATTTTTATTTGAATATTCAACCAGTCCATTCCCTATGGATAGTAGGTGGTGGAGTGGCCCACTATGATATTGTACTTTTGGAAGAAACTAAGGAATTTTGTTGACTTAAACACCTGAGTGTTTTCAGTGATAATATTCCTTACAAAACCAAATCTAGCAAGGATGTTATCCTCCATAAACATAATGACCATTGCATCAATTTCATTTATAGTTGGGATGGCCTCCACCCATTTTGTGAAAAACTTAGTGGGTGTAAGTATCTATCTGTTTTGATCGCTGGATGGTGGATGTATTTCTCCTATGAAGTCTAGCCCCCATTGCCTGAAGGGATCCTCCACAAAAGCAAGAATCAAGGGGAGGGGTGTTATTTTTTGCTTCTCAGTAAAAATATGACATTTTTAATAGGACCTAACATAAGCATGAACCTCACCAAACAACTTGGGCCAGTAGAAACCCACTTTTAGGATCTTATGAGATGTGGATCTCCAGTTGTAATGTCCACCACAAACACAATTATGAAATTCATCAATCACTTTAAGAATCTCTCCTTCTACCAGAAATAGAATCAAAATCCATATTGGGCCCTTACAATACAGTTGTCCATTTGAGATAACAAACTTCTAGGCTTGCAGTCTAAAGGCCCTATATTTAACTTTTTCAAAATTTACCTGGCACTTCAAAAAAATTAAATAGTGGAAAATATATTTATACCAATGTGAGGCGAGGCACTTCATCTGACTTTTCTATGTTGATGATACAATGATTTTCTTCCCCTTTTATCCTTTACCTTCTTCTTCCATATTTTCCAATAGGTTTATTCCCAAGGCATGGTAGTTAGCCTCAGAAAATATTCTAGCTAACCCATACCCTTTGATTAACTTGGTGGGTTTTATATCCATATCATATTTTTGAATCTTGGCAGTCCACTTGCCTCTCTTGCCTTGGTTCAACACCTTGCACAAGAATATCTTTCACATCACTTGTTGGGACATATGCTATTATGTTTAAATGCAATACATAAATTTGAAAGGCCTTCGGGGATTTTTCCAATGCATAAGCAATTTTATCTAATATATTATACCTCAACTCTACATCTCGCAACACCTGGCTGAAAAATGCAATCGACTGTTCATGTAATTCAGTATTTTTTTGCAATAAAAAAATTGCCACAGTGTTAGGAGAAGCAAAAGAGAAAATGAGGAATGGCCTTTGATAATATGGACTACATAATAATGGGGCTTCTACAAAATACTTTTTAATTCTATAGAATGAACCCCAGGCTTGTATATTCCACTTGAATTCCATATCCTTATTCAATATTTCTGTGATTTGTTTGACAATTTCAACACAGTTTGGTATAAATATTATTAGATAATTTATCTTGCTCAAGAAAATATTAATTTATTTTCTATTCCTTGGTAATGGAATATCATTAATAGCCTCCCCCTTTTGGGATCAATCTTCACTCCTTAATTTTCCACAATGTGGCCCAATAACTTCCATTCACTTAAATAAAACTATGATTTCTTAGGGCTTAAGGATAGACCATACCTTTTGCACTTTGCAAAAGTGGGTTGTAAGTGATTGAGGTGTTTTTCATCTTATTTAGAGAAAAAAATTATGTCATATATATAGATAACTACGAATTTATCCCATTCTCCAAAAAAAGCTATATCCATCACTCTTTGGAAAGTAGCTTCAGGATTTATGAGGTAAAAATACATTCTGACATACATAAAAGTTCCCCATGGTGTAGTAAAGGTTGTCTTCTTCTAATCCTCAGGGTGTACAGTGACTTGGTTGTATCTAGATAAACCATACATTATGGACATTCAATCAGACCCTACCACTTTTTGCAAAATATAATCCATTTTAGGAAGAGGATAGTTATCTTTGAGTGGTGCCTTATTCAAATTTCTGAAATCTACACATAGCCTTATTTCCCCATTCTTCTTTCTAAGTCGGACTAAATTTTCTATCCACTATTAATACCTCAAAGGAAAAATAATATTATCATATAACAATTTCTTCACCTCCTTTTCAAATGATGGAAAAAACAAAGGATTAATCTGCGTGAGATTTTTCTTATATGGCTTCACCCCAGTTTTTAGATGAATTTTGTGTTGTATGACACTAGGATCAAAAGTATTCAAATCATCATACGACCACGAAAACACATACTTTTACTCCTTGAAAATTTCCAGGTACCTTTGCTTGTATTCTCTAAGAACTCCTTTAGCTAATTTGATGACTCTAGGATTTTCTTCGGTGCCAATATGACAATCTTCCACCTCCTCCTCAAGCTCTTGTTCGGCTAGCTTAGCAGGATCATCATTTGAGTTGAAAATAATTCCCAATGGAACCAACACTATGGGGATGAAATTTCCTTTCAGTTGCAATATTTTGTGACCAACAATAAATTGTTCTTAGCTAACTTGTTGTATATGTCATCTTCTCATCGTCCTGATCGATCATTGAGTTTGAGAATTCCCAAAAAAACTCCATGAAGCACTTGATAAATTCTTCATTTTCAAACACCTGCCAATAATTCACATTATCTGGTATTGAAGACCTATATTTTACCTCGACTTCATATCTAAGCAAAGGGGTTTTGAGGGGATACTAGCAGAAATTAGATTTAAATATCTGTTTTTTTTTCTTTGGGAAAGAACTGAATACTGAAGGCTAAGAATTTTTTTTCAATAAAATAACATACTTCATTCATGTAGGAATCTAATATTGGATGTGTTGATCATAATTCGTTTCCTAAAAAATTCCACAGGAAAACTGGCTTATAATCCTGCAAATCCCCTCTTCCAGCCTTCAAAAATCATTTCTATGACTATCATTGCATTCCCGCCCTCAGATTACATTATAAAAATTCCACAGGTCATAAAGCCAAAAATCTCACAGGCCTAGCCCCTTCTGCTAAGCCTCTGCTCCTTTCCTCCACGAGACCGAAAGCCCGAACCGAGTGCTAACTCTATATGCGCTTATCTAAAGAATATCGGGAGCATCTCGAGCCGTAGATTTGTATAAGATCGGATGGCGTTCATTCGTCTCCATCACACCTACAGACCTCCTGAATACCGTCCGATTAGACTGTGAAACCAACGGTCCACAGCCTATCTATCCTTGTGGTCCCCGTGCCCAAAACACTGTTCAAAACCGGGTGGTATGTATCGCACCGCCTTTTGGTGGTAGGTGGTATTTCTCCTTGGGCCAGCGATTCCATACAGCACTCACCATGTGTCCCCATGTACGGCCTGAATACCGCCCTCCATTGCGCGTTAATGTTCAACCAAAGTCACACAGTGATATTCATCACAGCCATCCGAACTGAGGGCCTTCATCCAACGGTCATCGCGCTCCAAAGCTACATGAGATATAGTCCAAGCACCTCGCGCCCCTGGCCCACCATCTTATTGTCTTCTGATGTGTTTTTAATGGTCAATCTCACCTAGAGATCGAACAGTCCATATCTCCTGCATACTCCACCATTGATTCTGTTCCTCCATGTCATCATCCCACGTGTTATCGCATTTCTTCCTCCGCCATTTACATATTTCATTCATATGTTATATTTTAATGTTTTTCTCTGGCCAGTTCATCCACCATTCCTCCGCTGCATTTTTCCACCACCCTACGTTGTTTCACCATATCACAGTTTACACGACCGTTTCCATTAACCTTGACATTATGCCCACTGTGTTCACCTTCCCGTGCATGGTTTTTTGTAACGAGTTTGTGGATTTTGCAGGTGTGCAGCGACGGAGAACTATTATGACTCACAGTCTTAATTGCTGTGATAGAACACACATCAAAGGACCGATTTCATAGCAGAATTATGAAAAAAGTCCTCGGAAGCCAAATCGACAAGACTTCAATTAAAGGAGGGAGGGTTCAAATTTGTCAAACCCTGCAGGGACATCCAAGGCGTTGATTTAACAGATGAAGATATCAATGGGGTAGATAAAGAATATCAGTGATCAGAAGAGAATTAAAGGCAGGTATCTGAAGATTTTGGGGGCCTTGTCCTAGCCTTTGGAGCAGAGTACCAAATTGAAGATCATGCACATCATTCGAAAGATCTATACATAGAAAACAATGTCCTCAAGGCTTTATTTCAACAGAGTTTTCTCTCCAGGAAAGGACAGAATGTTGGTATGGTTATCAGTATATCGTGTTCCTGAAAATATTTTCAACCAATGCATTTATTTCAGTTAGTAGGCCACAGAGTACAAACAACACAGCGCCGTCAAGCAGTATGGGTAGGCACTTCTCCACCATTTTGTTTTAATGATACAATTAAATGTTCATCACCTACCTCTTTTACTCGGTTTTTAGGTTTTCTCCTATAAAAACCATGAAGAAATACATTGTAAAGGTTCAAGATTTATCAGAAAATTGTGCAGTAGAAGAATTTTTGTATACATTTTGTAAGAACTCTTGTATGAAGGCTCAGAGCCCATAGGGTATCAGTGAGGAGGAGTTCAATCTATTAAAGAGGATTCTGGTTTTTGGTATTTCACAGTCTGTAACTTTCTCTTATGTGTTTTTTAAATAGATCATTTCATTTCATCCATTTTTCCTATATCATGTTTTGGAATGCGAGTGGCTCACTGATTTTTGGTATGGAGTCATCCTAGCTAATGCCCATGCTTGGATTAGTCAAGCGCTTTAAATAAGGCTCATGCATGATATACTGTTCCATATTCATCTAAACCGTATTTCTGCTATATTAGTTGTTTTGGGAGGGTGTTTTTAAAACTCTACTATTATGTATGGATTCTTAGAATGGTAAGCCCATGTGTGATGGTATTGTGTATCTGGATATCATCTCAAGGATAACTAATATCTTCTCAATATTTACTTCACTACATACATCTTTTGATAACTTATTTTTGTGACATATTACTTGAATCGGCCCTCTTTGCAGTAAGATGTCTCTGAATTGTCTGATGCTTTGTATCGGAGTTTTTACACTTTGCCTCTGCAGTATCTCTTTTCTTGTGCCAAGTTTCTGAAAGTTCAGTCCCATTCAAATCAATTTCCCTGTTTACAGGAGATAGCATGTGAGCTGAAGTTGACAACTTCATACATTATATTATATGCTCCTTGCTATGCTAAGATGTCCTAGGCACTGGTCTATCACAACTCTAGGTTGTCTCTAGGAACGACAATAGGATGCTTGGTTTGACATTAATTTTTTATTTTCTTCACCACCAGCTTTGAATCCCAAAGCATAATCAAGTACCCAATGTTAAGGTTTTTAGCAGCTTGTAGCCCCAACAATAGATATTTGTATTCAACAACATTGTTTGTGGCCTAGAAATCCATCTTGAAAGAGAGAGGGATCAAACTACCTTCTCGAGATACCAATAACACACATGCACCATTTACTTCCTTAGAATAAGCACCATCAAAATTCAATTTCCATACCTTATCATGTTCAAATGATTTTTTACTCAATTGAGAAGAACATTTGACCTAGGTGTTCGATATAATTTGATCATATTCTTCTAGTAGCATAAAAGAGAAATCTTTCTCTTTACCATACATAGGAGCAGTTTTTGAAAAACCTAGCCTTGTAATTGTCTTTGCAAATCTAGATTCCTTGTATACTTGATGCTCCTCTTCCCCAAACATAAGAATGGGAGCATATGTTAAATCTAGCTTAATGGACCTCCCAATTTGCATTCCCCATGACCTGGAAAAAAGAATACCAAAGCTTGTAGGGATGTTAGAAACTATAATATCCATTTCCACACTTTTTACTTGTATTTGAGTCAAATTGACCACTATATCTTTGATCATACCCAGGCATTTTTTATTTTCTATCCCAACTGATCCATCACAGATAATGGCATTACATTATGAGATGATCCTAAATAAAGCATACAATTATGTAGTAGCAGGTTATGGATCACCAAGGTGACATAGAATGGGTCAGTGGAAGAGTCTTTCTCCTCCACATGGGATCCAAACACAACCATGGGCATCTCTTCCTACAGGTTAAGTTTGTATTGCAAGGGGCTAGTGGTGGGTGAACTCGTAAAATGAGACACTTGAGCTTTATAAATGGGTTGTTTCAATAATTCTATCAAGGGAAAAAATATTTGGAATTTATCCAACTCTTTTTGAAGACTAAAGGTAGAGTGATTCTTATAAATTTTGGAAAACTCGACATGTTCTTTGTTCTCAATGCAGATTATATTTATCAGTAGGGGAATTCCTCTACTATGGAGGCTCTAGAATCATTTAGAATAGGATTGGAGGATTATTTTTTTCTTGGTAAGACACGATTGATTGGTTTCTTCCCTTTATCTGTTGGCTTAGGAGAACTCAGATGAAGAATTTCTTCATTCTAATCTAACCCCCTGTAACTTTTCCTAGATGACCTAAGATCATATTTCCTATGTAACTAGGCTTGCATGATATCAACAAATTTCTTACAATAACTTTCTATCTCATCATCATATAGTGGGGTGTCCAAAGCATCCTCTTCTCCTTCATGTGCTTCCATTTCATTATTTATGTCCGAGAGAGAAGATAAATGATTTTGTTGAACTTATATAGTTTCTTCAATGGTCTCCATATGATGATCTTCTAGATACAAAAGAGGTTGAATATTATCATTTTGATCCTTTCTCTCCCTTTACAAGAGCTGAAAGGGTGGCCTCCTATACTGGGGGTTAAAATTTTTGTTAGGAGTTGGTCGAATTTTTCGAGGAGGGTTTTTTCTCTCCAACTCTAGTTTAACCAGCTTGTTAGAAAAAATACTTATCAAATTTTTCATATCCTATAACTTATGTTCTTGAGTTTCCTTTAGATGGCATGAAGAGCTTGCATATTCCTTTACTCTCCTCTTATGACCATATTCAACTTTCCCTTTCCACTTTCCAATGGAGTTGAAATTTGATTCAACTTCCAAGGAACCTCTTTGGATTTGGTCTAGAGTATGTGACTTTCTTTCTCTGAGGGTAAACCCAATGCAACAACCCCGATGAAAATTCCATGTAATAAAAGTTAAAAATATTAACCACGGTTGATGGGACACTCATTCCAAGATGAATTATGGGTAAAACATCCTAGAAGGTGTTCATTTTAGTTATTATGGCTAAAGGAAATTGGCAAAGGCAAATGCAAAGGATTTGCAAAGGCATGATGCATTAATTGACATTTTATAATGGAAATTAGGAGAAAATGGAGGTGAAAGGTCACAGGTTGCATGTGAGGAGGAAAATGAAGGAAAATAATTGAAAATGAAGAAATTAGATGGCTCATTGTTGGAGTGGAGTCCCTTGGGGTACAATTTTGGTCATGTTTTTTTTATATTTTTTTGTGCGTGTTGTGCAGAAGAGTTAAAGGGGCTTTGGGGTGGGTCAAACTCCCTATTCAATGTAAATGGGTTTTAAGGAAAAAATATGAGTCTCAAACCATGGTTTGAGACCATGGTATCTACACGCTAATATTAGTATAAATATCAATAGATCAAGTCAGGTATAAATAAGCTTTAAGTCTAGTAACGAACGTTTTGTAAAGATTCGATCTAAGTCTGGGGTTTTGGGTAGAAAGGCTCCTACTGGTTGTGTGCATGGAGACCTTAGTACTAGTTTTGTGCAGACTCCGCTAGCTGTGTGCATGGAAGGGAAGGGTAAATTGTATGGGAAGTCTGAATGTAATAGAAATGTTGGATCTCTTAATATAGAAGTCTATTTTGGTGAAATGGATATTGTTATGTGATTGTTGTTATTTATCTGTTAATTCCTTTGAGATCGAAATATGTTCTCTGATGTGTTATATTTACTTTTTTTAATGATTAAATGCATTTGCGCAATTGAGTAATGTATTCTATGTTTGAAGTACATTGTTGATGACTAGATCTGATTAAAGTACATTTGTTTATTGCGTGAAAATATATACTGAGGTATTTTGAGATAATCTACAAAGAGTTGATCTATTACTCTGCTGTAGTGTTGTTGTGAGAATATTCATATTATTTGTGATAAATTCTATTATAAGTATGTTTAGGGCCACCACATTAAATTATTCCTCAGGGTGTGGAAACCTGGTTCCAACACCCCCCCATACTGCTTCAGTTGAGACTTTGATTTGTACAAGAAAGTCATTGTCGAAAGGGCCAATAGTTGGAGGGTTTGTTGGTTACGCAATAAATCCAAACTTGGGTGAGGACCCCTCAATCAAAAAAATGGTTTCATTTCCGAGACCGGGATCATTTTGAGGGAGAATTGATGTATTGACATCCCAAACTGAACGAATTACAATATTGGCTAGATAGAAAGATCCTTGAATTCGCGATCCAAGAGAATAGAAGTTCTAAATTATCTACTCAAGATTGGGTTCAAAAGTATATTTACATAGAGGTTCGCAAGATATTATTTTCCTCCTTTGTGACTAAGTTACATGAGTGGTTTTCTCGATTGAATGAATTTAATACCTGCACAAAACATGGTGCATTTAGTTAGTGGAATCTAGAATTGGTACAATAGCTAGAAAAGACCAGCAATACGATTACCTGTGCGATAGATCATTTGATTGATCGTGTTTTGGGAGGATTTGTAATTGATTTTTCCATTGATCAGTTTGTGTCTTATTTTGAAGTGAAAATAATATTTTTCAAGGGTCTTCGAGGTAAGTTCCTCCTCTCTTTGAAGTTGTGGACTAAGATGCTACTGTGAGATCATGGTTCTCTGTGTGATCATATCACGTGAATGTCCTGAAGAGGACTGACTACGCACAGTGGAAGAACTTACCACGTAGATCTTGAAGAAGGGTTTATTTACAGTCCTCTCAAGGGTAGCTCTAGTGAATCTGTGAACGTTGAAGAAGAAGAAGTCTCTCAAGATCAGAATAATAAAGGAGCGTTGACCATAGTTCAGATCCCATCCAATCCACTTCCAAACTCATCTCACAAGTCATCCAATCCACCTCCACCTCCACCAGGCACATATATGGTCACATCTATGAATTTTCCTACTTTTAGAGGTATTGGGAATGGAGATACAGAACAATTATGGTTTTTCACTGATGCTGTATGGAGAGAACAACATGTTAATAGTGACGATGTTAAGAAATAACAATTAGCCACTTATTTTCAAGACCATGCATTGGATTCATTTATAAGATATGTATCTCTGAACCCTAATGCAACGATGAATGATATGAAGGAGCCCCTTAAAAAGAAATTCAAGAAGCCAAAATCATACATGCAATGTGTCACGGAGTTGAAAGAGATTCACCAGGAGGTAAACGAATCTGTATGGGATGCAGATCAAAGATTGAAGTGCACTATCAGAGATGGTGGATTCACTATCAATGATACCCAAGACAAGGAATGGTTTGTTGCTATGTTGCTCCCACATCTGCGCCAATCCTTGAGTCAACAGAATATTTCCACGCAGGCTGAGGCCGTATAAACTGTAATGAAACTTGAAGCTGCATTGGTGCCCTATGTGATCGGAACTTAGTATATTTAGAGCCAATCAGAAGAAATTCATTTGGAGATTCAAAATCTGTGCAAAGATAAGGGAAAGGAGGTATGCGTAGATGTATGGTGCATACGATGTAAAGCTTCCCGGCATCATAAGGATCAATGCCCTGTGTTCAGTGATTATCTACACGATGGAGGACTAAGCTCGCTGAAGAGCGTGGTTGGACTGAGTGGGACACCTATACTATGGTGCACAATTTGTCAGTCTATGGGTTTTCATGTGACATATTACAACCCAAGGATTGGAAATATATGCCTGAGCTAAAGCATATTTTTTGTATATTATGCTTGTCACTGGGAAATGATGAACATCACTGTCGAAGTTTTGATTTAATGATTGAAAAAATTGAGATGTACAAAATGCAGGTTGAACCTACCTCACCAACATCCCCGTCTGGGCGTGATGGATTCTGAACTAGAGGAAGCGGATGAAGAGGAGGATCTATTGGTTGAGGAAGGGGATAACTCATCTGCTACAATTGTGGAGATGCTGGTCATTATGCATGTGATTGTCCAAATTCTACGAAACAATATTGTTGGTATTGTAGGTAGTTTGATCATGTAATTGAAGACTATCATGTTTTCGTTGCTAAGATGCAATAGAAGAAAACACAGACCCTGCTGCAGAATATTTAGATCGTCAGGGAAGAGCTATGCGAAGAGGATCATAGCGTGAATCTTGTCACTAGGAGTGGTGCAACCACTGGTAAATATTAGGGAAAGAAGACGGATGCTGATCATTGGATCCCAAAGGCACCTAAAAAAAGGATGGATTCGATTTACAACATGAAAAACACACTTTTGTAGAAGAAAATAAGGGGTTTGTAGAAGCAAGCGCATCAACATTAGGTAGACCTATGGATGTGGCAGGAGTAGATGAATAAATAAAGCCATTTTTACATGCTTGCATCAAAATATTGTGCAATAAGAAGGCAGTGGAGAATCTTCAAGCATTGATAGATAACTGCGTATAAAAAGAACAGCCCCAGATGGAATAGAAAGATGTCAATAATATTTATAAGAACAAAAGAAGAATGGGATGAGAGATGCGCTTGATTGCTTAGATCAACGCCTATGAGATGGATTAGGTAATTTTGGATCTAGGATCTGATGAAAATGTCTTACCTAAGAAAACTTGGCAGCACATGGGAGAGCCTACGTTGGAGTGGTCTACTATTCAGCTGTGCATGGCGAATCAACAAAAAAACATCCCATTAGGAAGAATTTCATAGGTTGTAGTAGATATTGAAGGAGTTAAGGTGCTTGCAGATTTCGAAGTCATACAGATTGTGGATGATACTAATCCTTATCCTACGCTATTGGGCTTAGATTTGGCTATTCATATGGATGGAATCATAAATATTAAAAGGAGAAGTATGGTATTTGAAAACAATGGAACCAGAGATACAGTCCCTATAGATCCTGCAGAAGGTGCAAGATACATAGAACTGGTGTGTGTTGATGATGATGTTGAACACATATATAAGTTTACTACACAATATGATGATTGGATCAATCAAACAACTGATGACATACATAATTTGGACAAAGTTAGTTCTTTCTTCTCAGGATCAGATGAAGAATTGGAGAATTGGCATAACTGGTTACATGAAGTATCTACACTGCGCTGTAATCGAGTGACCAAATCCCTTCACTGCATATCACAAGAGGTACGAGAATTGCCATTATATGAGTGTTTAAATAATGTGAACATGTTTTTAGGAGAACTTGAAAGGATTGTTCCATAAGCAAAGAGATTCCATGCATTAGATATTGTGATGTGATCTACACTAGCACAATGGTGGGAGACTCACAAAGGAAACTTGGGAAACTGGGAAGAATGTACTTGAATGATGAGATTGAAATTTGAATGTCCAATTACCAGAATGGAAGAGGTTTATTATGGAAAGGGTGACCTGCACAAACATTTGGCCAATTAGACTAAATTTTGGGGCGCAAAGCCGAGACCATAATGGGTGCACATATTCATCCAAACTTTGGGAAAGGTGCCTACTGATTGGTACCTGGAAACATAGTTGCGCAGAGGAACCAATGAATGGTTTGCACTGACTGAAAGTTTCATTTTAACCTTCAGCTTTGATATTGGGTCTGATTTCTTAGGAAAAGTGTTGCAAGGTATTCAGGAGGTTATCATTGATAGTTCAAAGACGAAGATAGAGCATGCTTCGCCAGCATGGGATGCACAGATGAGGGATATTTTAAATTGCATAAATCTGATAGTTGAATAAAATGAAGATGATCTAAGGAATATCACAATCCGTACATCATAAGGACATTGCACAATTGATGGGCCTTCCATTACATCGTTAGATGTCTCGAAGCCTCTGAAGATCTGACAAGTGAACATTGGTACAAAAGAGCAACTAAAATTAGCAAAGATAGGAGATTACTGGGACAATGATACAATGGGAAAAGTTGTTGAGCTATTGACTAAGTATCAAGACCTGTTTCCTACAAAATTATCTAAGTTGAAAGGGATAATTGGAGAGCTTGGAATCATAAGATCACTTTGAAACTAGATGCGTGACATGTGAAGTAGTGCCCTTATAGATTGAACCCCAAGTACAAACATAAAGTCAAGGAAGAGTTGAATAAAATGGTTGCTATAGGAATTATAGAACCAGTGGAAGATTCTGATTGGGCGAGTCCTATGGTGGTGCAATATAATAAGACAAAAGGAGAGATAAGGATTTGTGTGGACCTGCTCAAATTAAATGATGCCTGCATTCATGATCCATTCCCAGCCAGATTTTTTGATGAAATCCTTGACAATGTAGGAGAACAAGAGGCTTATTCATTTACAGATGGTTTCTCATGACATCATCAGATCAGGATTGTGCCAGAGGATAGAAGTAAGATAACCTTTGCAACAGAATGGAAATCCTTTCAATATATAGTCATGCCATTTGGATTGAAGAATGTGCCTGCTATCTTCTCACACATCATAGTGGCTGCTTTCAAGTAATATATCCACAAGTTCTTGGAATTATAATTTTATGATTGGACTGTCTTTGGGTTATTGAAGAAGCAGGTATCAAGTCTACGCTTAATGTTGGATACATGTAGAAAATATCAGATCTCACTTAATCTGAAGAAGTGCATATTTTGTGTGCCATTTTGGATATTGCTAGGCCATATTGTCTACCAACAAGGATTGATGGTAGATCCTGCAAAGATCGCAGTGATTATTAATCTGGAGGTTCCTGCTAATGTCAAACAATTGCGCTCAATCTTGGGACATGTTGGATATTATCGAAAGTTCATCGAAGGTTATGAGCTGATCACTCCTCCCATGGAGAAATTTCTCAAGAAGGACACGCCATTTTGTTGGGATGAAGAATGTCAGAAAATTTTTGAATTTCTAAAGGAGAAGATGGTCACGACACCCATATTGGTCTTTCCAGATTGGTCGAAGGTGTTCCATGTGAATTTTGACGCCTCCTTCATTGTGCTCAGAGCTATTTTAGTGTAGCCATGAGCTAGGTAGATTGATCACCCTATTGAATTTTCAAGTAGGAATTTATCAAGAAAAAAGCGTAATTATTCAACCACAAAGAGAGAAGGATTGTTAGGAGGACACTTCAATATTTTTACTGACCACTCTTCTTTAAATTACCTAGTCAATAAGCTTGTTTTGGGGGGGAATATCTATAGGTGGTTGCAGTTGTTTCAGGAGTATGATTTATAAGTCATCTTGAAGCTAGGGAAACTGAATGTTGGGTCAGACCATCTATCGCACATTAAGAATGGAGAAGAGACGACCAACTTGGAATATGGTTTACTAGATGCCTAGTTATTTTCTATAAAGGTGGTTGATGATTATTTCTCTGATATCATTCATTTCTTGACTACTAGATGTGCACCCAAGGAGCATACATTGCAACCGAAGAATGAGCTAGTTGCGTGTGCAACTGACTTTACTCGCCGGTCAGCTATATAAGATGGGTGTAGATGAGATATTGTGAATATATGTATTGGAATCTGAAAGATGAGATATCATAGCTGAAGCTCATGGAGGTGTTGCCAGAGGTCACTATGCAGGGAAAGCCACTGCACAGAAGATTCTACGAGCTAGTTTGTGGTGGCCCATGCTACACAATGATGCATATTCGTATTGCCACACATGTGATGTATGCCAAAGAAGAGGAAAACCATCGTGCATAGATGATATTCCCTTACAACCACAGATGGAATTGCAAGATTTTGATAAATGGGCCATAGATTTTGTGGGACCTATTGACCCTCTAGGGAAGAAGACAGGTGTGCATTACATAATCACTATGACAGATTATGTGACCATATGGGCTGAAGCTAAGCCGGTGAAGGATTGTAGTGCGGACAAAACTGCACACTTCATTTTTTAGAACATTTTGACTCGGTTTGGATGCCCTAAGATCATGATGAGAGATTGAGGTACGCACTTCGTGAATGACACCATTGAAGCTCGCACATAATAATTATGGATTCATCATCAGAAGAGCACTCCATATCACCCACATGAGAACGGTGCAGTAGAATTTTTCAATAAGATATTAGAGATTGTGATCACTAAGGTTTGCAATGCTAACCAGAATGATTGGGATGTGCACATACCTGTTTTTCTTTTGGAATATAGGGCTATATGCAAAAATTTGACAGGAAAGACATTGTTCAGGATGGTGTATGGATAGGAAGATATGATTCTAATGGAGTACATTGTTCCAATTTTGCGCATTGCAACATTCACAAATATGGCGGAGCAGGATATTATGGAAGAATGGTTGTCACAGTTGGTTGCGCTAGAAGAGGATCTCTTTATTGAAAATTTCCATAAGCAAGTATAGAAGGCATGAAAAATGGCTTGGTATGATAGGAATATCAGACATAAGGTCTTTAAGGAAGAATATTTGGTCTTGTTGTCTGACAGTAAGTTTTCACACCACCCAGGGAAGTTCAAGATGCATTTGCTGGGACCCTATATTGTTAAGGAGATTAGTGAATCAGTTAATTCCATAAGTTCTATGAAAAAAAGAGGTGTTGAAGAAGCTATAAATGTATAAGTTGATAGTGTTATGCTACCTTTGGTTAGTGTTTTTTTGAAAAAAAATAGAAAATAATTGCACAAGTTGCTGAGGAATCCACTATTTTTTATGACAGTTTTGTCACATTGTCAATGTAAAGTATGATAGTGGTAGTAAAAAAATTAAGATTGAGAAAGCAAATCTTCACAAAAAAAAAGATTTTATACCATACATAAATGCATGTTGCTCTATTTAGAGTTCCAACCACATTGATCATGAAGTTGCATCAAGTTACCGGTGATGTGCTTGCAGAATCTCTTAGTCAATAGGAAGAAAAACAATTGGGAATAAAAACAAGAAAAATAACCTAAAAGGTGCTCTAAATATAGGTCCTTTGCTGATGACTCCGTTGGTAATACGAACAACACTTATGGTGGTTTCTACTTATAGTACATCATATATATTTTCTACATGTATCTGTTTCTTTAATGTGGTGAAAAAATATATTATAAAAAATATATGCCAACAATTGAAACTAATTGAACATGCATGGAAAGAAGATTATGATCTGGAGCATTTGGAACAAATAACTAAGTCATGTGTCGATTGTATTCAACGTGATCTCGAAGGATACAAGTATTTCATGAACAATGACTTATTTTTTTCCAGCTAGAGACTTGATTTATTTTATGAAGTAATGAAAAAGCGCCAGGAACTTCCAAATGATAATTGAATGAAGAAAGTCAAAGCTACATGGTCTCAGAGAATCAAAAGAATGGAGAACATTATTCATGAATGTGAAAACATAGAGAATCGAAGAGAAAATGCATATGTCAAGGTTGTACATATTGTGCAATATCTGAACGATGATCTGGATAAATTTCAAGAGAAACATTAATATTTGAATTGGATAAGATAAAATAATAAATGTTGGTAGAATTTGATGATTTAGCTGATTTTGCTATATAGGAAAATAGGGAATGGCTAATTATCTTAGTTAATATTAATAAACAAAACTATGCTTTACCTGTGAAATTTCAAGGAGAAGCCAGGGAAATTGATAAGGATATGTTCAGTCAACGTGTAAAACTAGAAATTATAGTTACTCCTATGAAATATTGTGTTTAAATTCAACAAGAAAAGCTAAGCACCCACACCTAGTGCATTAAGAACCTACACTAGGGTGGGGCCGACAGGGCTAAATTTTGTGCATGTTTATTTTAGTTATCCCTTAATTAAGATGGAAAATGAAATTTAATCTATTCTCAAAATAAATTGTAATAGTTAATTGAGTGTGATAAACTCAGTTAGCTCATGAATTTCGAGTTAGAGGTAGTTGGTGAGGCATGCAGAGTAATTGTAGTTGTAACCGAGTTCGAAGTGCAGTGGTGCATTATTTAATGCAGGTTGTAATCAATTTAACTCAGTTGTGCTAGTTGTAACTTTTAGATACACTAGTGAGAGATCAAGTGAATTAAATATTAATGAATTCACAATTAGTGATCTCACATGCAATTGAGGATTTACTATTATTAGCTGCATGCATGTCAGATCCAGTGGAGACCTAGTTGAGATCTTGGTGAAAGGGAAGTTGACTAGAAGTTGTAGGAATATTGGGTTGCACCCATGCAACCAAATAGCCATTGGAGTGACCATGATACTTGCACATTCAAGGAAGGAAAAAATTCCTATTCTTTATGGATTTCATTCATTAGGGATTACGTAAGCAAGTCAGGTTGTTTGGAGGTAGTAAATTGGCTAAGTATTGTTCAGTTTTATGTGCGACAATGTGAGTCAATTAGCTGAGTACAGGAGGGTTCTTGTGAGAAGATTTGTATGTAATTGTTTCATGATTCCATGCTAATTATACAATATAATATAGTGGGGTTTTGAGCAACAATCTTTCCCCAGGAAATTATCTGTGTTATGGCTTGATTGATTCTTCATTTCTTCATGTGATTGGTGATTGTGCTTTTAATTCTGCAATTTATTTGTAGAAGTGATTCAGTATTTAACTTTAGTACATTGTTATATTAGATTGAATCCATGATATACATGCTTTTTGTATAATTTATACATGGTATCAGAGCACATGAAATCACAATTTTGAAGGAGGAGTTGAGTTTGTGACTGGATAGAATTCGAATTTGTAGAAAGAATTTCTTGGTGCTACAGATGATTCATGATCAAAATGGATTTCAATGGCTTGAGGTTGGAGTATGCACTTGGGGGCAGCTCAAAATATATTTCTTGGAAGGACAAGATGGAGGCAGTAATTGAAGACAATGGCTTGAAGGAATTCATTGACAATGATGTTCCTAAACCTGTTGTGGTAGATGTTGCAAATCTTGATGCATGGAAAAATAAAGTGGAAAAGGCAAGGAGGATCCTATTGGAGGGAGTACGAGACCACATTGTCTCAAGCCTACATGGGAAATCCACACCATATGTAATGTGGAATTAATTGATGGATCTATTCCAGAGTAGCAGCGACCATAGGAAATTGGTGCTCAAAGATAAACTCAGGAAGATCAAGATGGAGAAGGGCGACTCCATACCAAAATATCTAACAAAGTTTGTCCAATGTCGAGATGAATTGGGGAGTGTTGGTATAACTGTCACTGATGATGATTTGGTGAGATTGGTTCTCCTAGGACTTCCCAAGAGTTAGCACAGTTATCAAAACTCTGTCAATGGAAGGGAAAAGCTACCAGATTGGGAACGACTATGATTAGATTTGGTGTAGGAGGAGTTCAGAAGGAACCCCAGAGATGGATCTTCATCTAAGAATGGATATGAAGAAGATTGTGCTTTGGCTACCAAGGTGAAGAAGGGGAAGGGGAATAAATTCCATTCAAAATCTGAGTCCAAAAATGGCATGAAGCAGGACATGTCCAAGGTGAAGTGTTTTCACTATCATGAGCATGGGAATTATGCTACTACCTATCCACAAAAGAAGAAGAACAAGAAGGTTGGAGGATATGTAGCTGCTGAGGCTTTGGCCTCAAAATTTGAGCTTGAATTCTCATTGGTCACATGCATGGTGTCAAGTGCATTGGGATCTATGTGGTATTTGGATAGTGGCGCTTCCTTTCACATGATGGGAGACAATGAATTTTTCAGTAACTTGAAGGAGAAGGGTCTCCAAAGGCATATTGAAATGGGTGATGATGTGCGGTACAGTGCTACCGAGATTGGTACCATTACCTTCTAGAGGTAGTCAAGTAAACCCTTTCAATTAAAAGATGTAATGCATGTATCAGGTTTGAAGAAAAATTTAGTCTCAGTCACAATGTTGGAGGATAGAGGCTATGATTTTGTTTGTAGTGAAGGAAAAGATTTCCTGCGACACAAAACAACAAGACAAGCCAAGAGAATAGGGATTCGAGTTAATAATCTCTACAAGTTGGAGGTAGATGGTTGCACAACAATGATAGGCAAGGCAGACAAAGTGGTGAGCCAGGATGAGGGAAAATTATGGAGTAGGAGATTGGGCCATCTTCACCATGGAGCCTTGAAAGTCATGAAAATGATTTATATTGGTCTTCCCAAGGGTACACTTGCGCAATCAGACACATGAAAGGGATGTACTATGGGAAAATATCTAAAGGCCACCTTTCATGAGAAGGAGAACCAAGCTTTGGGGATCCTTGAGAGAGTTCACACAGACGTGTGTGGACCATTCTCTATTGCTTCAACAACAAAACATAATTACTATGTGATATTTTTTGATGAATTTTCTCGTAAGTGCTAGATCTTATTCATGTAGAAGAGAGATCATAAATTTTCTAAGTTTCTTCAGTTTAAGGCACTGGTGGAGAAAGAGCCGGGGAAGCAAGTGAAGGCTCTTAGGAGCGATAATGGTGGAGAATACATCTCTAACGAATTCAAGAAATTCTGCAGAAAATAAGGAATTCGAAGAGAACTTATAACGCCTCATAACCCACAGTAGAATGGGGTCGCTGAAAGAAAGAACAGAAATATTGTGGGTTCAACAAGAGCGATGTTGCATGATCAAGGCCTACTGATGCATCTATGGGTGGAAGCATGCAACACTGCATTATTTGTGCACAATCGTTGTCCTCATAGGATACTTGGGATGAGTACACCTGAAGAGGATTTCACTGGTAAGAAAATTGATGTTTCACAATTTAATATTTTTGGTTCATATATTTATGTGCATGTGACCAAGGACGCTATGAAGAAGCTGGAACTGACTGCTGAGATCAAGATTTTTGACTGGTACACTAAAAAAATCCACAAATATCGGGTGTATTTGATAAACAACAAAATGATTTTTGTGCAACGGGATATAAAATTTGACGAGGAGAAAGCCATGCGGTTGTCCCTTGAGAGGGAGCTGGACTTGCATGCAGAGGAGGAACTATTGGCTCCCAAGGATGAGCCTCAAGATGTGGAGCAGCCACATGCAGAGGATCATGGATTTGAGGAAAACAATCATGCAAAGCCATCCATCAGAAATGGCAGAAGGCACACCATGAAAGCTGATAGATTGAGACTTGATGCTACAGAGAAGGTAGGAGCCCCTACTTCACAATGTAGAGAGAGATAGTCTCCTGATAGGTTTACTGGATACATAGCTCTTATGAGAAAATGTATTGTGACTGAACCATCTTCCTTTCAGGAAGAAGTGCAAAAACCAACATGGGTTGATGCAATGGTGGAGGAGTATGAATCTGTTGTCAAGAAAAGTGCTTGGGATATTGTCCCAACACCGGTCAAAAAATAAGTGGTTGGATTGAGCTGGATCTACAAGGTAAAACAAGCTACTAATTGGAGTGTGGAGAAATTCAAGGCCATATTTATGGCCCAGGGATTCTCACAGATTGAGGGGATCGATTATCATGAGACCTTTTCACCTTTTGCAAGGTACGCTTCCATTGGATCCATACTTACACCCTCAACAAAGATGGGCTGGTGCATTCATCAAATGGAAGTGAAAACTGTGTTTCTCAATGGGATCATTGAGTGTTGAGATTCAACAAGATGATGAGCTTAGTGAAAAGTAAGCACCTTCACTAAGTGGGGCCCGCAGGCTATTTTTAGGTGTATGTTTATTTTTAGACATGGTGAGCATATTCTATAAGTTGCAGGATGCTATTTGTAGATGGTTGATCAAATGTGGAAAACAGATGAAATTTTATTTTTAGAATATTGGGTGGTCTATTTATAGATCGTCAATCTAAAAATAGGTGCATGTTGATTATTATTAGCCCTTAATAATAATCCGACAATAAATATCAACTTATTCTCTTGGAGCACTTTATTTTAGTGAACAGATTTGGAAAATCAGTGGGCTGAAGGAATTACCCAATTCCTAGGGTTATTGGTGGCTCATGCATGGAGGACTCAGTTAGAACTGAAGTGGAAAAGTTATGATAGATTTGGAAGAGTAGTTACGGGAGTTGTTATTTAGTTTAACTCAGTTAAGTGAGTTAAACTCAATTGAGCTAGTTGTATCTAGTCTAACTAAAAGATACACTAGTGAGAGTTAAGTGAATTAATTATTTAATTAATTCATAACTAATAAATCACTAACAACTAAACAAATACAGCAGTTAAATACTTGCATGTCAGTTCCAGCGGAGACCCAATGGAGAGATAGGTGAAAGGGTGATATGGACTATCTGTTGTGACTATAGTGATGCATTCAATGCATATGAAACACATTGGAGACGCCAATGAGGATTGAGAAGTCAAGGCAAGGCCAATTCGAATTCATTCAAGGGTCTTCTTCAGCAGGGATCATGCAGTGGAGGCAAGCTGTCAGGAGGCAAGAAATTGGTGCATAGATATGCAAATTTCTGCATGACAGTGTGTAATGATTGTTGATTGTACTGAGAGCTTGATGTACTAAGCTTTGAATGAGATTATTACATGATCCATTGATACAAATAATATATGATATTTGGGGTTTTTAGCTTTAAGCTTTCCCGTTAAACAACTGTGTTATGTGCGATTGAATTTATTCACATGTGTTTGTAATTGAGTTTTAATTTTCCACAAGTTTAACAGTGGAAGGTATCTGTATTTAGCAAGAAGATAAATATTGTTAGGTTAGGAGAATCTGGTAATACATCAGTATTAATAAATTTATACATGGTATCAGAGCAGTATTGATCACTAGAGATTGCAATTGTGAATAAGTGCTGAGTTTTGTGCTGGTGGACAATTCGAATTTTTTGCAGATATTTCTTGGAGCGACAGTTGAGTATTTATTGAAATTTCTTTCAATGGGTTGCAATTGGAGTATGCCCTTGAGGGTAGCTCGAATTACATAGCATGGAAGGATAGGATGGAGGTGGTGCTTGAAGATAATGGACTGAAGGACATGGAAAATTTTAAGAATGGACATTTATCTTAAAGTTTAAAAACTTGGTGAATCTTAGTAGTCCCCAGTATGTGAACTGTAAAAATTTTGATGTTGTTTTTGTAAAAATATTTAGTTTTGTAATCATCTTAAATTAGTATATATAAATTTTTGGCGATTTTTAGGGTAAAATATTTGTATACTATAAAATTTGGGCGAATCAATTTAAAAAAAAAAAGGGAATTGGCGAATCTTTTTTTTGGAAAAAGCATGGAAAATTAGCCCACTTGCGAATATTATCCCCTAAAATTTTCCATGTTGAAGGAGTTCATCGATAGCAATTTTCCTAAGCCTGCTTCTAGCGATGCTACAGGACTTGACGCATGGCAAAAGAAGGTAGCAAAGACAAGAAGAATTATGTTGGAAGGTGTGAAAGACCATATTGTGTCAAGCCTTCATGAGAAAGCCACTCCATTTGCAATGTGGGAGGCTTTGACAGATATTTTCCAAAGCAGCAGCAACCATAGGAAGTTGGCACTTAAAGATAAGCTTAGAAAAATAAAAATGGAGAAGGGTGAAAATATTCCAAAATATATCACGAAGTTTGTCCAATGTAGGGATGAACTGGGAAGTGTGGGGATTATAGTTATGGATGATGACTTGGTGAGCTTGGCTCTCCTTGGGCTTCCGAAGAGTTGGCATAGCTACGAAGACTCTATCAATGGATCGGAGAAACTGCCAGATTGGGAGCGACTTTGGTTGGATCTTGTGCAGGAGGAGATAAGGTGGAATACTAGGGATGGCTCTTCATCGAAGAATGATGATGAAGAGAATTGTGCTTTGGCTACCAAAGCAAGGAAAGGGAAGGGGAAGAAATCCCATCCAAAATCTGAGGCTAAAGGAAAGAAGCTGGATTTGTACAAAGTGAAGTGTTTTCACTGTCACGAACATGGGCATCTCGTCACTAACTTCCCACAGAAAAAGAAGAACAGGAAGGATGTTGGAGCTGCAGCTGGAGAGGCCTTAGCCTCGCAATTTGAACTCAATTTCTCTTTGATCGCATGCTTGGTTTCAAGTGCAATGGGATCGGTGTGGTATCTTGATAGTGGTGCATTTTTCCATATGACGAGAGACAATGAGTTGTTTAGTGACTTGGAGGAGAAGGATCACCAAATGCATATAGAGATGGGCGACGATGGTAGATACAGTGCGACCAGCATTGGAACCATTACCTTTGAGAGGGAGTCAGTTAAACCATTTCTGTTGAAAGATGTTATGCATGTTCCAGGTCTAAAGAAGAACTTGGTCTCGGTCGCAATGTTGGAAGATAGAGGTTATGACGTTGTTTTCAGCGATGGAAAAGCCTTCCTGCGACATAAAACAATGGATCAAACCAAGAGGATAGGGATTTGATTTAAGAATATCTACAAGTTGGAGGTAGATGGTTGCGCTACAATTATGGGCAAAGTAGAAGAAGTGGTGAGTCGGGATGAGGGCGAATTATGGCACAGGAGATTGGGCCATCTTCACCATGGCACCTTGAAGATTTTGCAACATATTTCTACTGGACTTCCCAAGGGTAATCTTGCACAGTCAGATAAGTGCAAGGGATGTACTATGGGTAAGGTTGTGAAGACCACCTTTCATGAGAAGGAGAACCATGCTTTGGTGATCTTGGAGAGAATTCACACAGACGAGTGTGGACCTTTCTCGGTTGCTTCAACAAAAAAACACATGTATTATGTTATATTTTTTGATGACTATTCTCGTAGATGATGGATCTTCTTCATGTAGAATAAGAGAGAAAAATTATCAAAGTTCTATGAGTTTAAAGCAATGGTGGAGAAGGAGTTGGGGAAGAAAGTGAAGGCTCTACGAAGCGATAATGGTGGTGAATATATCTCGAATGAATTCAAAGACTTCTATAGCAAAGTAGGAATTCGAAGAGAACTCATAGCACCTCATAAGCCACAATAGAATGGGGTCACGGAAAGGAAAAAAAAAATGATCATGTGTGCTGCACGAGCTATGCTGCATGACCAGGGCCTACTGATGCACTTGTGGGCGGAAGCATGCAACACTGCAGTTTATGTGCAAAACTGTTGTCCTCATAGAGTACTTGGAATGAGTACACCTAAAGAGGCTTTTACTGGGAAGAAGCCTGATATTTATCATTTGAAGATTTTTGGCTCATCTGTTTACATTCATGTGACAAAGGATGCCAGGAAGAAGCTGGAGCCGACTGTAGAAGTTGGGATATTTGTGGGGTACACAGAAACACCCCATAATTATCGTGTGTATTTTCCAAACAATCAAATTACTGTGGTGCGACGGGATATAAAATTTAGTGAGGTGAAAGCCATGAAGTTGTCGCTTGAGAGGGAGCTACACTTGCATGTAGAGGAGGAACTTCTTGTTCCCAAAGATGAGCCTCTAGATGTGGATCAACCATAAGAGGAGATTCATGGAGTGGAGGAGTCCACTCATGCAGAACCAAACATCAGAACAGGAAGAAAGCGTACCACAGAAGCTGAGAGACTGAAGCTTGATGAGGCACAGAATGTAGGAGTCCCTACATAACAGTGCAGACAAAGACAATCACCTGACTGATTGACTGGATACATGGCTCTTATGAGCAAGTGTGTCATGACAAAGCCATCTTCTTTTGAAGAAGTAGTGCAGGAGCCCACATGGGTAGATGCCATGGTGGAGGCGTATGACTCTATTATCAGAAACAGTGCTTGGGAGATTGTTCCAAGGCTAGTGGGTAAATCAATGGTATATTCAAAATGGAACTACAAGGTAAAGCAAGCTGCTGGGGAGCTTTGAGAAGTATAAGGAAAGATTTGTTTCCTGAGGCTTCTCACAGATTGAGGGGATTGATTATGAAGAAACCTTTTCACCTGTCGCACGGTATTCTTCCATAAGGACCATCCTTTCTCTATCAACGCAGATGGGTTGGCACTTTTATCAGATGGATGTGAATATTGCATTCCTTAATGGGATTATTGAGGAAGAAGTGTACATTGAGAAAACTGAAGGATTTGAGATCTTCAACAGCGAGTCGCATGTGTGCAGACTCAAAAGAGCGTTGTATGGGCTGAAGCAAGCACCTCGTGCTTGGTACACATGGATCAACAACTATTTCACTGGACTTGGCTTCACCAAGAGTGAGGTGGATGCAAACCTATACCAAATTGTGGTGGAGGGTAATATTTTAATCATTGTTCTTTATGTTGATGATTTAATACTAATGGGTGATGAGCCGTTGATACACTCATGCAAGACAGATCTTGCAAAGGAGTTTGAAATGAAGGATTTGGGCCTCCTTCATTATTTCCTTGGATTGGAAATATGACAGCGAGAAGGTGAACTATTTGTGCAAGGAAAGTATGCTCAGGAGATACTTGGTAAGTTTCCAGAAAATTAGAGGAAAGAGGATGATACATCAGCAGAGATAGTAGATAACAATGTTTATCAACATCTGGTGGGTTCGATCATGTATTTAGTTAATACAAGACCGAACATATGCTATGTGGTGAACCAACTTTCACAAGCGATGGTTAAGCATACCAAGCCCTTTTGGAAGGAAGGAAAGCATGTCCTGAGGTATCTCAGGGGAACATATGAGTATGGCTTATGGTACAAATAGACGGATGAGGTGAAGTTGCATGGCTTCACGGATGCAGATTGGGCAGGCAGCCTAACGAATAGAAAGAGCACATCAGGAGGGGTTTTCAGTATCATATCTACAACAATTTCTTGGTAAAGTAGGAAACAAAGATCTGTGGCACTCAGTTTAGCGGAAGTAGAATACATGGCAACAAGTCAATCTGCATGTGAGGCTATTTGGATGAGGAAGATCCTGGTCGGTTTGTTCGGTTCACATTTAGATCCTACAGTGATACATTGTGATAATCAGAGTTGCATTAAACTCTTGATTAATCCTATGTTTCATGATAGATCTAAACACGGTATCGTCATATCAAATATTGTGTGTAGCGAAAGATCATGTTGCTTCAATACATTCCCATGGAAGATCAGGATGCAGATATGCTAACGAAGGCGCTTGGCAGGAGAAAATTCGAACACCATAGAGGTAGGATTGGGGTGAAGGGTAATCCCTATCTTGTTGAGAGGGAGTATTGAGATTCAACAAGATGATGAACTTAGTGAAAAGTAAGCACCCTCACTAAGTGGGGTCTGCAGGCTATTTTTAGGTGTATGTCTAATTTTAGACATGGTGAGCATATTCTATAAGTTGCAGGATGCTATTTGTAGATGGTTGATCAAATGTGGAAAATAGATGAAATTATATTCTTAGAATAGTTGTCGAAGTCTATTTATATATCGTCAATATAAAAATAGATGCATGTTGATTATTATTAGCCCTTAATAATAATCCGACAATAAATATCAACTTATTCTCTTGGCACACTTTATTTCAGTGAACAGATTTGGAAAATCAGTGGGGTGAAGGAATTACACAATTCCTAGGGTTATTGGTGGCTCATGCATGGAGGACTTAGTTAGAACTGAAGTGGAAAAGTTATGGCAGAGTTGGAAGAGTATTTATGGGAGTTGTTATTTAGTTTAACTCAGTTAAGTGATTTAAACTCAGTTGAGCTAGTTGTATCTAGTCTAACTGAAAGATGCACTAGTGAGAGTTAAGTGAATTAATTATTTAATTAATTCAAAACTAATAACTCACTAACAAATGAACAAATACAACAGTTAACTACTTGCATGTCAGTTCTAGTGGAGACCTAGTGGAGAGATAGGTGAAAGGGTGAGATGGACTATCTGTTGTGACTATAGTGATGCATTCAATGCATTTGACACACATTGGAGATGCCAATGAGGATTGCGCAGTCAAGGCAAGGCCAATTCGAATTCATTCAGGGGTCTTCTTTAGCAGCAATTACCCAATGGAGGGAGGCTATCAAGAGGCAAGAAATTGGTGCATAGATATGCAAATTTCTGCATGACAGTGTGTAATGATTTTTGATTGTACTAAGAGCTTGATGTACTAATATTTGTATGAGATTATTACATGATCCATTGATATACATAATATATGATATTTGGGGTTTTTAGCTTTAAGCTTTCTCGTTAAACAACTGTGTTATGTGCGATTGAATTTATTCACATGTGTTTGCAATTGAGTTTTAAATTTCCACAAGTTTAACAGTGGAAGGATTCTGTATTTAGAAAGAAGGAAAATATTTTTAGATCAGGAGAACCTGGTAATACATCAGTATTAATAAATTTCTACAGAAGAAGTGTCCATAGAGCAGCTTGGAGGTTTCGAGATCTTCAAAAGTGAGTCGCATGTGTGCCGACTCAAAATATCGTTGTATGGGCTGAAGCAAGCACGTCATGCTTGGTACACTTATATAGATAGCTATTTCACCAGACTGGGCTTCACCAAAAGTAAAGCAGATGCAAACCTGTACAAGATTATGGTTGAGGGTAAGCTATTGATTATTGTTCTTTATGTTGATGATCTAATTTTGACTAGTGATGAGCAGCTGATACACTCATGCAAGGAGGGTCTTTCAAGGGAGTTTAAAATGAAGGACATGGAACTCCTTCATTATTTCCTTGGATTGGAAATATGGTAGCGGGGTGGTGAAATTTTTGTGTCTCAAGGAAAGTATGCAAAGGAGATACTGGGTAAGTTTCACATGGAGAGCTGCAAACCCATGGATACTCCTCTTCTAGGAAATTGGAGGAAAGAGGATGCTACTTTTGGAGAGGTAGTGGATGATACTATCTATAGGAAGTTACTTGGTTCACTGATGTATCTAGTGAACACCAAACAAGACATTTTATACACAGTTAACCAACTAAGTCAAGCTATGGTTAAGCCCACCAAGCTCTTTTATAAGGCAGGGAAGCATGTCTTGAGATACCTAAGGGGAAAATCAGAGTATGGTGTATGGTACAGATGAACAGAGGGAGTGAAGCTTCAAGGATTCACATATGAAAATTAGGAAGGTATTCCATTAGACAAAAAGAGCACATCAGGAGGGATCTTCAGCATAGGATTGACAACAATTTCCTGGTACAGAAGGAAATAGAAATTTGCGGGACTCAGTTCAACAGAAGAAGAATACATGGTAGTGATTCAAGCTGCATGTGAGGCTATCTAAATGAGAAAGATCTTGGTTTGTTTGTTTGGTTCTCAGATGAATCTGACAGTGATACATTGTGATAATCAGAGTTGCATTAAACTCTCGATTAATCCCGTGTTTGATGATATGTCTAAGCACATAGAGATTTGGTACCATCATCTCAGAGATTGTGTGGAGAGGAGAATAATTTTCCTTCATTACATTCCCATAGAAGATCAAGATGCAGATATTCTGACGAAGGCACTCACCAAGAGAAAATTTGAATACCATAGAGGCAGGATCGAGGTGAAGGATAATCCATTTCTTGTTGAGAGGGAGTGTTGAAATTCAATAATAAAATTTCAGCACCCACGCCTAGTGCATTGAGCACCTACAATAGGATGGGGCCCATAGGGATAAATTTGGTAAATGTCTATTTTAGTTATCCCTTAATTAAGCTGGAAAATAAAATGTAATCTAGTCTCAAAACAACTTGTAATAGTTAAATGAGTGTGATAAACTCAATTAGCTCATGAATTTCGAGTTAGAGGTATTTGGTGAGGCATGTAGAGTAATTCTAGTTGTAACAGAGTTCGAAGTGCAGTGGTGCATTATTTAATGCAAGTTGTAATCAGTTTAACTTAGTTAAGTGAGTTACACTCAGTTGTGTTAGTTGTAACTGTTAGATACACTAGTGAGAGATCAAGTGAATTAAATATTAATTAATTCACAATCAATGATCTCATATGCAAATGAGGATTTACTATTATTAGTTTCATGCATGTCAGATCCAATGGAGACCCAGTTGAGATCTTAGTGAAAGGGAAGTTGACTATAAGTTGTAGGAGTATTGGGTTGCACCCATGCAACCAAACACCCATTGGAGTGACCATGATACTTGCGCAGTCAAGGAAGGCAAAAATTCCTATTCTTTAGGGATCACATTCATCAGGGATTTCGCAAGCAAGGCAGGCTGTCTGGAGGCAGTAAATTGGCCAAGTATTGGTCAGTTTTATGTGTGACAGTGTGAGACAATTAGCTGAGTACAGGAGGGCTCTTGTGAGAAGAGTTGTATGTAATTTTTTAATGATTCCATGTGGAATATACAATAGAATATAGTGTGGTTTTGAGCAACAAGCTTTCCCGAGGAAATTATCTGTGTTGTAGCTTGATTGATTCTTCTTTTCTTCATGTGATTGGCAATTGTGTTTTTAATTCCACAATTTATTTGTAGAAGCGATTCAGTATTTAACTTTAGTACATTGTTAGATCGGATTGAATCCATGATATACATGCTTGTTGTATAATTTCTACATATTTCATACATGAAAAGCAAAGAAGTTATTTCAAGAAGCCATAAGCTTGAAAAATAGTTAAAATTTAAGCAATCATGACATATGCTTTTACATAATGTAATTTTTCTTAAATCTTGGAATATTTGTTTTCTTATTTACTAGTGATTAAATTTTTAGGTTTTATTATATGCTATTATCAACTGAGTCAATCTCTAGATGCAATTTTTTCTTTACATTACAAATGGATTTTTCATACTATGGTTCACGAGAGTCTAATTCATTTAATTTTGTAGCTAAGTATAAATATTTTGATAAACACTTTAGAAATCGAGTCTTATTTTTTGTACTCAAAATTTTTTGACGTGGTTTTCATATGGGATTTCAATTTCACATGGCTTTGTTTTACATGTATTTAGTGCATTACAAAACAAATTTCTCTAATTTTCTGAAAAACAAGTGCGAGAAGTTAAAGATACAAAAAGTCAAAATAATTTTCATGAATACGCTGGTAAATTGGGATATCAGAAAGAGTCTTACTATAGATAGAGTTGTTATCATGAGTAGCTATCTAGTATTAGTGCTGTTCCAATTGTATACCTTATTTTTAAAAACTAATTTGTTTGTGCAAATTATAACATCGTTTACCATTTTTGTGAAAAATTAAAAGATGATTGCTCTTTTGTTGATTAGAATGAAAATGAATATTCAATAACTAGTTTTTAATGACATAAATATGTTTCATCTTTGCTGTCTATTTTAATTATAGATATGTAATTAGCTTTTGAATCTGGATATAATTCTTGTTACTATATTTTTTTTCATGATTGTTAAATACTTTTCAAGCATAATAGTGATTACTCTGTTTTAAGCCTGGATTTTCTTAACATTTATCTGCAATTTTATTAAATGATATATTTTCAAAAATTTGCGAGAATATGTTCTATGTTATTTTCTATTATTTAAAGTCTCACTACCCCTGCCACGCTTTGGGGCTACTTTAGTGTCGTGGCTGGGGTGACGGGTTGATTCTAGGAACTTGATTCTACTACACTACAAAAAGTGTTCAGTGACGTATGCACTTATTTAGAGAGTTTTCTACAGATTTTGAAATACTGGGCATATATTATTAATAACAAAGTTTGATTTTAGTTTGAATATTTCCATGTATCTTTGGGAAATCATTGAAAAATTCTTTATTCTCTTATATGTAAATTATACAGAATGAACATTAACAAATTACTTTCAAAGGCAAAAGGAATTGACATTTAAGGTTTGAAATCATTTCGTTCTCTGCATAGTTAAAGTTCCCCCTGATTTTTCAAAGGACCTGCATCCATATTAATTTTTCCATAATTGGCTAGAGTAGGAGTAGTACCATAACAATATCAATTTTAGATAATCGTCTCCTATGCAAAGGGCATCCATTCTCTCATACATACTCTATAATTTTCATAGTAAAGGCTTCACACATGGAAACATAATGATATTAATTCGAGATTTGTTCAACCCCACCTCCTCCATATGGAAAGGACATTTCAAAATTGCAGATTAAGTCACAAATTGTCATCTAAGATATGGAATTACGTTTAACTACTATCGATTTTAATGGTATTCATTAACTAGTGATCATCATCAATTTTGCTAGTACTCATTTTCTGGATGTTTAATAAAAAAATACTATTGTGAAATAAGTTACTTTAAATCATATCCATTTTACTTAAATTCCAATTCTAAATAGTCCATAGTGTTAGTTGATTTCTCCTGCCAATAAATACAAACGTTTTTTTCCATTTATTCACTAAACTAGCACGTATTCAGGACATACACTATGTAAAATTGTTTTGCTACTTTCCAATTATGGATTAGATGATTGCACATTCATCAATTATACTTGTTTTATCCAATATTAAATGAAATGTGTTCTTCAAATAAATAACATTAATTTCATTTTGCAAAGGTTACAATGAGACATTTACAAAATGAAGCTCTTGTATCAAAAAGCGTAAGTGTCAAAATAAAATTGCAAATGTTTACTATTCCAAATGGTTTAGACATTATCAATTCTGAAATTGAACATTGTAACTATAATTAGCATTGTAACTGACACATGTTTATCGAATTTTGCAAATGTTGCATATGCAAATCTCTTTATGTTTATGAATACATTTGTGCATTTCAAGATTGATTTTAAGAAAAATTGACAATGTTGGGAGCATTTGTAAATGAAAAAAAATATTAGTATATGCTTACAAAAAAAGAGAGGAAGGATTTTAGTATAGATAAAAACCTAATAAATGTTTTAGAACGTTGAAGAATTTCAGCATCAGTACATTGTGACAAAATAATTTTTCTGCGAAACATTTTAAGAAAGCCAACACCAAATAGTACTCTACAAGCGACAACTCAAGATAATTGACTATCCATCTCCATATTGCATCTTAATGTAATCACAATGTAATAGAAATGAGTCTCAAACTATTTAGTTGAGAAATATCCTGGGAAATAGGCTCAATCTGCAGTGCAAGAAACAAAAGCAGGTCCATTCACATAAGAATCATTTGGTTTCCAACCTAATCTCTAACTCGTTACCTATAATTTCTCCACGTGTCCTCTGTCTATGAATGACTTCTCTCATTAGTAAAATGTAGATACAAGCTACTCAGTAGTAAATCCAACAACACCAACACCATCTACACCAACAGGTGGCACACTAGCACCAAAACTTGCAGTTGGAACTCATAGATTTTCCTCCAATATAGGTTTGGCTCCATTGAATGCTAAATATCGCTCTTTTAAAAGTAGTATATATACCTGATTCATCGAAAAAATATTGAAAAGAGTATTTTATAATATCAATAAATATGACCTTATCGATATCTTTTCAAGTAGAAATAATACTTGCGATAACATGATTATGTATGGATTTACTAAATGGGTATTAGTAGTAGTAATTATCATTAATTAATTATTGGATGCTAAGTGTGAATGTCAAGTTTCTGCATTGGGATTGCAAAGGATTCTTTCAACAATTTGTACGTTGCCTACTATCATTATAATGATTGCAAGATATAACATGTTGTAAACATGAATAATAAATTGTGATAAAAACCACTACAATACGCCATATTTAAATTGATAAATGATATTTGATGTTGTATATGGCTTTTATATTTGTGCACTTACTCTCTGCATCCAAACAAATCTCCACACCTCCATATGTGTTCCTAGAGAAAATAAAGAGTACATAGCATTTGCTTCGGAAGAACATGATTTTGTGGGAATGTAGAGAAATGGCTATTTTTCACTTCCATACATTCACACATTTCCAATTATAACATTAAACCAAATTTCAATGATTCAATAAATCGAAAAAGTTATTCAAAAATAGTCAAATTATTCAACCAAAAAATAAAAGGTAATGTTAAGATTGTTTCTCTCAGTTTTCTTTGTGCATGCTTTCGTGCTTCTACATATTTGTCTTCCCAATCTTAACATAAACAATGTATTGGCAGAAGATATTTAGTTAACCAAAATAGAATCATTTTTAGGATATCAATAAAATACTATGCTGATATTGATTTCTAAAGCATCTTAAAATGAGCTATCATAGCTAGTACTGATTCTTTAAATGTTTCGATGTTGGTCCTCTCATCATTCAATTCTAACATAAACTTTCAAAATAAATAACACAAATGCATATATGCGGGACTACAGAGGAAATCCATTATGTAAAAGAATCTCTCAAACTTTCATTATGCGAACCTCCACACTCCATAAAATCCATTAATAATAAAATAACCACTAGAAGATGCATTACAATTAAAAAAATATTCCCCACGTCCTTCATTACACACAAATTCATAGCTCCATGAAACATATCTAATACTATTGTATACTTTCAAAATAGCATAAATTCATATGTGTGGAACTGTAGAGAAGAATCCATTGTACGAAAGAATCTCTCAAGTTTTCCTTGTTCGAACCCGCATTCCACACAATATATTAATAATAAGTATGGTTTTCAGATAATCAAAATATTATTCTAACGTAAACTTAAAAAAAAAATAACACAAATGCATGTGTGGGACTGCAGAGGAAATCCATTTTGCAGAATAAGCTCTCAATATTTTATTGTGCGAACCTTCACACTTTGTACAATCTTATGCAACTGCTCTTCCACATAAATAATACTAACATGTACTTTCCAAATAACATAAATGCAAAAATTTGGAACTATAGAGAAAAATCCATTGTGCGGAAGAAGCTATAAAGCTTTCACTGTTTGAACCTATACACTCCGCACAATATATTAATAATAAGCATGATTTTCAAAGCATTAAAATATTACTCCTATGTAAACTTTCAAAACAAATAACACAAATACATATGTGCGAGACTGCAGGGGAAAACTATTGTGCGAAATAAGGTCTCAAGCTTTCATTGTGCGAACCTCCGCACTACGTACATCCTATTAATAATAAAGTAATAATTAGAAAACACATTACAATTGGCATGTGAACAAATATTTCATGTTTTCATTGTGCAAACCTCCACATTACACACAATCTACTTATAAAAAATAAAAATGTGCCTAATTACATAGGGATAACTGTAATAATAAATGTGTACAGACTACAACTCTTTTCTAGTTGTCAGAAATTCTGAAAATTTGTAATAACGAAAAAATGTTTTGCATCCTTGTATGAATTTCCATCGTCATAGACATTTTTGATAAATCTATTTCCTGCAAAGAAATTATTGCGAATACGAGTAATTTTTGCATGTTTCATAAACATTAAGCTATTCACAAATTTTTTCCACACAACACTTTTATGCTAATAGATAATTCTTAGCCAAATTTACATTTTGGTATAAGCGTCCGGGCCGAGAAACATGGCTAATCAAATCTCCAATTAATATTATTATTCTTCCTTTTGCAGATAATTTATTTTGCAGATGAGATTATGGGTAGAAGAACCTTTATTTCATGCATTTCATAGCTCTGAGAACATTTCTCGATAACACAAATCAATTCAATGTTTAGAGATATGATTTAGTGTCAATAAAACAATTAATTAAGGGTTTTCATTACAATATTAAATGTAAACTACTTTGGCATTTTTTGGCTGATCAAATTGGCATTTGTCCTCGCTTTTCTTTTTGTGTTAATGTTAAGTGATCATGTTTGTACATGATATTTTTTGTACTGTTGTATTGAATACCAGTAAAATAATGGACGTGATCACAATGAACTCATATTTATTTTATTTCATACATTCACGTTGTTTAGTATAGATATATTGACAACATTAAAGCAATAACAATTAGAAAAATATAGAAAATAAATAATTTGTGATTTTTGAGATTTATTTTACCACCTACCTTTAATTTTCACTTTGGTATTTTCAATTATTATTTATTGAAAGTGTTAAACGTGTTGATAAATATGTAAATCAAATTTGAATTTGGTAACAGATAAGAAAAAAATGGCAGTAAGAACTACTCGCATTATAGCTTTAGTAAACGAAACCTTTGTAATAAATCACAAGATAATGTGTAGGTAGCTTGTTGGAATGCATTATGACAATTATATTTGTTCCATCATCTTGAAAATCATGTGTTGAACTGTTCATAAGTAAATTTTTGTTCAGAGTTTTTGATACTCGAGAATAAAACAAATTGTGAACAATTTAGTGGTGGAGGCTAGCTCGGTAAATAAATCAATTCTTGATGGAAGTAGTTGAGCACATTTGGGCAAAATATTTATTTGCAATTGTTTACAATTATTGTTATCAGTTTCAAATCTGATTACCATAATCACAAACCTTATTTTATATTATTTAAAATGAGTGTTTAACTACATATATGGATTTAGCTGTTTTGAAAACCTATGTGATAATAAGATTGTGTAGAAATTTCAACCCAAATCCATGCTTCCAATAAATTCTTGCTATATTTTGAGTAATTTAAACAAAAAAGGCACCGAAAAACCTTTCAAAATGTAGCACATCTATATGACGACCTTATATTGTATCACAAATTTCTATTTTTAATGACACATATTTCAATGATATTAAACCAAGAGCAAAATGCACAGTAAGTGGACATGATGTTTTTGGAATTTTGATACTTATTTCCATTACTTCCCATAAATGTGAGCTTTTATCTTTTCAACTTCTATTTGTTGAGAATGTCATATGTAGTAGGTTTCTAGGTGACAAATAAAAGTAGTTGGTGATTGGGATTGGAGCAACAAATTGCGAATTTAGGCGAGATTGGGAGCAAAAATAAGTACTAGATAAATGAAAAAATATATTTTCACTTATACAATAAACCAATTTCTATTTTAATCTACCAATGGAAGAGAAAAGAAAAAAAATATTGCAACTTATACAATAAACCAATTGCTATTTTAATCTACCAATGGAAGATAAAAGATAAGAAAAATATTTGCAATAGAAAATACTTTCCTGGGCTAACTCGGAAGAATTAGCATTATTCAACAATTCATTTTGTCAATTGCTTAGGTTCTTTCACAATTTTCTCTAAAACATATTTATTTTTCTGCAAAATTATTTATGGATTTTTTTTTCTCTTTTTGCACTTTATAAACATAGGAACTCAAGAAAATGTTTCATCACATGCAATAATCATTACATCTTATCAACTCTATCACATGCAACACACATTCCATTTTATCAATTTATTATTGCCTTCTCTTTTCTTCTACTATTTTCATATTATTTTCCCCAATGACCTAAATTTCATATGAACAAAGAACCAATGAAATTTTTTCATCTCGTAATGTGAAAGAAAATAATGTATCTATATCTTTGTCTAATTCAAAATATGTTTACACACCACATAATTCATAAAATTTGCAGAGAATCAAATATCAAATATTTGCAATGGATGGTCAAAGAGTAGGTCAAGAGACAAAAATTAACAACGAATCAAGACATAGGCCAAAAACACTAAATCCTAGACAAAAATCTCAATATCCCACACCAGCTATTGGCGCAACCTCATCCTCGAGTTTTGGAAACATAAAAACTCATGCTATTGGAAAGTTGACTATTTGTGAGTTATTAGGTTTTCCAGATGAGGAAGAGAATCTTTGCAAATACTTTCTAGACAAAACAAATACGGTTCAAATAACCAAGTCCAAAAGTTTCATAAATAGAGAGTATTCAATAGGCTATAAACATGGAAATTGAAAACAATGTACCACGTGACTAGGTTACTAGTCTTTTAGCAGAGAATCAAAATATAATGGAGCAAATTGAAGAAGAGGAAATTATTTTCGAGGAACGTCCAGTGACATTGCAAAATGAAAAATATGAAAAATCCACCAAACAATTGAGACTTGAAAGGGTAAAATTTGAGAATAAAAATCTTATTCATGAAGAACAAGTGGATATTTATTTGTCTGGCATTGGCACGAAGGGATCATGGTATCACATCAATCTACCACTTATGCAGTTGCCCAATTTGTTACAAAAGTAATTGGAGAAAATATTAGAATAAAAGGGAAATTAAAATAACTAAAAGACATTATAAATCCAGTTCCTCTATTAATGACTCCACTGGAAATATTGCCACCATCATTGTCAAGCTCTTAGTTGCATTACCAAAAACATCTAACAAGGTTGTGAATCTGCTTAATGCAGTGAATTCACATATCAGTGATAACATATGCTGAAGATTAGAAATAATTGATGATGCATGGAAAGCAGTTTTCGATTTAAAGAATTTGCAACAACAAATGATGACATTTATGAATTTGGTTAACAATAATCTTAAGGAAGACATGAAATTCACTAATGATGGTTTAGTTACTCTTAACCAAAGGCTATAACTACTCTATGATATCAAAAAACAAAACCCAAAACTTCCAGATGCTAATCGAATAAAGAAATTGGAAGTTGGATGGGCGAAGAGGATTTGTACACTTGAGGATATCATTTTTTATGGTGGTAAGTTATGCAATCGGAGAGGAGATGCCTATATTAGGGAAATAAAAATTATAGAATACTTAGATGGTCTATGCATCCTACATGGTTCTAATTTAATTTCAAAGAATGTGCTACAAGCTGAATTGGACCAAAAAAATAGAAAATTGGACCAAAAAAATAGAAAATGGGAGTGGATTTTGATAGCATCACTAATTTTACTGTAGAACGCATTGACACATGGCTAATTAATTTTGTTAAAGTCAATATTAAGAAAAAATTAGACTCAATTTCCTAGGTGCAAGAAGAAATAAAGGAAATTGAAAAAGAGATTTTCACTAAAAACCTGAAAATGGAAATTATAGTTTCTCCTAACAAGGATTACTTTAAAACTATGGTGAACACATTTGTTCAACGATTCATCACTCATAACACATCTAATAGAAGAATAGTAACGAAAAATGGCTTTTCATAGCATAAGTATTTTCAAATTGTTCAACATCTAATTTTATGTTAACTAATATAAGAGAATTTAACTTTATTGATTATTTCATAGTGATCTTTGCTATTTACTATATATGAGTTGTTGTTTTTCGGTTGTAGGTGCCTTTATTAGCGTATGATTTAAAAAAGCATAATCCCAGTTTTCACTAGAAAAAATGCATTTACTTTATATGTTTTGTTGCACAATTCTGACTTTGTTCAACAAATTTGTCTTTTATGACTTTGTTTTGAATATGATCTCATACATTTCTAAGTTATGGTTGTGGTCATTAACATTTGATTCTGAATAAAATTGTTACTGAATCTCACACTTGATCAATGTTATGATAACGTTTTCTATAAATTTCTGAAGATATTCTTTTAGATTTTCTATTATAGTCAGTTCTCTGTTGTTGTTTTAAACTAAATAGAAAATTTGACAATAGTTTGGAATCTTAGACATATATCTCTTAATAATGGAATATAAGCACAATGCATTCCGAATTGCATAAATTTTATTCCATGGAATACATAAATCCAAAAAAACTTTTCATTGTAGTTCGTTCACACTACTGCATTAAGCACAATCAAAGCTCACTTCAACTATGCCTGTGCATATTAATTAATTAATTAATTATGTTTACCCTTTCTGCATAAAAAAAAAAAATCTTGGTATTACAGTTTTGATTTTGTTGAGTAAATTTGTTTTTAATACCTATGTTTTGAATATAAATTGGATTTCAAGTATTTGCTATTTACAGATTGAATTACAGTAGTTATTTTCCATTTAAAACTATTTGACTCTATTGATTTTGTGATAACGTCTTTTATTTGTTTTTGAACACATGTTTTGCAACTTTGTTTTATATATAATATTGTGATATTTATTAGAATGAAAATCAACATTTTAAAATAGTTATGAATATGAGACATCGATATCTTAAGAATAAAAATACTAACTGTAATTCACTTGATTTAAGATTTGATAGTTCCATTACAACTTGTATTCAATTAATGAGCTTTGTTGGCTAATTCTATGTTATTTAAAACTTTTAATCAATTAATTAGAAAATATAGTTATGTGGAGCTTCTTTGCACACAATTTTCATTGTTTGGAGCTTACAATGAAAACTTTCATTATGCAGAGCAAGCTCCTTCAACACAGGGAAAGATTTTCACAAGGAATGCCCTGCTTAAAAAACTATAAGCCTAAAAATCATATATATAAATTAAATTGAATAAGCTTTATGACATAGTCAAACTTAATTAATGGTAAATTTTATTCACATCTCTATGTAAATTAACTAGTAATATTTAGAATATGCATGTATGCATTATTTATTATTAATTGGTACTTGTGTTTACCTTTTCATATTCTAGTCATCTGATATATTTTCTATAATATGAGAAAAATTACATAATGACAAACTTTTTGTATGGTAAGGTGGGCCCTTAAGAATTTTAATTTTTATATGTATTGCTAATTCTCTGGATTTGAATTACTTTATTTAGTATGAGATACAAACATTTCAAACAAATATAGTAAGCATAATGAAGGAAAAAAATATTTTTGCATGGAAAGGTGGACCTATTATCTTGACATAGGTCACTTGTCTCTTGTAATGGTTACTTACATTGTTGCATGTATAATGAAACATGGCTTTCAAATTTTATTCTATTCATGGTTGTGTGCAAATAAATAATGAATATCCACAAGTAGAACAATATTATGGAGGGAAAGGAAATTCATATGTAAATTGGACGGTAGACATGGAACTATAATTAAATACAAATACTCCATGGCTGATGTCAAAACAAGATGATGCTTATTCATAATACAAAGATATCTTAGCGATTGTGCCATGTCGAAGTGCGAATATTTATGTCCCTTGTTCCACAAAGCATAATTTCACACATATTTCAAACCATTATGTTGTCATTTCCAAACAACAGAACCAACTTCCGACCCAATTGTAACAACGATTACTTAATTATGTTGAATCTAATGATTGTTATATATAGCATGTGTATAGAACTAGATGTACAAATGAAGTTGTGTAGAGCTGGTTGTGCATGTATAGAGAAAGTTATGCAGAGGGAGTTGTGTGGATCTGGTTGTGTCTATGCGAAGATGGTTCTATGGAGTAAGTTGTGAAAATGTAGTTGTGCATGTATGAAGGTAGTTTTTTGGACAAAGCATTTGCGAAGAAAAAAATGCATTGAGTATGGAAATAGATACATATATAAATAAGTGTATTTTGTGTTGGGGCCCTATATATGTAAATTAGTGTAGTTTGTGTTAGATATTATTCAATCAATTAATCATTCAATTGGTTATAGATTAGTTAGTGTGTCCTGGGGTGGAATATGAGACTAGTTGAGGTGTAGTTATTCAGTTAGCCATACCACTGGATGAATCATGTTTATAGTGTGAGCCCTTATGCTGTCTCTAGGGAGTTTGGTGCTTGAAGGGTTTTTTGGCCCTATTTATGGCTAGGTGGCCATGAAATTCTAGTTGGGGAACTCGATTCAGAGTTAGTCGATGAGTCGCATTAGGGCTTCGGCACTAGTTGTGGGGTTATTTCAGTTTGGTAGTTGGTACTTGGACGCTCAAAAACTAGTATAACTCCTAAAGTTATGGCTTGAGACTGTCTTGGTCAACTCTAAGTCACCTTTGAAGGTTGACACCTCCAAGAGACTCGGGTTGTGTCACTTGGGTGTCTGTCAGGGAGATGTGAGCATGTGGTTGGAGACTGGTGTTGGTGGGGTTGGTGCCTCGTCCAGGATTTTATTTTAGTTTTATGATTGTTTCCTATGGAGTTGTTGCCCCAACTTGGGGGTGATCAATGTTTGAGCGTATGAACCACACAGTCTATGGCTGGGAGGAACTTAAAGAGCATGCGACTAGTTGGATTTTCATTATCAGATAAGTTACTAAATTATTGTGTATAATTGTAAATTTATGTGCCATTAATAATTACTATTTTTATTGTTTAAAACCTTATTTTTCTGGGTTATGGTTAGTTGCATTACTGTACATTCAATTTTCACTGGATTATCTAAATTTCAGTGTATGTGATGCATAATCCTTGAATGGAATGTAGAACTACATCACTTTATATATTTATTTATGAGGTGCAGAGTATAAATGAAGATATATATGAGTGTTTACATGCTTCCAAAATTTAATTAATTATAATTATGAAATTTTGGATGAATGGTGTTGCCCGAATATGGGTTGGGGACACTATAATGTGTATATCTTGGATCTCTCTCTCTCTCTCTCTCTCTCTCTCTCTCTCTCTCTCTCTCTCTCTCTCTCTCTCTCTCTCTCTCTCTCTCTCTCTCTATATATATATATATATATATATATATATATATATATATATATATATATATATATATATATATATATATATATATATATACACACACACACACACACACAAAGAGAGAGAGAGAGAGAGAGAGAGAGAGAGATAACAAGTGCTTGGATTAGATGCTTTTTCAATTGACTCAATATTATATCATATACAAAAGCTATTTGTTGAAAACCAAGCCCACATACTGGTGGATATCACTACACCAAACAAGAGTGGGTCTAATTAGGACTTGCCATTGGGTGAACCTCCTTCATTTTTGTTGGCTAAAGCTTCTATACTAGTAACACAAGGAAACACAATTTGCATCAATTGTAAAAAACATCTCCTAATCATTTTTGTTTTAGAGGGAGTATTTTCGTTTCATAGATTTTATTCCTATGTAATTTGTATTTCCATTTCCTCATATTAATATATCGCAAATAGTAAGATTTGTGTGGTTTTTACTTTCCTTCTACCTAGGCCATTTTCACTTATACAATATTTTGATGAACGAAGAACCTACGTAACCCCTACTAATGGTCACTAAAACTATTAGTGGTGAAAGAAACATTGCTATGACCAAGTTTGTGATAAGAGTAAGAGGTATCTTAGCCACCTTGTTGGTCAAGCAAGAGTCCAAAAGGGCTCGATTTTCCACCTTATATTTTGTGATATAGGTAATTCCATTATCCTCATCTTCGTCATTCACCTGGGGGCTCTCATATTTAACTAGAAGAATATTATTGTGAGAGAACAAGATAAAGGTGTGGCATCTCCTAAAAATTGTGAGAGTTGAGGAGAGGTTGAATATTTTCAAAGTTGAGCTATTTGAAGATGACAATTTTATTTTTATCACTGACCAATTTTCATGTTGTTTATCTTAACGAATTCACAACCAAAGATCATAACGTAATTAACTATGCCACTTCAATTCGCCAATCAAGTTTTGTTCATTTTTCTACATCAATATATTAGCATTCTTAATATTCAGTAACCTTGAAATTGCTACTACACAAAATGATGTGATCAAGCCTTATGGGGGAGGGAGTGATTATAAAATACATGGCATAGGAGGGCATGACTATAGTCATGGATGTGTATTAAATAACAAATATACCCAAGGAATATGCTTTCTGCATATCACTATTATTCATATTTAATACATAATTATATATTAATGTGAAAAAGGAACAACCATTGACATTACATGGGTCCACCATCATAATATTCTTAAGAAATATAAAGGTTTCTCATTACATTAAAGATAATGGTTGTGTTATGAAATAGAAGAAGAGGAGGAGTAATCTACACATAACTTTTGATTTGTGTTTGGTAATTCCAAATATTAGATGATTATAGTTTCATCATTCTATCCAATAAAATTATTAAAATCATGTAATGGTGGAAAAAATAAAATGTATTTGGAGCTTTACAATTTACCCATATGTAATTCCTGATATTGTTTTCTAGCTTGAGGAAAAAAAGGAGTGTTGAAGATTGTCCAAATATTTTTAATTTATATATATGTGATTTAGTGGGTTATTTGTATGCATATTTTTCTTCATTGAAACTACGTTTCTCCTTCACTTTAGTGTGAGCAAGCTGTCTAGTTTGACCTATTTTTCATAATCAAATAACATCACAAAACTTGATCCTACAATAGCCATGTTCATTGGTATTAGAGAACAAACTTAGTTATCATCTCTAACCAATTTATGAATAGTTCAAGAAAATTTATGTAGTTTTATAGAGTAGATCAAGCAAGTAAGTGCCTATTTAGTCATACTTAAAGTACCAAGCATGTAGGATCAATCCTACTACCCCAATTCACACCATTGTCATGACCAAGGTAACATGGAACAAGTCCATTGACTCTTGCACTCTTAATGTTAATGTTGTATAGTCCATTCACGTTAAAGAAGCTCTTTGAAAACAAAATAAGGTAATGATAAATTAATTTAAAAGTTTATTCAAAACAATAATGCCCTCTATTGCATTTGGATCATCATTTTAACCTGCATCATATTCATTGTGTGGGAAAGCCCCCTTTAAGGTAAAGATCAATCATCACATTCCACATCCTAAACATATGTTTTCATTTCAAGAACTTTATTGACATGGAAAATATTAATCTAAAAACCATGAAGATGTTCTTGACTATCAAGGATGAGTGGGAAGTGCATAGAGCCAAACATTACATTTGAGTAGAGTTTCTATAAATAATGTAAGGCAATTTTAATCATTAAAGTATTACGAATACCAATACAATACGAACATCTTGATTGGTATGTTGATGAATACAATAACAAGTTCAATACGCTCACGGTTCCTTGAAAGATTAGGAAAGAGGAAACTAATGTTGTTCTCGAGTATTAATTAATGCAAAACACAATTATGCATGAATAAGAAAACATATTTTCTTTTGTTTTATTTTAAAGGATATTAAATATTTATTTTCATAATTGAGTAAAAGTAGACCCATGTCTAAAAGGAATGATTATGAAGCCCGATATTATAAACTTTAAACATTATAATACGAAAATACATTCATACTAAACTTTCCATGATGCCAATTTTGAATTTTTATGATCTTTGTAATTGTATAACTTTATAAATTAGAAACTTTATTTTATATATATATATATATATATATAAAATAAAATAAAGTTTCTACACTCACAACTATCACAAAGAATTCTCGATCACCTTATCCTAATCGAAGCTTGAAGTCTATCTTAAATTAACTGATAGCCTTTGACGATCCCTTTCCCTACTGAAAGATTTGATTTCCAGCTGCAAATCTTTCAGTAGGGAAAGGGATCGTCAAAGGCTATCAGTTAATTTAAGATAGACTTCAAGCTTCGATTAGGATAAGGTGATCGAGAATTCTTTGTGTGTAGCTTTCAAAAGTGACATTACATTAGACTTTCAAAAGTGAAATTGAAATACTTTGATTCCTTATAATAGAAGTAATGGGCGTCGCATTTATAATAATGAATATGAGATCACATGCATGTGATTTTAGTGAGATCAATTGCGTGTATGAGAGAAATGCAACCGATATTTGAGTTTTGGGACTATGTTGACTACCAGCATAAGTGTACAAGTATACATGTGTTCGTTGATATTTTCTACCTAAAAAGCCATTGAGTAGAGGATACGTTTGAAACTCTGAATTCGTTCTTATCGTCGTCACATTGATTGCAAGATATCTTTTCACGTGACTTTTATTTTGAATTAACGCCATCAGTTCCACCTTTGAGCTTCATTGGTAGTGTTCCTTTCACTTTTCTTCTCAAAAACCATGGGAACAGGCTCCACTTTAAAAAGAGCATATACGCATAAAATAATTTCATGTGATGTTACTATGTACATATATGTTTTTTACACTTTCTATGTATACTATTTTCACTTTAACCATTTATTGTTAGAAAAAGACGGATTTGTGTTCCTTGTATATAAAATATAAGTGATTATGTTACAAGAAATATGGTTTGGGTGATTATGTTATCAGAAATATAAGTGAGTTTGATGGTTAAAAATATGTGCTTTTAAGAGGTTTTTGGTCTTTTTTTCTAATAAGGGTAAGAATCAGACTCTTAGGGATTTTTATAAGTGCCCTCTATATTTGTATACAAGTGATAGTATTCTTTTCATTTACTCGGATTTTCAAAATTAACTCAATGAAGAAAAATTAAGATTCAACACATGCACTTGTGAGTGGATGAGGCGATTTTTAAAAGAAAGAAAAGAAACATAGTAGAAATAAATATTAACTCACTAATGATCATTACATAATAGATATACATTCACATATCACGAGGAATACAAATTTGAAGTATATGTATCATGTAACTCGAAAATAGAACTCTAGAATGATTTCATTCATTTAACATCATAAAGAATCATAGGAGAAAATTCACAAGATCTCAATGCTTAATTAAAAGCTTATGAAACTGTAATTTTCATGTGCTCCCAAAAATGGATTCATGATGCTTAAATGTAACTTAAATACATTTATCCCTAATGGATTTGGATGAAGCTCTCATGGACCAATAATTAATATATAGTAACCTAGAAAAAAAACAAAAGGAATACAATCAAGGATCAACTTCACAATGTAAGACACAATTCACAAACTTGGATGATCTAAAATTGGGGATAAAGAAAAGGGTATTATTTCAAATAAAATAGAGAACAATCACAAAATTGTAGAAGAATGACCAATGGACTGAATCCTCTCTCTCATGCAACATCAAATTGTTGGAGTATCTATTAGGCTTCAAATATCTATTAGTCTAACCATTGCACTATTATTTAAGATTAATGATTTAGTTTAAATATTTCGTAATCCATTCTTCCATATACTCCTTCATTGGTAGGATAATTATATTTTGCTTCACCCTTAGTGCAAATATCTCCTCCTCTATTTCCTTTGAATTGATCGTAATTTCTCAATGACTAACTGTTGGTCTTCATTCTCATTAACAAATGTAACTAAACGGTTTTTAATTTCTTCTTGTAGAAAATATGTTAAGTTGTTGAATTTAGTAACCCATGACATCTTGATAATTTTCAATACTTCATGTAACACATATTTTCAAATTAACATGAAGTTTTTTATCATTTCGAATATCATTGGAAAATTTAACAGCTCAGAAGAAATATTTATTCCTTCCATCATTAATATTTGTACATTTGGAAATAGAATCCTATAACATATTTATCTTGGCATGTCATTATGCCTTAATTTGTTTTATTCACTTCCTAGTTGAAGCCCTTGTTGGTGTTGTTCCAAGAAATGTCATGAAACAAGGATCTTTTGCTCCATGAATTTTTCTTTAAATGGATTAAACGACATGTGGAGATATATGGATATTTCCTAGATGCAAATAAAACACATACATAAGAATTTAGGTAAAGAGTCGATGACTGCATACCAGAATCCTCACAGGCTGGTAAAGGTGATGAACCTAAAGTTGTAGCTAGAGTCCTTTCTTCCACATAATATCCCTCTCCTACCCACTTGATCCAAATTCCTATAGACGAGCACCAACAAACAACGAAATTGTTGCCTTCTATAAAGGGAAGATTAGCATGTATAAGCCATAATTGCATCAAGATGCATTTTATAAACACAAAATATATGGAAGGAAACTCATAAAATTTTATTAAAAAATCAAAATATGGACATTTTAGCTTCAACACTTCATTACTCCTCGTTATACTTTAATATTGGCTACTTGCTAGACAATGGGTAGTATCACATCAAATAAAAGCATAGTTGAGCTCTCTCTATCTGTCTAACGCTTCTCGTCTTGATAGGGTTATCTAATATATCATTTTGAACCTTCAGGGACAATGTATCTATACACCTAGGGGCTCGAGAAGTTATGAAACTTCCACAATAACTAACCTCAATCCAACTCATGGTAAATTAGGTTGATTTGATCTCCTCGGGAATGAAAAACTCTAGAAGTTTGACCATAGTCACTCCCAATAAAGGAAAATTTTCAGTTGAGGTTCTAAGTTGTAATTTGCATGACAGTGACTAAGTGCATGATGTTAGTGTCTTGGGGGAAACTATCCTGCTAAAAGGGGAAATAAAAGAGGAAAAGGTGTGCATTATGCTCAACAAGTCAAATAATGAGTAGAGGTCCTCTATTTTTTTGTAAGTAAGAAATTTTTTTATTATATTTTCACAAAGTTACATAGAATACAAGAAAGAGTTAACATGTGTAGGTCATGTCTTAGGAGAGTACCTTTAAGATTCCAAAACCATACCAGATCGACTCAAACTAAGGAGAGACCATTTGCACTTGAGAGGGAAATAGGATGGTCCTCTTGATAGGTTTGAGGATAGCTTTCGAGTCAATAATATAATGACAAGCCTAAAAGAAATATCAAAAGAGAATAAGAAAAAAAAACTGACAAAATAAAAACTTAGAAAGCCTTTCATAGGATTTTTTGGTGAGCTTGGCCATCCTTCGAAGAGTACTAAAATGGGTCATCATGGAATTCTAGAAGCCAGGAAGGGAAATCCCACTTAATGAAACACCATATGGCCTAGTGGCGGTCTTCTATTTCAAAGTCTCTCCTTTCTGGGTGGTTTTGCCAATGGTTTCATTGGTGTCAATTTGGACATCCTCAACTTGAACGAAAGTTTGAGCTTACTCCCCTAGGTCACTTGGTTCTTTCTCCTTTAATTTTTGAGGTCCAAGAATCTCGAGGATGTGAGGTTTTGATCTCTAAGCACAAGATACCAAACTGTCTAATTGCACTAGAACATTGGGCGAGGTCGGAGGAGCAGGATGAGGTGAGAATTGAATTCCCAGGTCCCCAACTAGGGATCTCAAATACAATCAATCCTAAATAATATGGGAGTCCATATCCACTATTCTTCCTTCAACAAGCTGCTGGACCACTTCATGGTGCCTCAGATGATGACTGGTAGATTCCTTAGAGCCCAATGTCCATTGATGGTATTTTTATTTCTTGTGCTTCCATTGTAGCAATTCAAAGCATGATGTGCTAAGGAATGTCCTCATTGTATTTCCCCATCCCCGAAGCATGGAAAGTCGGGGGAGGATGACCATTCCCACATCCATCCTTTCCACACTGAGAACACCTTATTTTGTGAACCATGGATGCACTAGTTGGAGGATTACTAGACACAGTTTTGTGTTCATTGGACTCTACTACCCAAAAAATGTAGTAGAGGTGGACAAGAGAGACCTACAAGCTTGATGAGAACCTAAAAGAGAAATTGGAAAATCTAGTCCAAGAGTGGAGGTAATAAAGATAGCATTAGCATTGTTGAGAAATAGAGTGAGGCAACCATATCTAGTCACTAAGGCTAGCCAGCAAGCTAGATACGAGTTACCGAGGTTGGTTAGGGTGATCTAGCTTTGTGGTATAGACCAGTGAATATAATGGAGATATACAACATGTAGAGAATAGTAAATATAGGAATGATTTCTCTCTTGTAGATAAAAACTAGAAGCCATGTCTCGAGCATGGAGGGAGTGCTCAGGAACTGTTGGATTACAACCTTGACTTGTACATTAAATTCACTTAGCATGAGAACATAACTAGGATTTCCACCCCTCTGAGGGAATTAATGAACTAAGTCGTGCTGACATGGTTGTTTTCATGTTGTTTTTATGAAGATTCACCTGGATAAAGCATGATAATTGGTCCTCTTACTGACTGAAGAGGGGAAAAATAGGAAATAGAAGATGCCCCCTAATGCATGAGATCAAAATGGAAACTGATGGAAAAAATGCATTAAAAAAATATAGAGCTCAAAATGGAAGGATCCAAGACTAAATAATTGAATGAAAGAAACTCATATAATAAATTCTCAACCATGATGCTATCATCCTCTAGTTGGTCGTATCCATACTAGGTCATAAACAGAAAATGAATATGGCCACCAATTATACATTGCAGATCTATGACATGAAATTCTAGGGCTAGGCCATGAATAATTCATAGTGGGTCCATGTGATGAACCAAAATATCATAATGACCAACAAATACAATGTGGATCTATGTCATAATATACATAAATAAGACTATGAACACATAGAGGATAAGTGCCACAAAGTAGTCCTCAAAGTACATAAAATGATACATAACTCCAACATAGATTTGGAAGGGTTCCGTATAAGAGTGAGATATGCCTAACCCAAGGCGTTCTACACAACATTGATGTTACAAATCTACATCATGCGAAAGAATGAGATGATGTCAAGCATGGTAAAAACTGCCTCATTACCAACCATTAAGGAATACTCTTAACATATGCGAGGGGACCTACCAATGATGACAATGGACCCCAAGGTACCTATCATAGTCCACTAAGTGTGAATAAATGAGCTAACATTGAACACTTGTAGACTCGAATAACAAAGAGGAAATGAGGTGAGCCAATTAACGATCATGAGGAATCATGCCACTAATGTCTACAAGCTTCAAGGTACTACTAGTTCCTAGATCAATCTCCTAGATAATGAATTGAAGGTATGACAATATACATCAAATGAGGGCCTAATGTATCCCCCATCAATCAACATGGAAAAAAATGAGAGATGATGTGGATGGATTAAGCCATGAAGTAAAACTAGCACAGGGATGGCTAACATAAAATGGTTAATAAGGAATATAGATGGCCAACTAAGGCTAATACTTCCCTTGAACATATAACAGTGAAATAAAAAATTGACTTGGAAGAATTGGCTATTTAGCACCACATGATATCGTCTAACAACATGGAGGTGTTGAAGTATGCTCCATACTGACTCAAAGAGTAACTAGTTGGAGGAGTAAACAAAATCATGAGCATGATATATATTTTATGAAGGGTAAAACCCAACTCCTAGGAAATGACACAAAAAGTTTCCATGCTCAATGACGACGTGACTGATGCTACCATTTTGACTAATAAATCAAGCTAATGAGAAACTTTATTTTTGTCTTTTTAATCTCCTTCATAGTTCAATGAGCACAAAAGATAAGACAAGTAATATTAATAGTTCCTTTTTCATTCAATTTTAATGATTCCAAAAAAGAGATAAAATTATATTCGGTATCTTTCAGTCATTAACAAGCATAATAAGGGCACAAAGGAAGCTTTTCCTAGAGGAACAAGTGGTATAAATGGTAGAAAATATTTTTGAGTTGAAGGAACCTCCCTAATTAGAGTGAAGTAGAGAGGTTGGCAATGGAGACCACTCATTGTAGCGGTCCCTCCATGAAAGGTAAGAACACCAACTGAGAGAAAGAAATGGGACAAGCATAATGTGATGGAAAAGGTGAAACAAGACCAAGACTTATCAACATTCATAAATAACGATAAAATGTAGTAGCAATCACAAGGTAAAAAATGAGTAGAAACCTCCTAGGTTAAATCTAGAAGATGAATAAGAAGAGAAACTTAGGCTTAGATTCTAAGTTCTGGTGGGGAAAAAAGAGGGATTTCAGAGAAGGAAAATAACTCTACATGGACACCAACATGAAACAATGGTACTAAACCAAGGTATCCATGTATAGGAAAGTTCTACTACTAAGTTATGACATGTAAAAAGTGACAGTTTAATATTGCAACCTGATAGGGTTTAACCTAAGGTGCAATGAATATGGTGAGGGTGATTTATAATGCAATAGAAATGGCAGGGAAATACCTAACCCTAGACGCTAGGTTAAAGTGAAACACATCTAGGGCTTAGTGGATGTTGCAATAAAACCACCACTATATCCTGTAAAACCCATACAAAAATACTAGAACCATGGTTAAAGCACATAATGAAATAAATAAAACATGGATTGGGTAAAAATAGGACTACATATTTTTTATTTTTTAAATTTTATAATTTTTTTGGCATATTTATGTACTAGAAAATTTCTCACATCACATGCAAAACTCAAATACATATGTACAAAACGCAACATGGTCTAATAGGTCACACCAAATTTTTTCCATTGGCATGAATAAGCTAAGGATTCTTGTGCATGAAATCATTGGCAGTTGTGGGTACCATATGGTGCACCATGATGGGGCCATTCCATAGAGAGTTGAGTTTTCATATTCCTAAAGGTTGATGATGCCAGGGAAGTCCTACAACCATGTCATTATTAGGAAATACCTGAGGACATAAAAGGTGAGTGGTCTAATGAGCTAATACAACTCCTTCAAAATGGTTATCATGACATATAGGGGGTACAAGGAACTCATCAAATAGAGTATGTGGGTTTTACAATTCATTAGTAAGTTTAGTATCAAAAACCAAAGACTTGAATCAATCCAAGGGTGGCAAACTAAGAGTGTTTTATAAAATTCCCCCTGGTTTGATTCAAGATTTATGTTACCAATATCTACCAGTTCCTATTCAAGGAGAATAAAGACATCAAAATGAATAGTATCCCTAGGATTAGCAAGTGAATCCATGACCTCCAAGATGACATTATAATAAGGAGATTGATCGTTGAGGGATTTATGTGGAATAAGCAAAGTGACAACCCAGGTGGTCAAAGTATCCTGATCATATTCAATATTAGAATGGAGTTTTTTACTAGTGTTAGGAGGTACTAATAGGACTTCTTACGAAGAAATATATTCCACTAAAGGAAAGATATGTTCACCATACAAGTCTAATTTCAAAGGAGAAGGCATTATCCAAGGTTCATGGGACCAATGGGGTACACTGGTGATAGAAGATATCATATGCATAGGATAAATCGACAAAGAAGAACGAGTATCAAGTTGTGGTATAGGAAAAATACTAATAAGTGACAATATTTTAAAAAATCCTACACCAACACTCTCATAGGCCAGGGGTTAGCTCCAAAAAATGACATGAAGATTCCTGTAGAGATAAATTTGGTTGAGCACACACAATTTTCAAGTTGATCTATTGTGACTATATTTCCTTGATGGGTAAAGTGAAGCACACAAAACACCAAATACATAATAGTGGTCATGGCATAGAACCAACTATGTCCAAGGAGCAGGTTATTATCTAAGGGAGCATCCACGACTTCAACATCTATGGTCATATTTTTTAACCCTAGCTCGATGGACAAGGAAGAACAGGCTGAGGCATGAAGGTATAACCATCAAATGTTTGTAAAGTTGTGTTTGACGTAATGAGTGTTAAAGAACTGATATTTTTCTGTCATAACATGGCCATAACACAAGTTGAATACCCTTCATCAACAATAGTATGGTGTTGTTTATGCCTCAAAATTCACTTCAACAACATTGAGGAAAACCACCCGGTCAAGGACTTAAAAACCATCCCTTATTCGTTTGACAAAGTGGCTCCAACTAGATTTATGGGACTAGTTTCCCAATGAAATATAATTGAGTGGATGGGTGATATTTTAACTTACTGTGACTTGGTGAATGAGAGTCACAAGAAGTTTAAAGAAAATGTGTATATAATTATCTCTACCCCGGGATGAACTATCTTTCTGTTATTTTTTATTTAAGAAGATGATCTTTAAGTTAATGCAAATGAATATTTTTCAAACACTTAGAGAAATGTAAAACAATTTAAGATAATTTATTTGATTAAATAGTTAATCAAATCAATTGATTAAGTATATATCACATTTATTATTGCATGTATTGTATATATATATAATATGGCAATAAAACATGTTCAAAAGTGAATTAATGTTGGGTTGTGTTAAAAAAGATACATGTAACAAAAAATCATAAGGAAATTTATCTATCTCTCATTTGAAACAGAACATCAACATAAAGATAAAAGTATGATATATATGCTAACTCTACTCATTTGAAAAAAAGTCTCTAGTCCAGCCTTTTCTATTAAGAAAAACTTTAAGAGTGCAAAAGTGCAAGTTATGTAAATTCTTCTTTTCAAAATTTTAGGACCCTTTCTTTAAAGACATTAAAGGGTTTATATAGTAAAATAAAAGTACAAAAATAGAAAATACATAAAGAGCCGAGGAGGTATAAAAAACTCTCCTTAAATTAAGTGAATTAAAAACATAAACAGATTTTGGTGGGATGAATCGCTTCAGGATTGCATTGTTGTCTCTTTTTCCATTCATTCTTTGAGTTGAAGGATGTCAATCATAGGTTGAACCTCGAGAGGTTGGCGTAGCCTGACACACAACTATCCTGTGTAGACCGCATCTGATAATGGAGGCATCATGTAAGAGGAAGTGTCAGTGAGAGAGTGCAACATTAGCCATTGGCTATGTGCCTTGACCAAGTGCTTCCAATACTTGTCCCTATCCAACTTATCCAATTTTTTGATGCTTTCTTCCTTCATATTAGACATTTCCTGCCACTGTCTTATCAAATCTTTTACAATAGGTAGAGAACCGGGTGGAAATTTATCAATCAAATTAGCAACAATGAGGTTTTGGATGACTGTTTCAACAATTTCATTGGCAACATCCCTAGCCCTACAAATTTCCATTTTAGCTTGCTTTAAATGTATGTCCTAATCAGTGAACAAGATTTATTTTTTAGAATCTTCAATCCTAGGAAGATTGGCCTTTCGGCCTTTCACAATATCTTTCCACGTGATGTATTGGGAGACTTTATCATCAATTTCATCAAATGTTATCCTCTGGTTAGCTACTTTATTCATTAGTGAATCACTTTTTTCACACAACTCAATTATGCTAGACAATTTTTGACAGAAAACAACTTGTTGTTGGGCTAACAAAGTATTTAGATCTAGAGATTCCTTTTTAAGTTCACCCACTTTAGGATTATATTTCAATTGTTCAACAGTGAATTTCAGTTGGTGTATATAAGCATCTTTAGTACCAATATTAGATTGGTGTTGTAGCTTTAGTTGATTCAAGCTCTGTTGGAGCTGTGACACTTGCACTTGTAATTGATGATTAATGCTTTTCTTCTCGGCAAGCAATTATTGTTCTAATTGAAGGATTATTTCATCCTTCTCTTTGACTAAATGCTTAACTTCAATGGCTTTGTTAATGGTGGAAAATGCATAAGCACCTAAAAATTGAGTTAACCATGCTAGATCCTGAGGTGGATCTGCTTGTGGGTCCTTCCAAACTATTTCCATAAAAAGACATCCCCAGGAACGAGAGCTTGTGAGTGTTCCTTTCTTCTCCTCTTTCTCTATCTTCTCATGACAACCTTATGCCTTTGGTTGTAAAATATATCCAAAGGAGGTATTTCCTCGACTTTCAACACAATTTCTGATGTTGGGTAGGTCAGGATAAATTCTACTTGTTCTGTACTAATAGATGTTTTAGTTGACCCAGCAGTAAACGAGTTCTGAATTTTACCATGAGGTGTTTAAAATTTTTCTTGATGATCAATGATCACCACTTCTTGGTCTCCCTTAAGCTGTTGATCAAAGTATTTCCAGACTTCATCTAAGTAACTTGAAAATAGTGGATCTTTATTTTGAGTTCCAGTAGACTTATCTCCTTTTATTCCACTAAGGACTTCAGTATCCTTAGGGGGTTGTTCCTTTCCCTGTTCTTCTTTTTGTTTCTTCTCCTCTGGTTTTTGTTCTTTCTATGAGATAGGTTGGGATACCTCTAGAATATTTAGAGGAATACCTTCTGACCTTCTATTCCTGTATTGATTGAACTTTTCTAGTTTCTTAGGATTAAGGTGTGATGCTGCCAATTTCTCCACTATTGAATAAGTATCAATTGACTCAAACAAATAATCAAAATAATCATTTTCATGGGAAATGGCCTGATTTTCACTTGTGTTATGAAGTCCAATATAAGTTGGTCTCGTTCATATTTCCTATTAGAAATTGTAAATAATTTCAAACATTGGAATTGATTAATCTTTAACTTGACATGCTTGAAATTTTCTAATGAATAGACATCATAATAAATAGGAAAGGAAGGGCATGAATCTTTCTTTTCTTCTTTCAAAACTTTGGTCAATCCATGACCCATTGTCTGATAAGAAATTTCTCTTGCGAGAAGTTTTTCTGGAACATATAATGGCAGGACATGTGGTTGGGTTAAGCTTCCAAAAAATCTGACATAAGTGAATAACTCTTCTCCAAACCATTTTCCAATGTATTTGAAGTCATATTGAGATTCTTTGGACAATCTAGGGGAATTTTCATCAAACACAACTTGAATAATGGGAGCATAACTCTTTGGAAAATCTTGTAGAAATAGATTTCATATTTAGCTTCCCATAGAATACTATGATAAATATGAATGGGAGTGGGGTCTTGGATAGCCCATTTCCATCCCATGGTTGGAAAATATGATGTAAACACACTGCATCCATAATTTAGGCACTCATATAGAATGGGGGAAGGATCTTAGATGAAACAGAATGATTTTCCCTGTACTCAAGAATCTGAGTAGCAATATTATTTGAAAAAATGGTTCCCCAGTCCATGATGTAGGAGTCTGTGAAGGCATACATAAGGGGAACCCATTCAATCGGGAATTTAATGGTATTGGGTTGGCAAAAAAGTATAGACATCATAGCAGAAATATAAAAATAGGGACTAGCAAGCGAAGCAATGGAATACATACCATTATCATTGTGTTTATGCTTGTTAGGGTTACTCCTCCATTTCTTTATAGGGTTTGACTGCAACTTATTATCCTTTGAAAATGCACTAGGAAATATTTATAATACACCTTTTGGGGGTCTGGAATGTGGTAAATTTTCTTCAAATCATCTCTTTTGAATGACCCTATCATTGTGCCTCTACTTGTTAGGAAGGTTCTATCTCCAATGTTGAGGTTTTCAATAATCCATTTCACCATATCTATATATGGTAGAATATTGGGGCGTGTAGCAATTCTATGTAGAAAATATTTGGTGACATCAACACAGTAGCTTTTGAGGTATCATAAGTGTCTACAGTAGCTTTTCTTTCAACCCTATGGGGTTTTTCATCTTCAAACAACCTATACATTTCTTCTGAAGAAGAAGAACCACTTTTTGTTGTGCATGAAGTATGTGAATAGGGGCGGAATTTTTGTTACTTTGTTACCAGGAGGCACAGGATTAGGGGGAGCCATGGGTTTCTCAGAATTCTTTGCGGCCTTAGACATCTCTAAGGAACTCTGTTTATTTCCACTTGCCTATGAAATAATAATAACAACAAGTAAAAAGGGGAATCTTGTCACAGTAATAGAGTAGTGTAAGAATAATTGAAATGATAACAAATAAAATTTGATACACAGAGTAATCTAAAACATTAATTATTTTACGGTCAAAACACATTTGGAGGTTTGAGTTGTTAAATAGTTAAGTCATGGAATTAATGGAAAGCGTGGGTTCACATGACCAAATTGACATTTACGTGTTTAAATACGATATCTTCCCATCGCAGATTCATTTGTGTGCCAAATTTTTAAAGCACCAAGCACATATGTTTTGCCGATTGTGATTAATTACTTTTTGTGCTATAAACATCCTTCCGAGTTAAAATATTAAATTTTTTTGAAATATTCAAACATTAGCGAGGGAAAAGAAAAATAAAATTTTTTGCGGTGCGATATCGCAATCGCAATCTCAGTAAAACTAGTTGGTGGAAGGAAATAGTTGCTAGCAAAAGTGCGATGTGACACGATGTATCACATTGGGGAAATGAAAAATAGGGTAGATCGAATGATGGAAGGATGGAAATGTGATTTTTGATTTGTGACATGGAAAAGGTAGGTCCCACGGTTTATCTTTCATGAAACATGATTTAGTCGAAAGCCCTTTTCCTTTATTAAAGATTTTTATTGATATCGCATCACAAATTCATTTGGAGTGGCTTAAGATGTCATATGTTGTCTTAGCGATTTTGCGATTGCGATTTGCAATTGTGTTTCTTTTGAATTTTCCGCCTAAGTGCCCTTTAGGCAATAAAAATTGTGCACTTTAGCTTTTCTAACTCCTATTTCTATTTTAATCAATCACTTAAGAGTATTATTTTTTCTAGTATAAATTTTTAAAAAGGGTCCCCATTATTTTTCTATGGTAACTATTCTAAAATAATGGGGGTTGTTGAATATCACAACAAATGGTGATTCACTGGAAGATATAGTTATCTCTGAAAAATGAAATTCCTGATATTTTAAATAAGTAAAAATAATTAAGGAAATGAAAATTATCTTTGAAATATTTGGATAAATAAAATTACTGTGAATTATAAAAAACTCATCTTATTGTTACTCGTTAAAAACCTTTCATAGATAAAAATCTTAATTTCTCTATATCAATCATTAAATAGCTTAAAATATAAAGTAGGTGGCTTTCTACACCTTAACCCTTTGATATACTCATTTTGTCACAGGTAGAGCCACTGCTGCCAGCAAGCATTTATGGCCTCGACAGGGTTACCTTTTAACCATCAATAATCCAGTATCCCATCCATCTATCATTACAATATTTGGAGATAAATTCACAATTAGATAATATATTTTTTTCTTTTTTCTTGTTCTTAAAAATTCATTGTCCTAGCTTGGTGACCAGATAGCAACAATTCCATTCACTAGTTGTAATTGTATTGAACAAGTTGGCTCGTGATGAGACCCCTTGTCTTATGGTTATTTAATAATCATAATCCATTACCCTGGTTTGATATGTAGTAGTGGTAATGTCAATCTATTATTTTCCTATGATCATGGTAAGCAGACTCGTGATGTGACCTCTCTTTTTATGTTTTTTTTAATATTGTTGAATTACACTATAAAAAAACATAATTAATGGATGGAGAGAATCACTGACTGCTTAAGGATTTTGGATGGAAATTTAGAGTTAAAGATGCTTAGTAACAAATATTCTTTACTTTGTAAAAGTGAACTTTTTCTGACTGATAATAGGGTAAAAATACTTTATGAAGTTTGAGGTTTACAAGAATTAACAATTTCAATGGAAAAAGATTTTAGAGTTGTATAGTATTTATCCAATTTTCCTAGTTTGTAATAATTTCTTAAAGATTTTTTATTCTTCAAAATGAAAAGTCATAAAATGAATCAGAGGTTTTGAGAAAAACAAAAGTATGTAATCAAACATTATTCTTTAATTAACCTAAAAATATAAATATAAGTAGAATACATTTAGAAGAAATTTTCTTCTAAGAAAATAATTTTTTCGAAATCATCCCATTGAGAGGAATAGAATCCTTCTTCCCTTGAAGATCTTGCAACATGAAGGTTGATGGGCCAATTTTTTCTGTAACTTGAAATTGTCCAAGACACATTCTTTGGAATTTGGTATGCTTACCTTTTTCCTCATGTGCCTTGTTCCACTTAAGAACGAGGTCTCCAACTTGGAAATATTTTGGGGTAACAAAATTTGCATCAAAACAATTCTTAACGATCTGTTGATGTGGAGCATGTGTTAATTTGGCCTTTTCCCTTTCTTCTTCTAATTTAAGGATTTGGGACATTCTTAACTGTAAGGAAGAGGAAGGTATTTCATCAATAAATTTAACTAGGGCTAGTGAGGGAAGGGCTAAATTTGATGGGATTACAATATATTTCCCATAAACTAGATTGAATGGAGAAGTGAATATAGAGGCCTTCTGAGTTATTCAATCTACATAGAGAAAATGTTAAAAACTAATGTCAATTCTTTTGGCTCTAACCAATAGTTATTTTTATGATTCTTATGAGATTTTTATTGGTTAATAATGCTAAACCATTCCCTTCGGGATAGTAATTAGAAAAATGTTTGAGCTTAAAACCTCTCTTGAGAGAAAATTTAGTCATACTATTACCCAAAAAGTAACATGCATTGTCAAACATAAGTGTGTTAGGTAAGCAAAACCTGGTAATGATGAATTGATAGATGAACTAAAATATGGCTTCAGAATTATCTACCTTTAATGGAACAACTTCCACCCACTTAGTAAAGTAGTCTGCTGTAGTGGGAATGTTTTTATGCTATTTGGAAGAGTTAAGAACAATCTCACCTATGATAGTTAGTCGCCATTGCTGTAGAGGTAAGGTTGGTTTTCTTTGTCTTCTAATATAAGTTTGATATATTTAAATTTTCTCACATATGCATGAGCGTCATTGAACAATGTTGGCTAATAATATCCTGCATGAAGGATTTTTTGTGTGGTGGTATCTCCTCTAAAATGTCCACCTGCAGGTACCTTGTGGAGTTGCTGCAAAACCTTCCGTGCTTCAAACTTTTCAAGGCTTCTTAATAATACTGAGTCATATTTTTTCCTGAACAATACATTATCAATGATTTGATATTGATTAGATTTCAATCTTAAATATATTTTCCTTTTATGATTTTGTTCTATGGGAGCATATCCATTTTTCAAATAAAAGATAAGATCAACATATTGTGATTCAGAGTCAATTATTCTTACCTCATAAAAGTGTGCAATATTACCTGAATCCTCATCATATGATATGATGGATGCTCCCGACAACAATCTACAGAGACCTTGCCCTCTGTCAATTTTGGCTCATTTCATGTCAATATCATATTCCAGTAGATTTGTAACACAATTTTCCCTTTTTTCTCCCAGTTCCTTTTGTATAAGTAGTTGCCTTACTATTAGGAATATAACTATTACCTTGGTATGTGTCTTTAGGAGAAAAGTACTGAAATGATTTAAAAATTTATAAACAAAAAAACTTTTTTCTCCACTTCTAAATAATTTAGTTCAACACCTTGAAGATTTGAACTAAAGAAATATATGGGTGCTTCAATTTTTTGATCATCAACTTACATTAGTACAACAACATAGGATGTTTTAGAAGCAAAGGTGTACAAAATAAAATGATTAGAAATATTTGGGGTAGTTAGAGATGGATTATTTACGATGGCTTGCTTGATTAAATCAAAATATTCTCTTTCATTGTGTCCCCATTTAAAGAGTGAATTTTTCTTGATCATTGCTTGCAATTGTAAAACAATTTGAGAAAAATTAGGAAGAAATCTCTTAACAAAATTTATCTATCCTAAAAAGGATTGCATAGATTTCTTGTTATGGGGTAGAGAAATTTTAGAGAAATTTTAGAAATTGCTTTTATTCTTTCTGTATCAATACAAATGCCTTCTTTTGATACAATAAATCCTAAAATTTTGTCTTCACTTAAAGTGAAATAAGAATTTTTTGGATTTAATGAAATTCCATACTTTAAGCAGCATTCAAGGATTTGATTAAGATCATGATAGCGATCGCTTATTTTTTTGGAGTAAATGGTTATATCATCTAACAACACAACCAAAATTTTGTTTATTAGTCCTCTAAAAGAAATATCCATTGCTCTTTGAAAAGTTGCTCCTGCATTTATTAAAACAAAAGGCATTTTCTCATAAGCATAAGTGCCCCATTTGATCCTAAATGTAGTCTTCAACCTATCTTCAGGATGAATCAATATCTGATTGTAACATGAAAATCCATCATGGAAAGACATTAATTCAGATCCAACAACTAATTACAGGATTTGTTCCATAGGTGGTACTGGAAATTTTCTTTTAGGCAAGCTTTATTAAGATTCCTAAAATCTATATAAGTGCGGATGTCACCATTTTTCTTCGTAACAGGGACTAATTTTGAAACCAAATTTGGATGCCTAACAGGAAAGATGATCTTGGATTTAAGGAGTTTATTCATTTTATATTTGATTTGACTTTCAATATTGGGGTGAATTTTCCTTAACTTATGATGTATATGTTTCTCAGTGGATGTCATTGGGATAGTATGTTGGATAATGGAGGTATCATACGTCTTGAGATCTTCATATTTCCATGCAAAAACATTCTTATATTTCTTCAATAAATGAATGAAGGATAATCTCTCATCAGATGAGAGACAAAGTCCTAGAATGATATTCTGGGGTCTGAGATCAGTGCCAAGGTTTACTAGTTCAAATATCAATGTTGAAATTTGTAGCTTAGAATTAGTAACCTTCTTAAATCTGTCTTTTAGGTCATAAATATCTTCAAGTTTAACCACAAATTTAGGTATGGAATTTTCATCATTTTTTTTTAACTGTCTTTCATGTTCATCCTCATCGATCAGTTGATTGTCATATGGTCCTTCGGATGTTAGAAACGTTAGAACATCTTCATCATAATTATATGCTCTCTAGTTAGTGACATTATCAAGAATAGATGGGTGTAAAATTAATTCTATAGAAAATATATCTAGAATATAATCCTCAGATGGAATAAGTCTAGATGCTATATTGGCTAGGAGATCAACACTTGCACTTTGGAGCCTTGGGATAGGTGTTACACCAAAATTTAGTCGTATAACCATTTACAATTAGATAGATCGAAGTACACCATGTAAGAGAAATTTTACCATAGTAAAATTGCTTTGACTATAAGAAATAATTTAATAAACCATATTTTATTAAGTTATTTCTTGTTAAAATAAGAAACCGCATCAGGAATAATTAAATAAATCCTTATTTATTTGATTTTCCTCTAGGAATAATTAATTAAACCATTGCTTAAATAATGTTCCTAGTCATATTTAACCCAATTATGAGAAATAAATAGATAAATAATTATTTTTCTTATTTTTCTCTAGGAATAATTAATTAAATCATTATTTAGTTATTATTCCTTGTTAAATTTGACTAAATCGCCTAGAAATAATTAAACAAATCATTATTTGTTAATTATTCGTTAACCACATTCTTCAAATGATAAATAAATCATTCAATGTTAATTATTTCTAATTAAAGGTATTTAACCAATTTAGATACCTTTTCCCTCCAACAAAATATAATAAAATATTCCAAGCAGTTAGATGTAGATCTTGGTTAATAATATTTTACTATGCGCCATTATCAAGGATAGCTCAATATTTTCCTATAAATAGGAGGGTTTTCAACTCATTCTTCACTTTGATCACTTTCATTGCCGTGCTTTGATCATTCTCATTGCTACTACTACTTTCTTTGCTTCTTGAGCTTCCATCAAGTTCAACAAATTTTGGGTTTTCTACATCACTGAGAGAGAGAAACTTCTGTATCTGAAGCATTGAGGGCATCCAAGAACCCATCCCATTTACGGGGACTAGTAAAATTATTATTTTTTCCCTTCCTTGGTATTATAATATATTCAAAATTATTTATGTCTTTTCTTGTCCGTTGGATGCAAGGAGCAATTTTGATTTCTTTTCACTGTTTAACTACTTTTATTGCATAGATCGGGGTTTTTGCAGCATTTGTTTTAACTATCAATTGCAGATCTAAAGAAGTTAAGAAACCATTTTTTTTTTTATGGTTGTTTTTCACACACAACTAAATTGATGTATTTTTGTACACATGCATTAAGAATTTATGCTAACAAATGTCGACTCTGCTGCATTTTTAATTATACATTGTTGTCAACAAATGGTGATTCCACTGTTGTAATTCAGATTCCTACGTGACTAGAAAATTCAGTAACTAGAGTTTTTCTTCAGCTATTTTTAGTCTCTTGATGTTTCTTTTTAACTTTTATGCCTTAAAACTGTAAAAATTCTAACTTCTGGATGTTTTCAGGTTTTTTCCGCAGGTAACAGGTATCAGGCACGATAGAGGCAACAAATTTTTTGCAACTTTCCACCCGAGGATATAAGAGCTGGAAATTGCACTTTTTGAGTCCAAACCTATGATTTCTGCCTGAATTTGCACCTGTTAGCCCATAGACTACAATTTCCACAGCCCATAGGTCAGTACCTGCTAGCTACAACTTTTTTCTGAGTTTTTTCTGTGTCTGTCAGGGTTTGATGAGAGAATTGTTTTGGGTTTTCGGACCTTCATCTCCACCCATATTAGGCTTGGATATGCTTAGTTTGTCTCCTTGAAGTAGAGCCAAGCCCCCTATGGATTCAGTACATTTCCACCTTTCTAGGAGGGGTTCAGCTTAGTAGGTAGTCTCAGATTTGCAGTGCTTTCAGCCATTGCTTGAGGGTCTCATCTATCCTTATTTCAGGTCCTTTTTGATAGGTTATTATTCCATCCAAAACCCCCTCTTGAGTTTTTTTTGTTCCTTCCCTTAGGGTTCCCTTATTTCTCCTAGGGTTTTAACCTTTTGCCTCCCATTGTGTAGAAATTTTCCCCTCTAGTTTCTTTCTTTTTTGTGTCTTTTCCAGCAGATTTGAGTCATTAGATCCTTTTCCCTTAGACTTTAGATATTTTGGCCATATTGTGTGTTTTGAGTGAATTTCACCCGCCTTTTAGAATATATGTTTGGGAAGCCTTCTTTTAGGTTGAATCTATGCATGTGTAGTTGTTTATTTTACTATATTTTCAGTTTTATTTACAGTACTTCAACATTTTTTATTTTTCTTTATACAACCGTCTAGTCTTAATTAAAATTAAAACACGACTTGCACACACTCACACCTTAAGCGAAGAGTGCTTGGTTTACACTGCCAAGCCAAGACATAAACATTGTAATTAATAAATTTGCCTCATGGAGCCTTTGTTTGTCACTCTTCAACATTTTCATGTCATTTGTGACTTTCCATCATTGTGCCCCCAAGGAAATTATCTCATAGAATCTAGGGTCTTCACCCTCAATTTCTGTTATGAATACTTACTCCACCGCGTAGGATTCAAGTTGGTCCTCCACTGATTCCCCATACCAACTCTAATTCTAGTTCATCGAGTTCTTCCTATGATTCTGAACCTGGTTCCCCTCACCCTCATACTGTCATCATGTCTGACATAAATGCAGGTGTAGGCCCTCAAGTTGGTGGTTACCCTGGCCCTAATGTTGGAGCCACTACTGGAACCGTTCTAGCTATTCCTTTGCTACCTTTCATGGCAGGTTTAATCCTTCCTGATTTTAGCCAGTTAATCAACGACCCTATACTCCAAAATCCATGTTGGCCTACTATGCCAATTAAGCTTCCTTATAACATCCCTAAGTTCAAAGGAAACACTAGAGAAGACCATACTGATCATGTGCAGTCCTTTCACATGTGGTGTTCCTCTAATTCCATTTTCGATGACTCCATTCGCCTTCGGTTGTTCCAACGTACGCTCACTGGAGAAGCTGCAAAGTGGTATGTTGACCAGAATTTTGCATCTCATTCCAATTTTGTGACTCTTGCTAAAGCATTTATGTCTTGCTTCTAGTTACCTCTCCACTATGATACCAGTACCAAGTATTTGACCGCATTCCATCCAACTTCTGCCACCTTCCTTTCTACCCATGTCCAAGAATGGTGTAGAAGGAGGAGCTTGTGTCGAGCTCCTACATTCGATGAATGTGTTTATATGGATTGGTTCCTAAGAATGCTTTTCCCTTCCATTAGTAAAGATGTCACGTCTCACTTTCCTTAGACAGAGGAATGAGCTCTCCAAGTCGAATTGAAATATGACTTGGTCTATGCCAAGTCTGGTTATGTTTATACTGTTTTACTGGATCTTCCTAGACCTAGTGGTGCTAATGCATCAGGGGCATATCATGTCATTGATGATATCGTTGGATCTATCTCAAACCAGTACACTCATTCTTCCATGGGTTATGGTTTTCCCTAGAGGGGGGCCAGCTCCTCCAACACTTATCCCCCTCCCAACAGTATGTATCTGGGTCAAAGCACACCTTACGCATTTTCAAAACTGCATCAACTGGTGCCAGGGCCAGTTGTTGCTCAACCTATTTACCCAAATGTTTCCCAACCTCCTTTCTATCCTTATCCATAGCCCGGTGCTCAAGCCCCTCCGACATCAGTGCCCCAGCCTCTCGTGCCTTCTCAATCTCTACCATAACGGCCACTGCCTCCTTAGAGTCAGGTGTATGTGCAAAAGAGTGCGCATAATTCTTCTAATTCAAATAAAAAGAAAAATGGGAAAGGAAACCATAACCAGCCAGTGTAGGCTAACCAAGGGTGTAAGGTAATCAACCAAATTCACCCCAAGGGAATAAACCTAACACTGCAAACCAACAACAGGGCAATCAGCCCAAGAAGAACAAGCCTCTTCATACGAAAATGATTTTTTCATGTTGTGGTGTCCATGGCCATTATACTCATTATTGTCCCATATTACCCCAGATTGGGTAGTTGTGGGAAGCACAAGAAGCATCTAGAGGATAGTAAGTCACTCCTTCGCTTCCTCCAAATACTACGCCAACTCAACCGGCTGTGTTCACCAATGATTTCCCTCAGCAAGGATATGTTGTTGCCCAACCACCTCAAGGTCAGGCCGCTCCTCAACCTCTGTAGTCTGGTACCCCTGATTACCTGATTCTCATGATGAATTCTGAAGAGGTCAATACCACTGATGTCAACATTCAGATCCGGTTGGACCAATATGACAAGAAACCCACTAAGTCTACAACCGAGTCCCAAACCAAAGTTTCGACAGAGTCCACTTCAACGCCCAATGTTCCCGTATAGATCCCTCAGCCTAAGGAAAATGTCATTTACAAGATACCAAAAGGGCCATTACGCTGACATGTTGCTTCTTCCAAATCAACCCACACCTACAGGATATTATATGACTTGGCACAGTAACCTACTGACATGTCAATGCTGGAAGTCCTCTAGTCATGCCCATCTCAGCGAAAACTATACTATCTTCTTTGGGCGTTGTGGATCCTTCAGATGATTGTTTGATTATATTCATTGTTGAAAAATCAGAACATCCCCCTTCAACTTCATCCGTTTCCTTCCAAATACCAGTCAAGATTCGTAATTACCATGTTCAGATATGTATCATTGACAAGGGCGCATCTACCTGTGTGATGCCCACCTATGTTTGGAATAATCTCATATCACCCGAATTTGCCCCATCCACCATCACTTTGCGTGCCTGGGATGACAACCCTTATCATCCCCTTGGCATGTTCTGTAATTGTCCTATCACACTTACGGGCAAGACTGTTTCTATTAACATAGAAGTCATTGATGCCCCCTTTGATGAAAATATCCTCTTGGGTCGTAGCTACAGCTATGCGATGCCATCTGTCACATCTGCGGTTCACCATAAGATGTGATTTCCTCACAATGGAAATATCGTTACCATTGATCAATTGACATATTATGAATCGAAGTCTCAGACCTCCCCTGAGCCTATCATATCTTCGGTGGCTGATAACCAATTAGCCGCACCTCTCTCCAGTGTTTCACCAGGAGTCTATAAATGTTCTTCCTTACTTGGTTCACTCCCTAGTCCCCGCCATATTATCACTAAGCCCAACATGTCGAGTGTTTGCATGTTGCAATCGTCTCGGGCTAGCCAAAAGTAGCTTGGTTCGACTAGCTAGAAGCTTGCACCTCTGCAAGTTGTTGTTGTTCAGTCAACACATCCTTTAGGAAATTCTCCTCAAGGACCTTCTCCTCAAGGAAATTCTCCTTCTGCTGGTGTCTCTCCCAACCTTTTTCAACATGGAATGATTACCCCTAGCCTTAACCATTTTGGAGCCATTCCACGAGGCCATTACCCTTCCAGTCAGATATTGTTTTTAGCTCCCCCCTCCGAAGACTTTTCGGTGCCTGTTATGGCTACGCTGAGTCTTCCCAATTTGACCCTGGGTATCCCAGTCTGGTACATTGATCCCCTAGCAAACTCTCCGACTGGTCAGCTCAAACCATATACTGCTTTGACCCTAGTTCAATAGGTTACCATGACCGCTCCCTTTTGTTCAGTGTCACAAACACATCAACAGGAACCTACTCCTATTGTGAAAGCATCCAGTGAGGGGGCCAAAGCCAAAAAGAAGGAACCTAAGGACAAGGCCCCCCAAACAGATCCTGCTCCTCCTAAGCCTCCAAAGCAGTCACCTCTGTGCGCTTTGTGTGATGTTTTTAGGCATGCCACCCATAACATTCCTTAGCTTCCTTGTCTCAAAACTATGGTCAATGAGACGTTTCCTGAATCTGACATCTCAAAGGTCCATCTTACCTTACATGATTCAAATAAGAAACTAAAATTGTTGTGCACGAATCACCCTTCTGCTTTGTGCGATCTTTATGGCCACTATTCTAATATTTGTCCCTATCTCGATGAATTTCGTGATACCCTAGAGGCTGTTCAAGAAATAGAGGCCGCTTGTAGTGGATCCTATACCCCTCTAGTTGTGAGTTCTGCTTCAGTAGAACATGAGGAAATTTATGCACCAATTGTAATATCTTCCCCTGATGTCGAGATGACTCACTCTTCGGTTGCTATTCTCTATCTGTCGTCATCCATGAGATCCACATTGGAAGACCCCTCTGGGGCATCCCCTTTCATTTCGGTCGAACCTCCCTCAGCGAACACCTTGGTCTCAACATCGGTAGATGTTTCATACACTAGCTCTTCGTCTACCCTCCGTAGTGATGCTTATGTGAACCATATTTCTCATGATGATGCTCCAAGTATCTCCACCACATCATGTGGTCTCCCTTCCTCCAGCCCTTCCATATTCCATTCAAATGAACACATTATGGAAGGCATGACCACCCCTGATTTTCCCTAGGATGATATGAACCATCGTGCGTACTTCCTTCCACAACAGTCCCATGCCCAGTAAGTTGTGGAATCCAAAGGCTTCATCGATAGTGAGGTCGATTTTTTCAATAACCCCTTATTTTGAACCCCTGCATTCCAACCACATACAGCTTGTGGCCATTACATTGACACCAAATGTTTTGGTCAGGGGGCACCCATATTTGAGAGTCTAGGAGAATCAATTCTCTATAACCCTCCTAGTGTATATGGTAGTGTCAACTCTAGTACCATTATTCTTCCCCATTTAGAAGAACCTCTAGAGTCTCATATCACATTAGATCACTCTAAGGACGATCCACTTAATCATAATCCCTTATACACTGTTGTTGACCAACCTCAGTATTTTCTAGGTGAGCACTAGTTCATTATATCTGAAGCCACTCTTTGGGATAGTGACACCATGCATGTGAGCCCATAAATTTAGTCCATTTTCTTCATATATGCAGTGCCAAATGAGATTGGTAATCCACCATTTATTTTCTCTAACTGAATCTATCCATTCTTCCCAAATAATATATCCATAAGATAATCAAATTGCGAACCACATCATCAAAATGTGTTTATAGTCCACTATCCTAAATACATTTGGCATTTCCATAACATGCTTGGGGGCGCCTATGCCCCTATATATTATCACCATTCTATTGAGGATTTAGTGCCTATGATACTCAATTCTTGAATCCATTATTTTAGCACTTGGAACACAATGATGCTCCACAAAATCCTCTAGCTAGGGGAATCATTCCCAAGTTTGCATACCAGATTATTCCCCTCCATCACATATGCTTGGGGGAAATATCCCATATTTGGGGGCATGATGGCACCCCTGGCCACCTTCTCACTTGATTTTCATAAGTATCAGCCTAGACCCCACCAATCTAGGTATGGTCGATTATCCTCCCATTCCTTGGATAGTTTATCCTATCGTCCTCTTTGGTGAGCCATATATTGTAGATTCTTGATACCATATCTTCAAATATTCTACTTTATGTGATACCATACTTACCACTTAGTCCCCATGTTTGACTTGGTGGGTGGGGATGATTCTATACCTTCTCTAGTAGTTCATTCCTATATTCCTTTTTCACCTTGATTCTTCACCAGGAACCATCCTTCTAAGAAGCATTACTACCACCTTTAGACAAGTAAGATCACTTACCCAAAATTCAGTGATCCTGGTTCTGATGGTCGGTTTGTTCGCTATGATCATTGCAAGATTTAAGGCCTTCTTCTCCTCTCCAAACTCACCATAGCTCACTTAGAAAAAGAATTAAATTGGAGGGAAATCACCCTTTTAAAGGAAAAACCCCAAATTTTCCTTTGCCAATTACAACAAAACTGTAGCTCAATTTGACGAACCATCAACACCATTGGAAAGCTATCACCAAGCAATATAATGGGTCTTCCTTTTTTTTTTTAATTTGACACTTCACTAGGAAGCCATTTTTTCCAAGAAGCATCACTTTTTCGCCTCTTAAAATCACATTTCTTCACTTGCGATGCTCATACTTGGGGCACCACTTTTCCTTCATACTTATCAATGGGTGTGTCGATTTTCGTCATGAGTAAATATATCTTTCTCATGTTTTTATGGTCCCCACTGGGCCTATTTTGTGTGGAAACATCATCGATTCATCCTTGTTTGGAGCATCTGAGTTGAGTCACCACCACATTCATGGAGTCTGTGTCGAGTCCCTTTGCCTCCTACAAATGTATTCCATTCATTTTTTCCTTCTCTCTCTCTCTCTCTCGTGTTACTAATTTTGGCCTCCAATCATACTGCCCCCCATCCCCTTCAGAGTCGAGTCAGTCGTTGGTAGGTCATCCATGCTTTTTATGATATGACAAGGGAATTCGTCCATCTGCTACTCAGTATCCCCTATTCCATCATCATCCTCAGTGTAAGTCCATCAATCATTTTACTATGATCCCCTTTTCCTTATTTGAGTATTCATCATTTCCTCACCTATGGTGAACCTCCTTCTGTCGAAATCAACACATTCGTTCTAGAAGACAGGTGTAGAGGGTGGTGTGCCTTGGTTCCATATTCCATTCTTGTTCGGTGCCTTGGATCAAGAAAAGGGACTCATCATTTCCCTTTGACTTTATTATTTGTCATCCGTTCAACTTCAGCTCATTATTGCATGATAGAGACTCGTATACTTGATGGTTCGGTGATTCAATAGATTGTACCAGTGATTCCCAAATGTTTGTGATATGTTTTAGACCTCATGAGGGGGTGGCCCTTCAGGTATCCCCACACGTACCTAGATGACCTCAGATTATACCACAACCTCATATGCAGCTCCACAGATTTGATGGGTTCAGTTTCAGCCTCTTGTAGCGCCCATAGAATGTATGTATCATTCATATGATCAATTCATATTTCAGAGCCATTTCCTGTTTCATAGGGCTTATTTGGTTGTTATTATGTCTCTTATAATCATATATTATTGTGTTTAGTATTCGCCCATGTTTCTCCAGGTGCAGTATGTATGTGGGATGCATTATGTTTTTCTCTGGCCCATTTATGCCAGCATGTCATGTACCATTTATCATCTACTTTATTTCTCTGTTTCATTTTGATGGGAGCACCATTATTCTATGTACTTTGTCATCTCGGCGGGCATAGGTATGCCTCCCCTGCCTCACTAAGAATAGGTACCCAATCATTAAAGGAGACTTATAACATTTGTAGTTCTTTCCCTCTTGGTTATTGTCCTCTCTCGCTTCACTCTGTCTATGCATATCTCTCTCTCTCACTCCCCTTCAGTGTCTAATGATTGTGTTATTACAACGTACTTTGGTCATACAATTAGCTCCTAACGCTTGCACATTGGGGGGGAATCTGTTACACCAAAATTTGGTCATCTAACCATTTACAATTAGATGGATCAAAGTACACCATGTAAGACCAATTTTACCATAGTTAAATTTCTTTCACTATAAGAAATAATTTAATAAACCATATTTTATTAAGTTATTTCCAATTAAAACAAGAAACCCTGTGAGCAATAATTAAATAAATCCTTATTTATTTTATTTTCCTCTAGGAATAATTAATTAAACCATTGTTTAAATAATATTCCTGGTCATATTTAACCCAATTATGAGAAATAATTAGACAAAAGATTATTTTTCTTATTTTTCTCTAGGAGTAATTAATTAAATCATTATTTAGTTATTATTCCTTGTTAAATTTGACTAAATCACCTAGAAATAATTAAACAAATTATTATTTTTTAATTATTGCTTAACCACATTCTTGAAATGATAAATAAGTCATTTGTTTATTATTTATAAATAAAGGTATTTGACCAATTTAAATACCTTTCCCCCCAAAAAAAATATAATAAACTATTCCAAGCAGTTAGATCTAGATCTTGGTTATTAATATTTTATTATGCACCATTATCAAGGATGTAATATCCCAAAAGAGGGATTTTATACAACAATGAGAATACCCTAAGGTATTCCAAAGTTGAAGAGAAACAATAAATCAGCTTATATAGTGTATTAAAACACATAACCATCAAATAACAATCATAGCAGCAAAATATGTCTTCATACAATGTCTCCAAGTGGGGAAAAGCAGTAATATTGGCCCCAAAAACGTTATTTTCTGAAGATGGAGTTATAAAAGTGGAAAATAATGGTTGTGTCCCTTAGTATATGTAATATAGGACGTGCATGCAAAATATTTTCAGAAAAAAATTCCTTTAGCCTAGTTAAATAGGTCTCCCATGCTCAAAACAACTTAAAATTGATGAAACCCCAAGACTGCAACACACAGAAATTGTTGCATAAAGAGACTGCGCAGTCTAGTGGAGATAAAAATTAGAAAATAGAGAGAAAAATCAGATTTTCTATTAGATTACTCAATTAGGCATAAAATCAAATATCTAGTCTCTTTTATAAAGATCCAAGAAGACCCGACAAAGGTTTCTTGACAAAAAAGATATACAAGAAAGAGCTGTTGCGGATCTGTGGCTGAATCACATTGTATAGCTGAAGCTTTGCATGATAATGGATGAAAATGCAAAGAAATGGTTGTATACTCTTCTTCTAGCTTTCCTAAAGAAAGGATGATCCCCCTCTTGGGAAACTAGCTCATAAAGTGGGGTTTTGACCCCTCCCACTACACGCCTTAATAAATAACACAGTTTTCTGAAGGGACTACGTTTTTGCTGAAGGTAAATGCTTATCCAAAAACCAAGTAGTGGAAAATGCAGCTCATAAATCTCCTCTTATATTTCTTAGACAATATCTCCAAGAAAGAGTAGGGAATTCCCGCTCGGGAAAACCCTTGCACTAACCAGTGCAGAAAACTTAGCTAAACAGCCAAAGTATGTAGGAAGTCTAAATAGACCATATAAGATATAATCTCCAATCTTCCCCTTAAGGTTTCCATTTCTTCATTATATAGATGAGGAGCTTCCTCACTAAGGGTCCCACACCATTAGGAGGTTGCTTCCATGCGAAGGCTTCTCCACCAAAATCACGTTGTCGTCATTAGTGAGGATCATCATTTTACAACGAAGCTTGATTTAGTCAAGCTTGAATGGATCAATCTTGATAGGGTCATCCTTGACTGAATCTTCATGCCTTGTCTCATTTCACACTCAAAGTGTCTTCATTTTGACTAGCTGGATTGATCTTCATTCACATTGAGCTGTATTTATTTAGGATCCACTCTTTGAGGATAAATCATGTTGACTTGGTAAAACATTGACATTTTTCACACATGTGGATGCCGGATATGGTTATTTCATGATCCCCTTTCATATTATGAGGGATTTTTATTCCTGCTTAAGCAACTAATGAGCCTCCTTGCTCATTTATTCATTCAACTTGATTTTTAAATGCAAAATTAATATTACAGTCTTCCCCTCCCAAATGTTGCTTGTCCTCAAGCAACTGCAAGGGTGTTGCAAAATCTCCCCTCTTCTTTGTGTGGCCTCCTCCTTCAACAATTTCCACCATTGCTTCAGATTTTCTGCAATAATGTTGTCTCCCAATGGTCCCTTCCAAGTGTGCAAGTTGGCCTTTGGTGAATAAACCCACAGGCTCTCATCATGAAAGAATGGAAGGTTGCTATGGAAACCTTCTTGCTGATCCATGGCCTCCTCAAGATAGAAGTGTTGGCCTATACGGGGAATTTCTCCACCAATGAAGGATTCCTTCCTCCATGCTATCATCCAAATGAAATGGATTACCCTCCAGCTGGGTAATTCATAATAAAGCTCCTCCCAATGACTTATAAGAGGCATATCCCAAGTGTTCCACTCCATCATATGGTCCACATCTTAAAGAGATAAATGACATACTATAGTGGCCATATAGTCTCCCATGCTCCCCTCAAAACATGTAGTGCAGAAAATGTGGGAAATTCCTTTCCCCAAGGACACATTCCACCAATGTGCCTTCCCTCCAACCATGTTCCCAAGAGTAAAAACATTTCTAGCATATGGAATCATGATTAGAATCATGCTAGCTGCCATATATGATAAAGGAGAAGGAAGATGTTTTCTCATGTGCAACCAGCGCAGTTTTACCCTTAACTGCCATAGAATAGAAGATGACAAGTGCCTCCCCCAACACTTGTTTGCTACCCCATCCTTATTTCATGCTTGGAGAAGGTGCATCATAGTTGGTGTAAAAGAATCACACCATGAAGAATATAATAACTCTCCAATATCCTCCAAGGAATGACCTGCATCAACATAGTTCATGGCCTTGAGTGGCCTATGAAGCTCATCATAAATAGTGTTCCTTCTTGGAGCAAAGCCCTACAAGTGAATGTTACAAAAATACAAGCATATAAAAAATAAATCATAATATTCTGGAATACAACTCCTCCCATACACTTGCTTTTCATTAGTGAGGTAACTCATGAATGAGTCCCCTCTCACAATCAATGAGTAAGGAGGTGTGAATGACAACTCTTCCCAAGAGCTATGTTCCTCCTCATCCAACAAATAGTCCATGAAATTCTTAATATGAGAGTGCACCTCTTCTCTGAAATTTTCCCACATGAATCCCTCTAAGATAGTACAGTATGCTCTAATGAAACCAGTGGGTTTGGAAAGTAGGATCTCATAGTTTGCATTTAGTAGTTTCTCCTTGAGCTTGGAGCCTCTAACCAAGTAGATATGATCATGGAAATAAATGACTCCCTCAACTACCTTATACCTTCCATCCATTACCTTCCCATCAAGAACCTCACATGTGAAAATGACCTTGGAGTATTCCATCATGAGTTGGGAATCCAAATAAGGATCTAGGCTGCCCAAAAATGACAGCGCTGTAGAGGTCTGAAATGCAACCCCTGTCATATCATGGCTCTCCTATTTGACATGATTGATGTAAAAATCACATGTTGTAGCATTATAATCTTCCTTTTGCTACCTCTTTTGTAGTTGATCTCGCTCAAGACAAGATTGAAGCAGATGGAAATCAACTTCCCCTTGGAAAGTCCTTGTCTTCCAATACTTCCTTAATTTGGCCCATGCATGCAAGAGTGTTATCATCCTCTTGTCATGTTAAGAAATATTTTTTGTGAATGAAGATACCGTGGGCTACCCCAAAGATATGGAGTTTCCATGTGTCCTCATGTCCATGCCATCATAGACTTCTGATTTCTCCTTTCTCAGCGCCGATAACTGAGTGGGAGATAGCAATATCCATTTCAGAAAATTGTTTACCTCTCTTTTGAATTCATGAGAGATTCTCTGCGTGTGATGGCTTTTCCCAAGGCTCCTTCCTTATCCAAGTATGAAAATTCTGCCCATAGTTGAGAGAACACTTTAGTTTTCCTCCAATCGAGAGGTCTTCCTGGTGGAATGCCTTCTTGCAAAGAGGCATCAAGGCATAGAGCAGGATGTGAAAGTAGGTGGACATATTTTTCTTTTCCTTTATTGCATAGGTCCTCTTGCCTTATTTTTTATTCCAATAGAGTGGGGTATATGCTCCTCATCATGTGATGTGTCCCCTCATCTTCTCCTTCTTCTACCCTCAAGGTCTCATCATTTGACAATGATGGTACATGCTGCTCATGTGTTGTGCCATGATCTATATGTGAGACCCTTTGGAACCTCTTGCAATAGTGCAAGAGTTTCTCTCCTTGGAGCAAGTGCTCAATCCTCCTCTTCATGAGATGCTTGAGGTGCTCTTGCTATGACTGCATTATCATCTCCTGCCTTCCCTTCCTCCTCTTCAATAGTTGAAGTTGCCTCATCATCAATAAGAAACCTTAGATCTTGGTCTTCTATTGAAGGAGGAATCTTCATGCCTTCCTCTTGAGAAGAAATCCCTTCATCAAATGGAGATCTTGTCCTTGGAAAGGTATCAGACAAGCTTACACCCTCTTCCATGGTTTTCATAAATGGAGTTGGATTTATAGACCCTTCCAACTCATGCAAAATATTTGTTTGATATGATTTGATAGTTTCAATATAAGATGTTACAGATGAAGTTTCATCAAACCTTTCTACTAATATTTCAATAAAATTTTCATAAGTACATGTATTTTCATTCCTTAAGGAAAAATATTCAAACAACCACCAAGCATATGCTTTACCTTCAAAATGCAGCGCTGCTACTTTGATGGCTTCAATTTCTGAAACTTGATGTTGTTGCACAAAGTTGTCTAGTTCCTCCACCCAAACCCTTTATTTGTTGTATTTGACCAATTTAAATACCTTTCCCCCCCAAAAAAATATAATAAACTATTCCAAGCAGTTAGATCTAGATCTTGGTAATTAATATTTTATTATGCACCATTGTTAAGGATGTAGTATCCCAAAAGAGGGATTTTATACAACAATGAGAATACCCTAAGGTATTCCAAAGTTGGAGAGAATCAAGAAATTAGCTTATATAGTGTATTAAAACACATAAACATCAAACCAAAATCACAACAGCAAACTATATCTTCATACAATGTCTCCAAGTGGGGAAAAGCAGTAATATTCGCCCCAAAAATGTTATTTTCTGAAGGTGGAGTTATAAAAGTTGAAAATAATGGTTTTTTCCCTTATTATATGTAATATAGGATGTGCATGCAAAAGCGTTTTAGAAAAAAATTCCTTTAGCCTAGTTAAACATGCCTCCCATGCTCAAAACAACTTAAAATTGTTGAAACCCCAAGACTTCAACACACAGAAATTTTTGCATAAAGAGACTGCGCAGTCTAATGGAGATAAAACTCATAAATTAGAGAGAAAAAATATATCTTCTATTAGATTACTCAATGAGGCATAAAATTAGAGATATAGTCTCTTTTATACATATCCAAGAAGACCCGGCAAAGGTTTCTTGACATAAAAGATATACAAGAAAGAGCTGTTGCAGATCTGTGGCTTAATCATGCTGTATATATAAAGCTCTACATGATAATGGCTGAACATGAAAAGAAATGGATGTAGACTCTTCTTCTAGCTTTCCCAAAGAAAGGTTGATCCTCTTGGGAAACTAGCTCATAAAGTGGGGTTTTGACCCCTCCCACTGCACACCTTAAGAAATAACAAAATTTTCTAAAGGTACTACATTTTTTATGAAGGTAAATGCTTGGCCCAACACTAGGTAGTGGAAAATTTAGCTCATAAATATCCTCTAAGATTTCTTAGACAAGACCTCCAAGAAAGAGTAGGGAATTCCCGCCCAGAAAATCCCTTGCACTAAGCAGTGCAACAAACTTAGCTAAATAGCCAAAGTATGTAGGAAGTATAAACAGGCCATATACGATATAATCTCCAATCTTCCCCTTAAGGTTTCCATTTCTTCATTATATAGATGAGGAGCTTCCTCACCAAGGGTCCCACCCCATTAGGAGGTTGCTTCCATGCAAAGGCTTCTCCACCAAAATAAGAATGTCTTCATTAGTGAGGATCATCCTTTTACAGTGCAGTTTCATTTATTCAATCTTGATTGGATCAATCTTGATAGGGTCATCCTTGACTAAATCTTCATGCCTTGTCTCCTTTCACACTCAAAGTGTCTTCATTTTGACTAGCTGGATTGATCTTCATTCACATTGAGCTGTCTTTATTTAGGATCCACTCTTTGAGGATACATCATGTTGACTTGGTCAAACATTGAAATTTTTCATACATGTGGATGTCGGATATGGTTATTTCATGATCCCCTTTCACATTATGACAGATTTGTATTCCTGCTTAAGAAACTAATGAGCCTCCTTGCTCATTTATTCATTCAACTTGATTTTTAAAGGCAAAATTAATATTACTATTAGCTGTAAGCTAATTTAGGGATATTACAAAGGATAACTCAATATTTTGTTATAAATAGGAGGGTTTTCCATTAATTCTTCACTTTTATCACTTTCATTGTTGCTCTTTGATCATTCTCATTGATGCTACTACTTCTTTGCTTCTTGAGCTCCCATTGAGTTCAACACATTTTGGATTTTCTACACCATTGAGAGAGAGAAAATTCTAGATCTAAAGCGTTAAGGACAATGAAGAACCCATCCCATTGAGGGGGACTGGTAACATTATTATTTGTTCCCTTCCCAGGTGTTATAATATATTCAAAATTATTTATATCTTGTCTTGTTTGTTGGATTCATGGAGCAATTATTATTTCTTTTCACTGGTTAACTAATTTTACTACATACATTAGGTCTCTTGGAGCATTTGTTTTAACTATCAATTGCATATCTAGAGAAGTTAAGCATCCATATTTGTTTTTAGGGTTGTTTTTCACGGACAACTAAAGTGATCTATTTTCATACACTTTCGTTAAGAATTTACGATAACATAAGGTGAGATATTGAATGCTAATAAATGTGAGGTAAGATCTTGCACTAATGACTGGTAATGTTTGAGATGACCAGAGATACAGTGAATAGTATTTCTTAGTTGTTTGATAACTATTTCAGAATCACCATATACTTGAAATTATTTGACACAAAGTTATATTGCTTTATACAAGCCTTGGACCAGTGCCTCATACTCTACAATATTGTTTGTGCATTCAAATTCTAACCTACATGTCAAAATTTTCTTTTCTCCTTTTGGATTAATTAGTATGCAACTAGCTCTTGCACCATCGCTTGATTTTGATCCATCAAAGTACAATGTCCAAAAAAAAAATTTTAACAAAATTTTTCTCTACAATATTTATACATTTGGAAGAATCTGAATGAGAAAAGTTTTCAATTTGAGAATTAATCGAATTGATAAGAAATAAAGATCGTTGTGCATTCAAATTTCCCAAGAAGGATTCAACAAAGTAATTTCCAAGGATGTTATTGGTAAAGGCCATGGCTCATTTTCATCCTCAAATCAGTTACTGAGAATTTCATGTGTTTTTCGTAGTCAACTCAAATTTGATTTGGCTTACCATTGTAGGGAAGCCACATACGAGACCAATATGTGGAAAAATAATCGTGAAGCTTTTTTGACCAATCTCTACTTAGAATTAAACTGTAAAAAATTTAGGTCCCTAATATTACTAGCTTAGTCCCTTATTGTTATTAGTGTATCCCCCTTATTATTATTTTTGTACCCCTATAACCCCAATATTGTTATTACTGTACCCTTACATTATGATTGTTAGGTTGGCTAGGATTATATTATGGCCCCATGAACTCCTATATATAGAAGGAGGTTTAGGTCATTTGTATCATCCATGAATTGTTCATCTATGTAATGTAAAGGAGTTTTCTCCCTTGAAGTGGCTTATTTATAAGGCGTTGATCTCTCTTTTATTCTATTTTTGGAGCTGGTTCCGTAACATTTGGTATCAAAGCTTTGGATTCTAGGGGTTCGCTGCTCCAAATAGGTCATCATAGAATTTTTTCTATAACGTTTTCTCTAAGAAGGTTGAGAAGCTGAAATTTTTACAGAGCAAAGCCGAAATCTCGAGGAACATCTTGGAAAAATTTCAGATCTTGCTTCCCAATATTTTCTAAGATATGATATGTGCAAGTTAGGGATTTTTTCAGGCTCCTGAATTTAACCTAAACAAGTCATCGTGGAATTTTCGCTATAACTGTTTTTATTCGAGGTTTTAGAAGCTGAAATTTTCCCAGAGAAAAGCCACACTCCTCAGAAATGTCATGGAAATATTTCAAAGCTTGATTCACAATATTTTCCGAGATAGGGTCTGTGGAATTTAGGGATTTTTCAGGATTCCAAATTTCATCTCAAAGAGGTGACCGTGGGAAAATAGTCATAATTCTCTCTCTGAGCATTGGATTGGAATTATGTTAAAAGCAGCCGCAAGTACATAGACTATAGTTTCCTCTTTATCAATTTCAGAGCCAAAGGAGAAAACAGTGACACCTGGCATGTCGTACAAGGTCACTCTACTGAATCAGTCCATAATTATGTCATTGTGGGAGATTTGTCATAACTTTGTTTTGAAGAATCCAAGTCAGGTTATACCTCTAGAGTTTGAAAGAATATTTAGAGGGCTACTGCAAGGCCCAATTTCATATATTGGAGATCCCAATTCATAGATATAATTCAGTTTCAATATCGAGCTCCTCAAAAGAAAGAAAAAGGTGTGTATTTTTTTTCGAATTACATAAGTCTCGTTTGAAAAAATTAGTTCGAATTTATTCCAAGGGTATATTGAAGAACATATATCAGTATTGGGTTCTAAAATTACCATTAAAAATAATTCAACACCCATTAAGCCTTCAGAAGGCTCTACTATGACTCATGAAGATGAAGAAATGCAACATGAGATAGCAAAATTACAATAGCAAGTGCACCAAATTTCGCTATCGCAAAGAGCAACAAAAAATGAAATGGATGTTTTGAAGAAAGGTGTGAAAACTAATATGGATGACATGGAAGCTAATATCGACGAAAAAATGAAAGACAACATGGAAAAAATGAAGAATGATCTAAAAGTAGACATCGAAGGTTTGGCAAAGTTGAAACAAGAAATGTTTCCTAATGGAGAAAAGATAGTAGAGGAAACTATGTTGAGAGCAAAATAAATGTTAATCGTGATTTCATAAACTCTAACGTTGGATGGAAGAACCACCATATTCCAAATATGGATATGAGAAAGTTTGATGGCAAGGATCCCGTAACATGGATACTATAGATGGAGCAATATTTTGATCTTAATAATGTGAAAAACACACAAAAGGTACGCATTGCAACTTTAAATTTAGAACAAAATACATTTGTATGGTATCAATGGCTTTGCTCCCATAGTAAAATTGTCACTTGGTCATTTTTTACGGAGGAAATGATAGCACATTATGAGGATACAAAAAGCAACACCTTCTTTAGCCAATTGATAAATCTCAAACAAAAGGGTTCAATGGTGGAGCACATTGAGGACTTCCAAAAATTGAATATAAGGGTAACTTATATTCCAGAGGAACATAGGATTGATGTCTTCATAGGGACTTTAAAGGATAACATCCAACATGAAGTTCGCATTTGGGAACCTGATTCATTGGAAAAAGCATTCAGGTTGGCAAGAAAAATTGAATGTAAAATTATGGTGATAAAGAAGCCTACCACTCACATATATAAAGATGGAATTTTTGCTACTCCTAGACTTCCACAACCTACAAGGTTGACACCACAAAAATTGGAAGAAAAAAGAGCAAAAGGGCTTTGCTACAGTTGTGATAGAAAATACACTAAAGGTCATAAGTGTGTTGAGAAGAAATTATTTTACATAGATTGTGAAGAGGAAGAAGAAAATGAACAAGATGTTGGGTGTGGAGCCTGATTATCTTGTTTACTTTGTATCACAACATTGGACCCATGTACCTTAAAAAGGGGCGGCAACGCCACCCATAATTAATCGCTGCCTTGGGGGGTCCAGGGGGGCGGCCACGCTTTTTGGAGCCCCCCCCCTCCTGGCGGGGGTTTTCGGGGGCAGTGCCCTCGAAGCTAAAAGCAGATGTAAAATTTCCTTGTAAAAGTATAGTAATTTCTAGTCAATCTGGGTCATTCATAGGTGGATGATCTGACGGTAGAAGTTATGTTTAGTTTAAGGTTTTTTGCCCTAGAAGGCAACCCCCTTATATATATGAGGGTATTGTATTGCGGCTGTGTATTACGTTTGTATTCTCAAAGCGAGAAAGAGATAGGGAGACTGTGAGAGAGAACAGAGGATATTGTAGTGGATCTGCTGTAGGTTTTGTCTCTTCAATTTTTGATGGATAATAAAAAGGAAGGACTGGCTATTCGGGGTGGACGTAGCCCAAACTAGGTGAACCACGTATATCTGTGTCTCTCTGGTTTTATGTGTTTTGTGTGCTTATATTTTTCACATATTTTATGTGTTGCATTGCTCCATAATATATAATTTTCTAACAACTGGTATCAGAGCCGAAGGTCTATTTTTCTAATAAACTCGCAGGAAAGAAGGGTTCCTGGTTTGAATGGGAGCAATGGCGGAAGATGGTAAATTTAGGGTTGAGAAATTTAATGGCCAAAACTTCTCGTTGTGGAATATGCAGATGGAAGATTATCTCTATCAGAAATATCTGTACCTACCATTGAGCGGAAAAACAAAGAAGTCAGCGGCCATGACAGATGCGGAATGGAACATTCTCGATAGAAAGGCACTCGGAACAATACGGTTGTGCCTTGCAGCGTCAGTTTCCTTAAATATTTCGAAGGAAACAACAACAGAGGGTTTGATGTAGATGTTGGCAAAACTATATGAAAAACCCTCAGCCTCAAACAAGGTATTTCTTATGAAACGATTATTTAATATGAAGATGTCGGAAGGTGGATCTGTTGCAGACCATTTAAATGATTTTAATACAGTTACTAGTCAGTTAAGTTCTGTAGGGGTAAAATTTGATGATGAAGTTAGGGCTCTTTTATTTCTCTGCTCATTGCCAGAAAGCTGGAATAGTTTAGTTATGGCCATTAGTAACTCTGTCTCTGGATATAATACTTTAAAGTTTGATGATGTTGTCGGTGCTATCCTTAGTGAGAAAATGCGATGGAAAAGCTCTGGTGAGACATCGGGTAATGCTTTGAGTGTAGAGTCTAGGGGAAGAAGAATGGAAAGAGGAAAGAGCTCGAGTTATCGCAGTAAATCAAGGAAAGGCAGATCCAAGTCCATATTGGGGATAGTGTGCTGGAAAAGCGGAAAGAGAGGACACCTAAAGAAAGATTGTAGATATTGGAAGGGAAAAGAGGGAGATGCACAACAAGAAAACAATCATGAAGAAAATGTGACAGGTGATGTGTTACAAGATGATTTGATTCTTTCTTTCGAAAATGTTACTGATTCTTGGGTTGTAGATTCAGGGGCTTCATTCCATGCCACACCTGATAAGAAATGTTTTCATGACTATGTTCAAGGAGATTTTGGACAAGTTCATTTGGGTGATGATAATCCCTATAAAATTGTTGTAATGGGTAAAGTTATTGTAAAACAACAGAATGGAAACCAATGGCTACTAAAGGAGGTAAGGCATGTTCCAGATCTGAAGAAAAATATGATCCCAACAGGGAAGTTAGGCAGTGAAGGTTTTGTGACAACTTTCACAGATAAAACTTGGAAGGTCACCAAAGGAGCACTGGTAATAGCAAAAGGTGAAAAGGTTGGTACATTGTATTTATGCAATGGTATTTCTAACTCTATTAATGCTTTAACTTCCAAAGGAGCAGATGCAAGATTATGGCATCATAGGCTCAGACACATGAGTGAGAAGGGAATGAAGATTCTTCATTCAAGAAATTTGTTGCCAGGTTTGAAGAATGTTTATTTGGATTTCTGTGAAAATTTCATTTATGGAAAACAAAAGAGAGTCGTATTTCTCAAAGTTGGGAAAGAAATGAAGAGTGAAAAATTGGAGCTTGTGCATACAGATGTATGGGGACCTGCTCAGGTATCATCTCTCGGTGGCTCTTGTTATTATGTTAATTTTATTGATGATGAAACTAGAAAAACATGGATTTATTGTATTTATAATAAATCTGATGTATTTGATACTTTCAAGAAATGGAAAGCTTTGGTTGAGATTGAGACAGGAAAGAAGTTTAAGTGTCTCAGATCAAACAATGGAGGTGAATATTGTAGCAAAGAGTTTGATAGGTACTGTTCAGAACATGGAATTCGCAGAGAGAAGACAGTTCCAAGAACACCACAAGAAAATGGTGTCTCAGAAAGAATGAATAGAAAAATCATGGGGCGTGCAAGGTGCATGAGATTGCATGTAGGAATTCCTTTACAATTTTGGGCAGATGATGTAGATACTATTTTTTATCTAATAAACAGAGGGCCTTCAAGTTCCTTGGATGGTGGTATTCTAGAGGAAGCATGGACAGGTAAAAAGGTAAAATACTCTTTTTTAAAGCCTTTTGGCTGTGAGGCCTTTGTCCATATTAATAAAGAAAATAAAACAAATCTTGAGGCAAAATCAAAAAAATGTACCTTTATTGGATATGGTGTTAATGATTTTGGATATCGCTTATATGATTATGAAAATCACAAAATCATTAGGAGCAGATATGTAATATTCAATGAAAAGGTCTTGTATAAGAATCAGCGGCAGGAAAAGAAACAGGAAAAAGAAAGCAAGGAATACACGGTTCTTTATGAGATAACTGAAAAAGTAAAGGTGCCTGAAAATAATAATAATCAACAACCACAACAGCAACAACCACCACAACAACAACAGGCACCTCAAACACCTGAAAGTGGTGTTAGAAGATCTACCAGGATAAGTATACCCCCTGAACGATACTCTCATTCATTATATTATTTATTGTTGACTGATTCTGGTGAACTCGAATGTTATGAAGAAGAAATGCAAAATGAAAGCAGGAAGAAGTGGGAGCTAGCCATGGAAGAAGAGATGGACTCCTTAATGCATAACCAGACTTGGGACTTAGTTAGGTTGCCTATAGGTAAAACTTCATTGCAGAATAAATGGGTTTACAGACTGAAGGAAGAAGATGGAGGAAAACAGAGGCACAAAGCTAGACTTGTGGTGAAGGGGTTTTCACAGAAGAAAGGTATTGATTTTGATGAAATATTTTCTCCTCTTGTTAAAATGACTTCAATCAGAACTATTTTAAGTCTTGTAGCAGCAGAAGATTTACATCTTAAACAATTAGATGTAAAGACAACATTTCTCCATGGAGATCTGGAGGAAGAGATCTATATGGAGCAACCAGAAGGATATGAGGTCAAAGGGAAAGAAAAATTGGTGTGCAGGCTAAAGAAGAGCTTGTATGGCTTAAAACAGGCTCCAAGGCAGTGGTATCTAAAATTTGACAAGTTTATGTCTAAACAAGGTTATACTAGATGTCACTTTGATCATTGTGTTTATCTGAAAAGGAAAAATGATGGTAGCTATATTATATTGTTATTGTATGTATATGACATGCTTGTTGCAGGGTCTAACATGCAGGAAATAAATGTGCTCAAAAGAAAATTGGAAAATTCATTTGCAATGAAGGATTTGGGAGCTGCAAAACAAATCCTTGGTATGGGGATAGCTAGAGACAGGAAAAATCACGAATTAACACTGTCTCAGAATGAGTACATAGAAAAGGTGTTGAAAATATTTAATATGCAGAATGAAAAACCAGTTAGTACACCTTTTGCTAGCCATTTCAAACTTAGTAAGGATATGTGCCCCAAGACCCAAGAAGACATGGATTATATGTATAAAGTTCCATATGCATCAGCAGTTGGAAGCTTAATGTATGCAATGGTTTGCACAAGCCCTGATATTGCACATGCAGTGGGAGTTGTAAGTAAGTACATGAATAATCCAAGAAAAGAACATTGGATGGCAGTAAAATGGATTCTCAGATATTTGAGAGGTACCACAAATCAAGCATTATGCTTTGGTGGTTCAAACATTGCTCTACAGGGATATGTTGATGCAGATATGGCAGGTGACAAAGATAACAGGAGGAGCACTACAGGATATGTATTTAATGTAGGTGGAATAGATGTCAGTTGGGTTTCAAAAATCCAAAGTGTTGTTGCACTTTCAACAACAGAAGCAGAGTATGTTGCTGCTAAAGAGGCTAGTAAAGAAATAATTTGGTTACAAAGGTTTATGGATGAATTGGGTAAGAAGCATGATATGGGCACGTTATAAAGTGATAGCCAAAGTTCCATTCATCTTGAAAAGAACTCAACATTTCATTCCAGGACTAAACACATACATCTCAAGTACCATTTCATACGGTCAATATTGGAAGATGGAGAGTTGAAGCTGGAAAAGATACACACTAGCCAAAATCCTGTAGATATGCTAAAAAAAGTTGTAACCAGGGAGAAACTGAGAATGTGCTCAGTTTCAATTGGTCTTCAAGGATGACGATGAAGATGAGGAACAACCAGGTCCAAAGAGGAGTCATTGTTCAGCAAATGAAGCAACGGTGGAGTTGCTACAATCAGTCTCCAAGTGGGAGATTGTTGGGTGTGGAGCTTGATTATCTTGTTTACTTTGTATCACAGCGTTGGAACCCTGTACCTTAAAAAGGGGCGGCAATGCCACTCGTAATTAATCGCTGTCGTGGGGGGTCCAGGGGGGGGGGCAGCGGTAGTGCTTTTTAGAGCCCCCCCCCTAGTGGGGGTTTCTGGGGTAGCACCACCAAAGCTAAAAACATATGTAAAATTTCCTTGTAAAAGTATATTAATTTCTAGTCAATCTGGGCCGTTCATAGGCATATGATCTGACGGTAGAAGTTATGTTTAGTTTAGGGTTTTTTTCCCTAGAAGGAAACCCCCTTATATATATGAGGGTATTGTATTGTGGCTGTGTATTACGCGTGTATTCTCATAGCGAGAAATAGATATGGAGACTGTGAGAGAGAACAGAGGATATTACAACAGATTTGCTGCAGGTTTTGTCTCTTCAATTTTTGCTGGATAATAAAAAGGAAGGACTGGCTGTTCGGGATGGACGTAGCCCAAACTTGGTGAACCATGTATATCTGTGTCTCTCTGGTTTTATGTGTTTTGTGTGCTTGTATTTTTTGCATATTTTATGTGTTGCATTGCTCCATAATATATAATTTTCTAACACAAGAATATTCAAAAGAAGAGGATATACACTAGGAACCAACCCTAGAAGAGGAAGAAATGGGTCTAACCATATCGTGTAATGTATTGGAAAGAATTAATACTCCTCAAACTCACAATATAGAAGGACATATCAAGAAGAAAAGCGTAATAGTGTTTATTGATTCGGGTAGTACCCATAATTTTATTCATTGTAAGGTAGCCAAGGAATTGAATTTTTTTCTATACCCAACACCAGAATGTCAAGTGACGGTTGCAAATGGAGGAAATATAAATTGCTCTGGAAAATGCCATAATATCAAGCTAACCATGGGGGAATATGTATTGAATACTCAAATGCTTTCAATTCCAATGGGAGTTGTTGATATTGTACTAGGAGTACAATGGTTACAATCTTTGGGGACGGTAGCTTTTAATTTGCAAGAAATTTTCTTGAAATTTTTTCAGAAGGAGAGGAATTCGAATTATAGGGTATCGCAAGGAAGCTGGGAAAGATAGTAAGCTTTAATTTCATGAAAAAGCTTTTGAAGAAATAACAACAAGGCGTAATTTCATAATTATGCTCACTAGAAATTCCAACATCAAAATCATCTATTTCTATAGATCTCAAAAAAGTATTGGATAATCATTCCAAGGTGTTTGAAACTCGCAAAGGATTGTAACCTATTTTTTATCATGATCATGCTATTCATTTTATTCCAGGAAGTGTTCCTCCAAACATCAGGCTTTATAGATATCCTTATTTCCAAAAGAGCGAAATTGAACGTATGATTCCAAAAATGTTATAGGCTGGTATAATTCAACCTAGTCAAATTTCTTTATCTGCTCCAGTAGTATTTGGTGCACAAGAAGGATGGATCATGACGCATGTGTCCAGATTATAGGGATCTCAATATGCTCATCATTAAAGATAAATTTCCCATTCTTGTGATTGTTGAATCATTGGATGAATTACATGGAGAAATTTGTTTTACCAAGTTGTATCTTCATTTAGGATATCATCAAATTAGAATGAAGACTAAAGATATTCCGAAAATAGCATTTCGAACTCAAGAGGGTCATTATGAATTTTGGTCATGCCTTTTGGCCTTACCAATGCACCTTCTACATTTCAAAGGTTGATGAATTCCATTTTCAAACCATTCCTTAGAAAATTTGTGCAAGTATTTTTTGATGATTTACTAATCTACAATAGGTCTTGGAAGGATCATGTTCAACATGTTGACAAGGTGCTCAAATTATTGCAGGATAAACAATTATATGCAAAAACATCCAAATTTTTCTTTGGAATACAAGAGGTGGAATATCTAGTTCATATTATATCTCATGAGGGTGTTAAGGTAGACCCTAACAAAATTAAAGCCATTAAGGAATGGAAAGTCCCCACAACCATAAAGCAGTTGTGAGGATTTCTCAAGTTAACAGGATATTATCACAAGTTTGTTAATAATTATGGGATAATAGAAGCACCTCTAGCAACATTATTGAAGAAAGATGCATTTTCATGGACTCTTGAAGCAACTAAGTCCTTTGAACATCTTAAAGAGGCAATGTGCCTAGCACCGGTTTTAGCTACGCCAGACTTCAAAGAAACCTTTATTGTGGAATGTGATGCCTTAAGAAATGGAATTGGTGTTGTTTTAATGCAAGAAGGAAGACTCATTTCTTTTGAAATTCATTCAATCAAAGGAAAGTATTTAAAGAAAGCTATTTATGAGAAGGAAATGTTAGCAATACTATATGCACTAAATAAATGGCGACCTTACCTAATGGGAAGACACTTCAAGGTAAAAACCAATCATGATAGTCTTAAACAATTTTTGGAATTAAGACTATCTTCAAAAGAGCAACAAAAATGGGCCACAAATATGTTGGGTTATGACTTTGAAATAATCTACAAAAAAGGGAAGCTAAATGTTGTTGCAGATGCACTCTCAAGAAAGAATGAAGAGATGGTAGCATTGCTTTGTGCCATTTCTATTATCCAACCATATTGGATAACCGAAGCAAGGGATGAATGGAAGAAGGATGAAGAAGTGTGGACACTCATTCAAAATTTGCAGCAATATCCTAGTACAATTGATATATTTAGTTGGAAAAATGATTCCTTATGGTACAAAGATCACTGATATATTTGCAATATTTCCTAACTAAAAGAAAATATTCTTTTGGAATTGCACACTTCTCCTTTAGGAGGACACTCAGGATTTTAAAAAACTTACCACAAGGTGAAGAAAGATTTTTTTTTAAGATGGCCTTAAATTTCATATTCAAAAGTTTGTGGCGGAATGTTTGGTTTTCCAGCAAAATAAAGTTGAGACAATTAAGACCCCGGGTCTTCTACAACCTTTATCCATTCCAAGTCAACTTTGCGAGGATATTTCAATATACTTTATCACGGGTTTACCTAAGTCTGAAGGAAAGAGTGTCATCATGGTGGTAGTTGATAGACTTACCAAATATGCACAGATTTTGTGCATTATCTCATCCATTTAAAGCAAGTACAGTTTCTACTACATTTATGGACACAATTCAAAAGCTACATGGAAGCCCAAATATTATTGTGAGTGACAGAAACCCCATTTTTACTGGAAATTTTTGGACGGAGATATTTTCTTGTTTGGGTACTTAGCTCATAGCTCATATTATTATCCTCAATCCGATGGTCAAACTGAGATACTGAATAAACATTTGGAAGGATATCTTCGATGTTTTGTATCTGATAAAAAAACACAATGGGTGAAGTGGTTACATCTCGTTGAATGGTGGTATAACACTTCCTTTCATACTGCAACAAAAATGACCCCATTTATGGCACTTTATGGATATCATCCACCGTCCATCACATCATCTTTAAGAAAAAATTCTAAGGTTCAAGCAGTGGAAGATCACATCAAGTATCAACAAGAAGTTCTCCAACTCTTAAAGGATAACCAAAATTTGGCACAAAATCGAATGAAACAACAGGCATATGAACATAGCAGCAAGAGAAGTTTTGATGTAGGAGACTGGGTATTTTTACGGCTACAACCATACAAAAAATTTTCCCTCAAGCAAGCTAAGAAGGATAATAAATTATCGCCAACTATGGTCATTACAAGGTGTTGCAAAATATTGGTACTATGGCATACAAATTGGAGCTTCCTTCTTCTTTTCGAGTGCATCCAGTTTTCCATGTTTCATGCTTAAAGAATATTATAGGTGAGAATTTTCCAGTTCAAACAATATTTCCAGAATGTGATGAGGAAGGAAAAATCATATTGGAACCTAAAGCAGTCACAGAAACAAGAACTTGACGGTTACAAAATCGATCAATTTCAGAGTATCTCATCAAGTGGAAGAACTTATCCACTGAAGGTTCTACATGGGAGGATGAGAATTTTATACAGAAGCACCCAAAGCTACTCAAGTGTTGAGGACAACACTTTTTTGAAGGAGAGGGGCATGTTAGGTCCCTAATATTACCATTTTAGTCCCTTATTGTTATTAGCGTAGCCCCCTTATTGTTATTGTTGTTCCCCTGTAACCCCAATATTGTTATTATTGTGCCCTTACATTATTATTGTTAGGTTGGCTAGGATTATATTGTGGCCCCATGGACTCCTATATATAGAAGGAGGTTTTGGTCATTTGTATCATCTAATAATTGTTCATTTATGTAATGTAAAGGAGGTTTCCCCCTCGAAGTGGATTATTTCTAAGGTGTTGATCTATCTTTTCTTCTATTTTTGGAGCTGGTTTCATAAGAAAAAATCAGGAATATCATCAAGTAGAATATCAATTACTTAATGAAATTTTGAATTAGAAGCAAGCCTAATAAGGACATAATTCATCTCTCCTAAAACCTTGAATTTGGTTCTATCTAATTGAACAATGTGTACAACATACTTTTGAGGTGTAATGTTTAACTTCAAAAAAAGAGAATATGGAATAATATTTGAAAAATCCCTAGAGTCTATTAGGAAATTGTGCACATTTTTATTAAAAACTTCAAAATTCAGAAGGAATGGAGGAGAGTAAGAATTGGATTTGTCTCCAATTAGGATAACATCAGTGGCTTCAATATTTTCAAATGAATCCGTGGGAGGTTTTCCTACTCATTTTTAGGCTTTAGAAGTAACAAGCATAGGTAAAGGAGAGGTATGAACTACATTCAATTCTTTGAGTAGGATTTCCCGCTTTTGTTTTAATTTAATCACCTCATACATAGAGATATTTTCTTTAAATTTCTTCTTATATTCCACTATATTATACTCGATGGTATATGAAACCACTAAGGTCTTTGATGTAGATGGAGAGTTAGAAGAAGTTGGGCTTGCTTGAGGAGAAGGATTATTTTTTTTTAACAACTTCGTCTTTAGCAACATGGGTTGAAGGTTTATGTTTTTGAGGAGACTAAGGGAGATTAGTAAGACTTTTACTTCTAGTGTGAACTAGAAGTGCCTCATGTTCATCTTCATTATCGGATATGGGAAGAATAAAATCCCATAATCCATGAACTTCAACTGGCTCTTCATCTTGTGATTCATCTGTAGACAATAATGTTTCATCCTGATCTTTATATTGATCTGATTCAACATTAGAAATGACACTTAGAGGTTGAGGATTTGAAGTCTGAGTTTTCTTGAAAGATATGAAATTTTTCTTAGAAGAAGATTCAACTACTTGTTTTTTTTGTTTTTCTACCATGTCATTTCACATGGTTTTGAGAACTTTTTTGTAATCCTTCAAGATCATAAGGATGCTTAGATGTTTTCTTTTTGGCTCATCCTTAAACATGAAATTTTTTTATTTTCTATCTTCTTGTGCAGTCTTCTTTTTTAAAGCAAGAATTCTCTTTTCTATAGATAGGGCTTCTTTCATGTTTTCTACAAAAATAGCCTTATTGGCTCTATCTACAAAAATAGCTATATTAGAAGGAAGAGAGGATATATACCATTCAATTTTTACATCTACACCAGGTTTAGATGTAGTTGGGATTTTATTCATCAATTTTTGAAATATGGAATTGAAATATTTGATATTTTCACCTGAATTCTCTTTAAGATTTGAAAGAACGTTGATTAGAGTAGCAATAGTACGACCATCACCAAATTTGGTAAAAAAAATTTCTTCGAATATGTCCCAACTAGTAATAGTTCCTGATGGTAAGGAAAAGTACCATGATCCAGTCGATCCTTGAAAAGTATAAGGAAATGATATTACTACACAATATTCTTCAAAGACATCATTTAGATTCATGGCAAGCATGAAATTATGGATATGTTCTTTAGCAGGGAGACCATCATCATGATTATACTTAGGAATCCATCTCTCTTGATGCTTGGGTAAAGGATGAAGAGGATCTGGTAATTGAATAACTCTAGGATTGGTCCATGGCCTATTTTCCATTGTGTGAATTGGAGGATTGGTTTGTCCTGAAGAAGTATTTGAAGAAGAAGAGGTAGTTCCAGAGGTGGATGGAGTTGAAGAAGAAACAACCACGAAAATAGTACTGCTTGAAGCATCACTTGTGGACTGAGATGAAGAGATATGAGTAGATGAGGAAATTGGTTGAGAGTATGTAATTGAAGGGGGAATAAATGATGGAGTTTTAGGGGGATAAGATTGAAGAATCTCACTATTATATGTTTGAGCTTCAAATGTTGGAGTCTTCCTGCAATGGGAATGAAGAGGAAACTCAAATGGAGTTATTCTGAGTCTTTCACCCTCAGAAGAAGTCAATACACTAGTACCTTGTAAAATTGAAGTAACAATTCCTTCAGAGGCATCAGAAAGCACAGGGTTTTCTGTTGAAATAGAAATTTCTTCTAATTTATTTGTTAAAGTTTGTACTTTAGGCGATTATGGATTATAATCAGGTGGGATTTATTTTGGAATTGAACTAGGAGACTTGGGAAGAGATTGAACAACTTCTGATCTAAAGGTAGGAGATTTTGAGCGTGGACTTGAAGTTGTAGGAGATTTGGAGGGGGGTTGATTCTTTTGATGGTATTTTTTTAAGGATTAATATTTGGTTCCATTCATAGTCTAGTATCCCTCCTTCTAGTGCCAAAAATGTTGATGCCTCGAAATTCACTGTAACAACATCGGGGAAAAGAACCCAATCGAGGACTTAAAAACTATCCTTTATCCATTTCAGATAGTGGCTCCGACTGGATTTATGAGACCAGTTTCTCAATTAAGTATAATTTAGTGGATGGGTGTTATTTTAGTTGACTGTGACTTGGTGAATGAGAGTGACAACAAGTTTAAAGAAAATATGTATGTACCTATCTCTATCCCAGGATGAATTATCTTAATGTTATATGTGATTTAAAAAGATTATTTTTAAGTGAATTAAAATGAAGATTTATCAAACACTTAGAGAAATGTAAAACAATTTAATATAATTGATTTGATTAAGTAGTTAATCAAAGCAATTGATTAAGTATATATCACATTTGTTATTGCATGTATTGTATGTGTATAAAATATGGCAATCAAACATGTTCAGAAATGAATTAATGTTGGATTGTGTTAAAAAAGATACATATAACAAAACATCATAAGGAAATTTAACTATTTATCATTTGAAACAGAACATCAACATAAAGAGAAAAGCACCATATATATGTTAACTTTTGTCATTTGAAAAACAATCTCTGGTTCAACCTTTCTATTAAGAAAAACTTTAAGAGTAAAAAAGTGCAACTTCTATAAAGTATTATTTTAAAATTTTTATTACCATTTATTTAAATACATGAAAGGGTTTATATAGTAAAATAAAAGTACAAAAATATAAAATACATAAATATTTGAGGAGGTTTAAACAACTCTCCTTAAATTAAGTGAAATAAAAATAGAAATATATTTTGGTGGGATGAATTGCTTCAAGATTGCATTGTTGTCTCTTTTTCCATTCCTTATTTGAGTTGAAGGATTTCAATCATAGGATGAACCTCATGAGGTTGGCTTGGCCTGACATGCATCTGTCATGGGCAAATCGCATATGATAATGTAGGCATCATGTAAGAGGATGTGTCAGTTAGGAAATGCAACATTATCCATTGGCTGTGGGGCCTGAAAAAGTTCTTCTAATACGTGTCCCAATCAACTTATTAAATTTTTTGGTACTTTCTTCCTTCATCTTAAACATTTCCTTCCACTATTTTATCACATATGTTACAATAGGTATAAAACCGGGTGGGTATTTATCAATCAGATTATCAGCAATGAGGTTTTAGCTGACTGTTTCAACAATGTTGTTGGAAACATCCATAGCCCTACAAATTTACCTTTCAATTTTCTTTAAGTGTATGTCCCAATCAATGAACAAGTTTTATTTTTTATAATATTCAATCTTGGGAAGATTGTCCTTTCAGCCTTCAACAGTGTCTTTCCAGGTGACGTATTGGGAGACTTTATCATCAATTTCATCAGAGTTGATCCTCTCGTCAGCTACTTGATTCATGAGTGAATCGCTTTCTTAACACAACTCAATTATGCTAGATAGTTTTTGACGGAAAACAACTTGTTTATGGGATAACAAAGTATTTAGTTCTAAAGATTCCTTTTTAAACTCATCCACTTTAGGATTATCTTTCAACTGTCCAACAATGAATTGCATTTGGTGTATCTGAGCATATTTAGCACCAACATATGATTGATGTTGTAGATTTAATTGATTCAGGCTTTGTTAGAGCTATGAAATTTTTTATTGTAATTGTTGATTAATGTTTTGATTCTCTGCTAGCAATTCTTTTTCTAATTGAAGTATTCTTTCATCCTTCTGTTTGACTAATTTTTGAAATTCAGTGGCCTTGTCAATGGTGGAAGATGCATAAGAACCTACAAATTGATGTAACCGTGTTAGATCCTTAGATGGATCTACTTATGGGTCATTCCAAACTATTTCCATTGAGACATGTGCAGGAACGAGAGCCTGTGTTTGTTCTTTTCTTCTCCTCTTCCTTTGTCTACTCATGACAACATTATGCCTTGGGCTATAAAATATATCCAAAGAAGGTATTTCCTTGATTTTCAAAACAATTTATGATTTTGGGTAGCAAGGGATAAATTCGACTTCTTTTTCACTAATAGATTTTTCAGTTCACCCAACAATAAATGGGTTCTAAATTTTACCATGAGGTGTTTTAACTTTTTCTTGATTATCAATGATCACCACTTCTTGGTATCTCTTAAGCTGCTAATCAAAGTATTTCTAGACTTCATCTAAGTCACTTGAAAACAATGGAAATTTAGTTTGAGTTCCAATAGAATATCTCCTTTTGTTCAACTAAGGACTTCAGTATTCTTAGGGGGATGCTCCTTTCCCTCTTCTTTCTGATACCTCCATAATATTTAGAGGAATACTTTCCAACCTTCTATTCATGTATTTGTTGAAATTTACTAGTTGTTGAGGATTAATGTGTGGTGCTTCCAATTTATCCATTGTTGAATAAGTATCAACTGACTAAAAAAAATCATCAAAATCATCATTTTCATTGGAAAATGGCCTAATTTTCACTTGAGTTGTGAAATTAAATGCAACTTGGTCCGGTTCATATTTCCTGTTAGAAATTGTAAAATTTCAAACATTGGATTTGATTAATCTCTAACCCGACATGTTTGAAATTTTCTAATGCATAGACCACGATAAATAGGAAAGTAAGGCCATGAATATTTCTTGCTTCTTTCAAAAATTTGGTCAATCTATGATCCATTATCTGATAAGAAATTTCTCTTGTGAGAAGTTTTTCTGGAACATATAATCATAGGACATGTGGTTGGGCTAAGCTTCCAAAAACTTTGATATAAGTGAATAACTCTTCTCCAAACCATTTTCCAATGGATGTGAAGTCAACTTGATATTATTTGGACAATCTAGGGGCCTTTTCATCAAATAGAGCTTCAAACATTGGTTTCATAACTCCGTGGAAAATCTTGTATAAATCAGTTTCATATTTAGATTCCCATAGAATACTATTATACATATGAATGGGAATGGGGTCTTGGATAGTAATTTCCAACCCATCGTTGGAAGACATGATGTAAAACACATTGCAGCCATGATTTAGTGTTGCACGGACAAATCCCTCTTGCGGACATGAGCGATCTCCCTAGTATCCTAAGGATATCTAGAAAAAAATAGACAGAATTAGACCATTTTCTCTAGATTATTTTGCTTAATAATTTCTCATTAACTACGAATAGATACTCCTACCTGAAGTCCAACGCCTATTCGGTCTTCAATCCAGTCGCTCCAGAAGTTATCGATCCAGTGTATCATATCTGCAATCAAAGTACTCAGTACAATCTATGATAAAATAAAATCCATTCATATTAACTTTGAATAAAAGAAGAAAGCTTACAACCTTGACGCCTTGATGTTTGTACAGGTTCTTCTGGGGTCCCGAACAACTGTTTTCCTCAATTTGACAAGACTCCAACTCTCTGAATCAACATAATAATATGGCCATGAGTATGTAATCTCTCTCATGCCAACGATGCCAAATGTGGAGAGTATAATTCCTTCAACAATTCTCTTCTATAAGCTAAGAAGTATCAACTATTAAGTATCCAAAAAGTACCCTTGAGACTGAAAATTGGTCTCAATTTATAGCTGAAGAGAGGTAGTTTAAGTTCCAAAAAGGAAGGGATAAAACCCTCTCATTATGGGATTTTAGCTCCAAAAACCAAGGGATAGCTCCATTTATGAAGGGATGAAGGTTCATGAATGGAAGGGACGAAGCTCGATCAAATAACACTTCTAGAAGGCCCCAGCTGGGAGAATATTCTACCATCTGGGCTTCTAGAACTTACTTTTCTCTTTATTTTACCTTTTACAGGGGCCCGCAATTTTAATGAGCTTTGCGTGTAGGATGTACTGCATTTTTTTATAGAAATTAGTCGTGGTACCACAGGGAATGACTAGGAAAAGTGCGGGAGTAGGCTTTTTAGGATTTTTAAGAGCTTCTTCCAATTCCAAGACTTAATTTGGGGAACTTTATGTTTCTAGACTTCTGAGGGAGCAATAAATAGGTAGTGATGAACTCATATAGACAGCTAAATTTCATGGTGACAAATTTTAGTGTAACAGATTGTCCCCTAAAGTGCGAAGTCTGAGGAGTTCTGAAGAATTTTGAAGAGTGAAGTTATTTATCATTATGAGGATTTGGCTACAAGCACACCAGTTGAATCCATGAAAAAAATTCAATGAAAGCATATATATATGTATGTCATCGTTGAGGTAGGCATTCCCATACTCAGATCAAAACTAACTACATGTTCTGATATAGAAATGATTTTAGAATTACATGAAGAGTAGACACAGTATGGACGTAGCCATTTGTTAGAAGTAGTTTATTGTATGATGAATAATAAAATTCCTCGCAGCCTGGATGGTGGAAAATAGATCCAGGGTCTTGATTCTTGCTTCTCGAACTAGTACGATTCTATCCATGCGATTGATTTTGTTAGAGTCAAACATGGTGGAAACCACTTGATTACTAGTCAATGATGTAAACTGTTAAAAAGTGTGAGAGAAACCACCAATAATGACAATGGTTCTCAAAGTACTTATTACAATCCATGAAATGTGAATTTGTGATCTGAAGTTGAACATTTCAGAGAATCATTCGATCGAAGGTCAATGATGCAACCTGTTGTCGAAGACGAGAAACCTGCCATTAGGGAATGCAGATTCCAAGGTACTGTTAGGATTCTAGATCAACTTTCTAGATGATGAGCTGTCATCGATAGAAAGTGATCCATCAGAGGAAAGTCCACGACATGAAACCATTAGGTCAAGTTTTGAAGAATTTTTAGCAAGGACTGACTCAGGGATGGTCAATGCAAATAGAGACAATTTTTTTTCAATGAATGGTTTATTAAATTGATCTCTTGAACACATAACGACACTGTAGATGGTGATGATTGACCTAAAGCTAATGCCTAGAAACTGGCTGAAGTCTTTCAATGTGTTTTGATTAACTGTTTGGTCAAAGGATTTTCCCAAACCAGACATGAATGTGACAAAAGTGTCGTGTTCAAGAGTGGTATACAAATTTTTAAAACGAAGTATGACAATTGAATTCATTTTCTCTCTTTTCCCCCACCATTTTTGGCAAGTACCTCTTTATTTTTGACAATGCTGAGGAGGATAACATTTGCTTGTTATATAAGCTCATCCTTCGGATGAGTCCAACTTAGTATTAAAATAGAACCCTAAGAAGGAGTGGTTTGTTCGTGTTTATGATTTACAGGTCCTTTACTGTTAAGTTTTAATGAGTCCAGTATAGGTGAAACTTGATGGTTTTCAATTTTAGGGAGTCAGAAGAAAAAATTAAAAAAACTCTGTGGGTGGACGTTTTCGTAAATTTAGTTTCTCAAGCCCAAAAAAGGATGAAATAATGCAGGAGAGAACTCTATTGACCATGATTAGTCAACATATGCCTTTTTCGTAAATAGTCCATTTCAGTCCGGAAAAGGGGTAGACTTATACTGAAGGGACGACTTTTCATTTCCTTTAACGAGTTCGAATAATCAAGTACTCGACAATCTTTTCATGTTTAGAGTCTAAAAAGGGCTTAAAAGAGGACTCCATGGTTTCGCTTTTTCTGTAAGTTTTAATGAGTTTGAAAAAGTGATAAAAACGTACTCATATAATGTTTCTTTTTCTGTAAATTTTAACGAGTTCGAAAAAGTGACAAAAAGCATACTCATTTTCCAAAATGATTATTTTACCCGAAAATCCTGTATTCTGCACAAAAACCCAAAAAATTAAACATACCTGTTTTAGATAAGTAAAAATTATTTGAAAAACAACCTTTCAAAGTGGAAAATAAACAAAATATTATTTTATTTATTCAAAATATTTATAAAAAGTATTTTAACCAATTCATTTTTACCATTTGCATGCAGAGTGAAAGTTGAGAGCTTTTGGTAGAAAAGGTTCCGAAGGAGATATCAGAAGAACCGACTGTCTGAATCCAAAACCGTCAACTCCAGGTAATCCACAATTCATTTCTCTTCATTTTTGTATGTTTACATTCTCTTTTTAGGCTTTAGAATTATTTTTTAGGAGAAAAATAGGTTCAAAAAGTTGTTCTCGGGGTACCGCAGGTAAAACACACAGTACTTGCGGACCCTAATAATTTTCCAAAGGAAAATTATCGGGGTCCCACACTTTTCATGTATAACACGTGCAGTATCTCACACTATCTTAATGAAAAAAGTGCGGAGGTGTCATGAACAAAATAAAAATATGTTTTCTCTCAAATTAAGCCAAATTTTTCATTCTAATTGAATCTAATCTTTCAATATGTCTATTGCAGAGTATCCACAATGCTTGAATGGAGAGAACGTGAACATGAGGCAGTAGATGAGGTAGCTATGGTAATTTTACCCACAATGCATGTTTTGAAAAATTGTGGATTATACAAATATTGGACAATGCAGGGCATGAGGGCTCAAGTAGAGCTCTTGACATGGTTGATGAAAAGGTGGGATGTTCAAGAATAATGTTTCATTATCGGTGATCACCGGCTTGAAATTGAGCTAGAGGATATATACTTCCTTACAGGTTTGTCCAAAAAAGGACAACCTGTTTCCTTGTTTGGGGCTAGGAAAGGTGTCCAGTCTATAGCTAGCTACCAACAAGAATTTTGCAATGAAGAGGCTGATCCAAAAGTTAACTGCATTGATATAAAAACCATTATCCGTCTTGAACTCAAAGTGGTTGCTTTCATAGTGGCTAGATTGTGTGGGAGTGTAGCTCCACACGTGGCTACTAAAGCCCAGATGCAGACAACAGTTGAATGCTACAAAGGCACCATCTTCAATTGGTGTGAAGGAGTATTAGTTAATGTAAAAGGCCAATTGACCAGAGCTAAGAATGCAAAGTTGAAAAAATTTGGATATGGAGCTATTGTAATTTATTTTTCTCTAGAGAGGATTCCATCTCTTACCCCCCAGCTTATCTCAGTTGATGCTGGTAGAGTCAGAGAGCCTCGGATGGCCCGTTGGGTACAAGTCATGGCCCGTCATGGAGAGGGTTTTAAGATAGTTCGATTTACACCTGCATACTTTCATTGGCTACAGAACCAAATCTTCGCCATTGAAGATTTTCCGTATACTGGGATAGATTTCTGTGGCGACCCTGATATGCCTCTTCCTCTAGGAACACAGTGGGACGAGTAAGGTAAATCAATCATTTTGATGTGTTTTTAATTCTATTTTTTTTAATTTTGTTTTCAATAGTCTTAGTACTGATGTCAAAAATTTAAATGCAGATGTTGGTCGACGAAGACCAGCCAATCTCCGCTGCTTCGAGAGGAAGTGAATAAATGCTATTCCACTACCAGAGAATTAGGCAGTAGAGATTCTCACTGATTTAGAGAAGAAATTGGAGAGATTAACCAGAGATATTTCAGAGACTACTATGGATGATATTCCTTTACTCCTCCAGAGGCATGTTGCTGGTGTTCCTGGCTAGTTTCGGAGATATATGCATAGATTGGCATGAGAGATAGTGTATTATCATGATCATTACCATGGATAGTGGATGATCATCACAGATCATTATATTTTTGCTTTTTGTATCACTACCTTTCGGATCATAAGGTGTTTTAAACCTATGGTCCTAGACGATGTAATATTTTTTGAAACACAAACTCTATCTATGATATGACTACTTTCGATGGCTATCTTGTTCAACACTTATCGAATGTTGTTTTAACATACTTTTTTAGTGTCACAAATGTCTATTTATAACATTATTAGCTAATGAATTAGCCAATGTATTTAAATTTCTCGGAATGTGTTGATATTCAATGTAATCAAATTGTCTTTCCAAGAGACAAACCTTCAAGAATAATCTCAGTAACACTAGATTTTTAATTGCATATACTCTGTTGAAATGTAATACAATGAGTTTAGAATATAACCTAATGATCAAATGCTGAATTCCAAATGAAATGGCATTAGATAATAGCTCAATCACTGCGCTATATTTTGCAACATTATTCGTTGTTTTACCGAGGCTTACCCCATGCATAGAAGCTAACTCATCGATGGGTGAATAGATGACCCAGGCCACGAAAGAAATATTCCATGTACTATGAAAAACACCATCAACAAAACCAATGTAGGCTTGAAGGGACGTCGACATCTGCAATATAAAAAGTAATCAAGATAAGCAGGAATAGTAGTCAACGCAAACTTTTAACTAGACACACTCATCTAATCTAAAGCAGCTAATCTAGAAAAAATAACTAATCTACATGTAAGATCTTCACAAAAAATTAAGCATAATATCTCTTTAGATAAAGTCCATTTCTAGGTTTACCTAAAGAGACCCTGTCATAATCAATCAATTTGTAAGCCCCTTTCTTAAGCACTCGCTTGAAAATATAAGGACCATGCCACATAGGTTCAAATTTTCCACCTCCTAGTTTATTGTTAGCTTGGTCATATACCAATACTAGGTCACCTTCTGAAAAAATACGAGGTGTAACACTTTTATCGTACTGAGCTTTAACACTTTTTTTATGAGCTTTAGCTGCCAATGCAGCAGTGTGCCGAGTCTCATCTAATTGTGCGAGGTAAAAAAAGTGTTTTTCCTCCTCAGAGGTAGCTGGTAGTAACTATATGGCTAATTGGTGTTGCATTCAATCGGTAACACAGCTTCTAAACCGTAGACTAGTTGAAAAGGAGTGAAACCTGTTGTGGTTTTTGTTGAGGTTCGGTATGCCCAAAGTGCTGAGAAAAGCATAGTATGCCAATTCGATTTATGAATTTGGATTATCTATTTAATCATAGTGGTTAAAAATTTATTGACAGCTTCAACCTGACCGTTAGCCTACAGGTAATATGGAGTAGAACTATCATGGCGCAGGCCAAGCTGGTCAGAAAGTTGGTCATCATAATTTTTCAAAAATGGCTCCCATGATTGGTAATGATAGCTTGGGGTACAATGAATCTAGCATCATGTGATTGAATACAAAAGTAGCTGCAGTTTTTCCATCTACCGCAAATGTAGGCATCGCTTTGGCCCATTTCGTAAAATAATCTACTACTATAATAATATACCCATGCTCCCCAGCCGAGTGATGGTTACATGTAATGAAATCAATGCCTCATTTTTCAAAAGGACCGATATCAATTATGGGGTGAAGAGGAGCAGGTGGTGCACGCATATTCCGATCAAAAGTTTGACAATTGTGGCATTTTCGGACTGCAAGAATACAATCTTTAAATAACGAAGGCCAAAAATAACCAGCACGCAATATATTTTGGGTTGTGGCATACCCAGACATATAAACGCCACATGCTCCAGAATGGAAATCATTGAAAACTCGTTCAGCCTCTCCATGATTTAAACGACGTCAAAATACATAATCCACACCACGACGATAAAGCATGTCTCCAACAATATTGTATTGCTGGGATTGGTAATGGATCTTTCGTCGATGTGAACGTGAAATTTCAGGCCGAAAAGTTTGGGTTTGGAGATAAATGATGATATCTCCATGTCAAGGATCTAATGTATTGATAAGAAACAGAGATTCATCAACGATCAGATGCTCTACCACAGTTTCCGTTTCACTATTTGGGAAGTCACACATTAGTTCCGCAAACACTAGTGATTTTTTTTATTTGGATTTTTCAAATTCTAAATCAAACTCTTGAAGGATAACTATCCATTTCTAGTATTTTCCCCCAAGTAATTATTTAGTCAAAATGTAAATCATTGGGTTACAATTAGAAATTACAGTTGTTTTTCGTAATAAAATGTAATGACTAAAACGTTGGACATCTTGAACTGCTGCCAAGGCCAATTTATCCACATGTGAGTATTTAATCTATGTAGGATTGAGATTTCAAATGAGATAGTAAATCACATGTTTTTTGTGGAATTCATCTTCCTGAACTAAGACCATTCCAATAGTGGAATCAGAGGTTGCTAAGTATAAAAATTAATCCTATCTATAATTGGGTGGATGTAGTAATAGTGCATGGGTCAACACGTGTTTTAAAGCATCAAAATATCGATCAACGATCTCATCCAAAATGAAAGGAAAGTTCTATTTCAAAATCCTGGTAAAACCTTTGGTTAACTCAGCATAGTTCTTGATGAATCTCCGCAGAAAGTTTGCTTTCCCTTGCAAAATTTGGAGTTGGTGGAGTGAGGAAGGAGGAAGTAAATTGATAATGGCCTCAACCTTGGAAGGGTCAACACGGATGCCTTATTTTCAAATGAAAAATCCCAGTAACCTACCAAATTGTACACAAAAAACACACTTATGTGGATTCGAGTGAATCTTATAATACCTACATCTCATAAAAATCGCTCGTAAGTGAGTAGGATGATATTCCTTGTGTAATGAATGAGCAGGTAAATCATCGAGATAAGGTTGCACAACGTGTTTAATGTCATGAAAAGCATAGGAAATTTCCCTTTGAAAAGTTTCCCTAGCATTCTTTAATCTGAAAGGTAATTTACAGTAAGAAAACTTTCCCCAAGGACAAATGAACGTTGTTTTTGGTTGATCGACAGGGAGTATGTTTATTTGATTGTATTCGGAAAATCCATCCATGAATGAATGCATTTCATTTCCAGCACAATCATCAATAATTTGTCAATATAAGAAGTTGGATAATTGTCTTTAGGACAATATTTGTTAATATCCCTATAGTCAACACATACTCGTATTGTTCCTTGTTTTTTCGTAACAGGAACGATATTAGATACCCAATCTGTTAACAGGATCGGATAAATAAAACCCACTCTTAGTAATTTCTCAACTTCAGCTTTAATGGTAGAAGCTTTTCATGGATGTATCGGATGTAATCACTGTATGACAGGTTTAGCATCCGAGTAAGTCTTTATTTCATGAATGACAATGTTGGGATCGATTCCTGGCATTTCTTCATAAGACGAGGAACATATGTCGCAGAATTCTTGAAATAGGGCTTTATGTAGAAATTTCATCTGGTGTACGTGAAGCACCTATATGAATGTTTTCAATAATTCTTGGTTTTACTGAGATGTCAATAGGAATGGTAGAAGATATATTCCCCAAATTTACTTCAGAATCCAAATTTGCGATCGATATTGGACTCTGAGGTTCCTCGACATAATCAGTTGTAAAAATAGAGGAAAAATTATTTTCGAATTTTCAAGCTCAGATAAAAATGATGACCTATGATGGAGATCATCCCATGGTAACTCATCTACAGACAAGAATTCACAAATTCTTTCATCAATATGAAACACTTGTTGAAAAGGATTAGGAATTAATGTTGTAGTTGAGCTTGACGTTGAAAATGATTCTTCGTTGATCACATTCATCGGATCATTATTAGTTGATAAATAATCGGAAAATGACTGTACTGCTTGATATGCTATCTCAAAAGGACTCAAAGGCATCCTGCCATTGAATGAATCCAGTTTTGATTCTGAAGGCACTATCCAAGGATCAAAATATAGAATAGTGCTTGATGTAATCATATTGATATTAGCAATACTATGTGGTACGTTAGTTGGAGGCATAGAAAAAGTTCCCATTAAAGTTGAATCTTTGATTAAACCTACTCCTACATCCTCATAAGGGATAGTCGTTTTTCTTATGTGCTGAATACTATCAGTAGAAGCTGGGTCAGAAAAATAATATGAGATCTGATCGACTTTCACAATCTTTCCTTGATGAGGAAACATAATTATCCGAAATACAGATGACACGATAGAAGTCATAGCATAATACCAACTTCGACTCAGAAGAAGGTTGTAATCTAGAGGGGCATCAACTACTTCCACATCTAAATTAATGGTTTTCCCTTCGACTTCTATAGGTAGATCCTGTCAAATTCCGAATGGATGGAATCGTCTTCCATCAAAAGCTTTGAGGATTTTTGGTGACTGGTTAAGTGTTGGAGAACCAAGTGATTTCCAACATTTTAACGACATGATACACATGGATGCTCCTTCATCAATAATAGTACGAAAGCAATGTCTGTTTTTGACTAGTACTAGGATCTAAAAAGCCACTTGATGAGGGAGGCGAGGTGTAAAATTTTATAAATCGAAGACCGTGAGATTTGAATCCTGAAGATCTACAGCTCCAATTTCTAATAAGAGTAATTTTCTTTGTGTTGGACATGATTGCAGCACTTCCAAGGTCGACATTACTGAAGGAGAAATTGCTAAATCCTCCACAATGTTGTAATTCTGAGTAGCTCTCGCATGTGGATTGAAAGCTAATTAACGAAGTACACCTTTGGTAGGCAGTTTGATTACTAAATCGGTATTTGGTTTCTCAATATGAAATGAATTAGAAACCGAAGGAGATGTAGCTAGTGTAGAACTATAATTTTCTACTTCTTTACCAGCAACAGGGTTTTTACTACCATAATCTTGCGATCGAGTCACAACCATCAAAATATCTGCTGATGTATTAGAGGAAGATCCAATCATTTTTCTATCTTGAACGGGAAAATGATCATTCAAAAAAACAAGGGTGGATGAACCTTTGACTAATTTAGATACCTCGGCCCTATGCGGATATTCCTGGTGAAATGATCCCCGTCACAGATAACACAAAGATAACGAGGTTTCTGTTTATCATCAGTTGATTCATTTTTATTAGTTTTTTCCTTGGGAGATGAAGTTTGTTTATTCTTTTTCTTCCTTTCATATTGTTGCGAGCTTTCGACTTTGCAGTAGATGAATCTAAAATGTGAATATCGACAGAATTTTCCAGGGAAGATTCTAATTTTGGTGAATCATGTAAAGTTGTGATGGGAGAAGTAACCATTTAAATATTTCTTCTTACTCTTAGTTGTACTAACTGAATCGATTACACCATCAGCAGCATGAGACCTTGAAGGAGTTGTTGTTATCTGACCAGGATGGGGTAAATCGAGAATTTTCTCATACAAAGTTCTAGACTGGGTATATACCAAGTAAAGATACTGAGCTTGGGCAATAAATTGTTCTTCTGTGACAACTCTTGCTTTGGCTACATATTCAGTAATCTTTGGTAGCAATTATTTGACAAACCATTCTGCCAATATTTGATCCAGGATAAAAACTTTTACCAAATGTATTCTAGTTACACCATTTTTTGGTCATCTAACCTTTTATCATTAGATGGACCCAAGTACACCATGTAAGACTAGTTTTACCCCAAGTAAAACTGCTTTCACTATGTTAATTAAGGAAACCCCAAAAGGAATAATTAATTAAACCATAATTTAATTATTATTCCCAGTCATGTTTAACCCAAAAACAAAGAAATTAATGAGATAAACCCATAGTTATCTTATTATTTTCTAGGAATAATTATTTAAATAATATTCCTTGTTAAAGATGACCAAATCAACCACCATTAATCAAATAAACCATTATTTATTTGATTATATCCCAACCACTTCTTTAAAAAGATAAATAAATCATTTATTTATTTATTCTTCACTAATCAAGGGATTTTGACCCAAGTCAAAGTCCCTTTCCCTCCAACAAATAATAATAAAATATTCCATAGAGGTGGATCTAGATTTGGTTAACATTATTTTAATCATGCACCAAGATCTAGAATGACCCAATATTTTGTTATAAATAGGAGGGTTTTCCCCATCATTCTTCACCTTTTGTTGCATATTAGATCACTCTGGATCTATACACTTGGTCTCATTTCTGCCATTTTGCTCCCATCGAGCTCTACCTTCTACATTGGGTTTTTCTAAATCTACAAGAGAGAGAAAGCTTAGATCTGAAGTGCTGAGGACTACAAAGAACCCATCCCATTGAGGAGATCTGGATACACCTTCTTGTTTCCTCCCAGGTGCCCTGTAATATAAAAATTCATTCAAAATCGTGTTCTTGTCTTGTCTGTTGGATGCATGGAGCAAACTCTTTACTTTACTGCTTAATGTCTTTCCATTTATAGATCTGTTTGTTGCAGCACTTTAACTACTAATTGCAGATCCGAAGATGTTTTGCAGCCTTTATTGTTGTTAGGGCTATTAGTTATGCGTAGCTAAAGTGGTTCTTTTTCGTACACTTCGACGAAGAATTCATACTAACAAATGGCGACTCCACACGGGTTTTAAAAATTACGACCGCTGTCGTTTTTCATATTCCTGCATATCCAGCTACTTCAGGCCCTAGGGCTTCCTTTTTAGCTGCTTAGTTTTCTCTTTTCATGTCATTTTCTACATAAAACCTAAAAACCTAAAATTTCTAACTAGTGTGTTTACGGCTATGCCGCGAGTAAGCGACACCGAGCACTTTGAGACGGCAATTTTCAGAAAATGCTGCCGCCGAAGCTTGGCTAGGAACGGGGGTCGCACCTTTGGCCCCAAAACTGCGACACGGACGCACCTTATGGCTGTTTCCTGGCGACCTCAACTCGGATCGGAGTCGGAACTCACGACTGCCTTTTCAGCATTTTTTACGTAATTTTAAGGGTTCCTACTAGAGGGAGCTCTGCCAGGGTTTTCCAGCCTCTGTCTCAGCCCGCCTTGACCAAGATCTGATCTGTTTTTACTCATCTAAGTGGGAACCCAGCCCCTTAGGGCTTTAGTACCCTCCACTTTTTGTGGAAGAGTTTCAGCTGTTTCAGCCGTCGGTTTCAGGGCTTCAGCCCCCTCTTTTTCCAGATCTGTGACCTCACTTCCAGATCCATTGAAATCAGCCTCTTTTCCTTTCAAATCACCTCTTGTCGTTTTGTTTGGACCTCCCCTAAAGGCCTCTGCCTTGCCCCCCCTGGCTTTTTGCTGATTTCCCTTTTTCCAGCCACCTTGCCTCTGTCTCTTGGCTGTGATCTGCACCCCTTATCTGCAGCTTTATCCTTCAGATCTCTGTCCCCTTTGACCCTAGATCTGTTGAGCTTCCCTTGTGTGTGTTTCCATAGTTTTTCCCTTTCTTTTCAGCATAGTTTTGAGAGACCCACCTTCTTGGGTTAGATAGATGCATACGTAGCTGTTATTTTTCTGTTATTTCAGCATTTTATTCTGTTCTCTGTAGGTTTATTTTCAGCTACGTCGCACACTTTTTCTTGCTCTCAAACAACGGAAAGGGTTTAAAAATTAAAATTAACGCACGCCACACACTGACCCTAAGTGAAGACGCGCCTGGTTTACACCGCCTGGCAAAGACTCTAAAATCAATTGTCACTGCACCTTTTCTGCCCTTGACCTTCTTGATTTTGTCCCTTTCTGCCCTTGTCAGTTTCCTTCTTCCTGTCATCATTGCGCCCCCAAGGCGCCTTTCCCGGAGACTTCTTGGCCTTCACCCTCGGTTTCCGGTTGATCGACCTGCTCCGCACCGCCGTCGTCGAGCCAGTCCACCTTCGAGTCCGCACTCCGACTCCTCTCCTGATTCATCGGGTCCCCCTTCTCCTTCCAGTTCTCCCCCTTTTACCTTCACCATGTCTGGACCAGGGCCTAACGCTAGCGGTTCTCCCGGCCCCAATGCCGGCCCTACTTCTAGCAGAACCATCACAACCACTACTCCGGCCACCCCTGTGCTGCCGTACATTGCAGGCCTCAGCCTCCCCGATTTCCATCAGTTGATTAATGATCCCATCCACCACAATGCTACCTGGCCCACTATGCCCACCAAGCTGCCCTCTGATATCCCTAAGTTCGAGGGCCTTAATGGCGAAGATCCAACCAATCATGTCCGATCTTTCCACATGTGGTGTTCCTCCAATTCCATTACCGATGACTCCATCCATCTTCGTTTGTTCCAACGCATGCTCACTGGCGAAGCTTCTAAATGGTATGTCGAACAAGCCACCTCTACCCATACCACCTTTGAGACTCTTGCCCAAGCCTTTTTGTCGTACTTCCGGCTCCTCTCTCCCGTCCACAACCTTTGAGTACGGAGCTCTTCGACTCATTTAAGCAATCCTCTTCCACCGCCTTCTGCCCATGTTCGGGAATGGCGACGAGCCGGAGCCTGTTGAGCCCCTCCCTTTGAAGATCGGGTTTACATGGGCCTGGTTCCTTCGCACCCTCCCCGTCTCCCATCGGCAAAGATGTCGCCTCTCACTTTCCTCCAATGCGAAGAGCGCCCTCCAAATGGCTTTGAAATATGACCGATCTACGCTCAGTCCGATTTATGTTATCGTTCTTCTGACATCCCCGAGGCCCGGTGGCGCTAACGCCCGGGGGCATCTCATTAAGCCGACGGTATCGTTGTGGATCTCTTTCCCACCCCTCTGCTCACCCTCCTATGAGCCATGGCCTTCCTCGGGGGGGCCAGCACCTCCCTAGCACTCTGCCCCCTCCGACAGCATGCTTATCCGAGGATCCGGCATGCCTCCTCCTTTTGCCCAACCTCCTGCTTACCTCAATGCTGCCCAACCCAACCCTTACTTTTATCCGCAGCCTGGTGCGCCAGCTCCTCCAACATATGCGCTTCCGCCTCCCTTGCCTCCTCACCACCTGCAACAACCCTTACAACCCCCTCCAGGGCAAGTATTTGCGCAGCAGGGTGCGTTTAATCCCCCTTCTTCTCAAAGAAGGCGGAGAGGTAACCAGAACCCATCTTCCCCCGGTAACCGAGGTCCCAATTCTGGTTCGGACCCTAACACTAGCAACCAGCAACAGGGCATTCAGCCCAAGCCGGACAGGCCACTTCGCACAAACAAGCCTTGTTCGTGTTGCGGTGTTTACGGTCATTACACCCACGATTGTCCCCTCTTACCTTATATGCGGCAGATGTGGGAGTCTCAAGCCACATTGCGCGGACAACACGCCTCCCCCCATGCTCCTCCTAATGTGGCCACTACCCAACCAACTGTGTTTACTGACCCTTTCCCTCAACAAGGATTCGTGGCTACCCAACCGCCCGAAAGCCAAGTAGTCGCCCCCCCTTCCATTTCTGGTTCCTCTGATTACTAGATCCTTATGATGCACTCCGATCCTACCCCCTCCGTCGATCTTCACCTTCAAGCCGGTCTCGCCTTGATACCCCATGCCTCCTGCTCAGTCTGCTCCCGAGCCTCCATCTTCAGGTTCTACCGAGCCTCTTTTGACATCCAGTGGCCCCTTACACATCCCTCAACCCAAAGTTGAGGTTCATCCAAAGATTCCAAAGGGACCATTACGCCGAAATGCTGCTTCCGATCGAGCCGCTCAATCGTACAGTATAGTAGATGATTTGGCACAATCCCCTGCTGCCATTTCCACACTGGAACTCCTCCAGTCGTGCCCTTCTCAAAGGAAGGCTCTACTATCTGCCGTGGGCGCTGTTGATCCTGCTGATGACCAAATGATTGTTTTCGACGCCACTCAATCGGACCACCCTCCTCTTCCTCCTTCCGTTGCTTTCCAAATCCCGGTCAAAATCCGGAACGCCACTGTATCCCGGTGTATAATTGATGAGGGGGCATCCACCTGTGTGATGTCCGCTTCGGGTTTGGAAGCAACTCGGATCCCCTGAGCTAGCCCCTTCCACGATCACCCTTCGAGCGTGGGACGGTCATGCCTCCCAGCCTATTGGCCTGTTTCGTAACTGTCCCATCACCCTCGCCGGTAAGACTGTTTGCGTTGATGTCAAAGTCATTGACGCCCCTCTAGACTACAACATTCTATTGGGGCGAAGCTACACCTATGCCATGTCTGCTGTCCCATCCGCGGTCTTCCGCAAGATGTCTTTTCCACATAACGGGAAGATAGTCACCATTGACTAGCTATCGTATCATGAGCCGTCGTCTCAGTCCTCCTCCGAGACGACCATCTCTTCTGTAGCCAACAAGCAAACCGTCGATTCCTTGACCAGTGTCTCCCCCGGCGTTTATAAAGATTCCACCCTGCTTGGTACTTTTCCTCACCTTCCCCCCCTCCTATTACGGATCCCAGCTTGTCGAATATTTGCATGATGCAATCGTCTCAGGCTGCCCATAAACGGCCTGCCTCGGCTAGTCCGCACTAAATTGTTCTTCTCCGTGACAACTCTTGCTTTGGCTACATATTCAGTAATCTTTGGTAGCAATTATTTGACAAACCATTCTGCCAATATTTGATCCAGGATAAAAACTTTTACCAAATGTATTCTACATCTCCCTTCATGAATATGATCTGATATGTATGTAGACGTAGATTATTTTAGTGAAGTTAATAATTTTGTGCCATTTTCGTATCTGACTGGAAACTGAAATGAGTTAAGAAATCATTTGCTAGAGTGTTGAAATTGGTAAATAAGCCTCTTGGTAGTTCAATGTACCATTTGGGAGCTAAGCCTATTAATTTTCTCTAAAAAAGTCTAAGTTGAATGGAATCGCTGACACGTAGTTGATGCATCAAAGGTGGTAATTGGCATGGTTAGACGGATCCTCTCCTGATTTTCCTTCAAACTTTGGAATATCACTGGGAAACTTATGCATCATATGCGGCCAATACGAATGATAATAGATAGGATCATTTGTAAGGCGAGATAAATTTGGTAAATCTAAAGTTGCTATGAATGGAAATCGACGGGTAGGGTCTTGTTGGTAACCTTGTGAGACTAAACCAGTCCCAGGAGGAGGATATCCAGGATAACCTGGAATAGGTTGTGCATTTGGAATCAGAGTGCCCCCTGGATAACCAGGAATAACTGGACCATGCTGGGGTTGAACAGGTGTCTGATATGTATACCCAGGGTACGTTTGTTGCAGGTAGACTGGAGTTTGAATAGGTCCATATTGATATGGCCCCTAATACAGTTGATAAGTAAACTGAGGTTGACTTGTTATAACTGTACTTGTGCTAGGTTGTCCTGTTGGCATCTGAACAGTAGTCTGAATTGTAGGTCTAGACTGCAGAATAGAAACTTGAGGAATTTGTACTGATATTTGAGGGGTGGATGTGATAGGAGATGTAGACACCCTAGGAATAGGTGTCATTTGTTGAACAAAATTTTGAGCAGTAGTTTGGGGCAGAGTCATAGGTGTACTCGGACCAGGTTATTGAACGGGACCAGATGCAGGTGTTTGAATGACAGGTTGGACAGGTTGTTGGGGTTGACTATAACCAACTAGTTGTCCAACTTGATAATAAGGTACTTGCATATTTGGTTGTAAATTCTGTTGTACTTGAGATGGATCCCACACCATTATGGGATATGAAGGTCCCAATGAAGGTTGTACATAAGACGGACCGTAACTTGGCTGAACATATGGTTTATAATTGACTGGATAACTTCCACCTCCTTGTAACATTTGCTATTCTGGATAGCACTGTTGTCCTAAAGGAGGCTGAAATCCTTGAGCTGGGTATTTCCCTTGAGGTTGATATTGACCTTGAGGCACGTACTGACCTTGAGGCATATACTGTCCCTGAGGCTGATACTGACCCTGAGGTTGACCTTGGGGTATGTACTATCCTTGAGGTTGATACTGACCCTGAGGTATGTACTGTCCTTAAGGTTTCCCCCCAAGCTGTATTGATTACTTTGAGATTGGCCCCCAGGTGATACATTACTAACTTGAGAACCGGGGTTTGGGATATTTCCAGACATCATATAAATTTTCTCATTGTTCATTGTTGATTCATTTCGACCAGATGATGACATTGGTTTGTTAGGAAGAGGATATGCTCCTGAGAATGTACTAGAGAGTGACTGATAGCCTACAGGAACAGACAGACCACCATACAAATTTTTTTTTGGAGATTCAGTAAACATAGACGACTCACTAGACATGTTTAGCTGAGGTCTATAATGTATTGGTGTAGGGAAAAAGGGAATTCAGGGTGGCGAGTACTGAAGACCTACATTTTGTAGAAAATTTGTTAATGAAGAGTACTAAGCATCTTGTCTAAAAGGGCTATAAAAAATTGATTCACGTTCTCTAAGTTCTAAAGTTTCCTGAGTTGACGGAAGAACAACTTCTTCCTCTATATCAATGATTTCTTCAATACTAATGAGACCAGGAGGAAGATCTTCTGTAATCTGATTTCTTACTCTGGGTGAATCAGGATAACTGGAAGTTGGAGTAGCGAATTCTAAAGTAGGTTATGATGTAGCAGGTTCAGGTTCCAGTTCAAAAATTTCAGGTTCTTCGGGTAATAATTCACTTGTTGTAGAAGCAACTTCAGTTAATTCGAAAATTGAAACTGTTTGTGGAGTATGTTCTTCTATTTGTGGTTGATTTACTTCAGAATTAGGATGAATAATTATGGATGATTCTCCTTGTTCCGTTAATCTAGTTCTACCAATAAAATTTGGTATCAGAGATTTAATTCCTTCTAGTTGGCTTGGTGTGTACTCAGGAGGCTTCCCCTGAGTTCTACGTGATCATCTCGGTAATTTAGCCATGATTAAAACTTTTAACACATGAAAACAAAGAAAAATTAAAAAAAACCCTAAAGTTGCTAAAGAAACAATCAAAATGAATCACACGGCTATAAAAATCTAAGAGATCAATCCACACACAAACAGTAGATTCCCGCACTAAAAACACTAGTTGGTGATGAAATCCAACATCGTATAATTTTAATGCAGAAATGGTAGTTGAAACAGTTACCATGACAACCTGCTTAATGAAACAAACTGGTGCAATTTTCTCCACTTAAACCATCTCGAGAGAAGATAACCCTTCAGAGAGTCCAAGTGAGTCTAGCCGATGTATGCTCCAGGTATAGTGGGATCTCCCCTCCACCGTCACCTTGGGAAATAATCCTAAAGTTTATGGTCACTAAGGTCACCAACGGGAACACATATACCTGGGGGAATAGTTTACGATCGGATATACACACAAGGGTAGAGTAACAAGCTCAATCCCCTTGAAGGCTCCTTGACATAATCCAAGGTTTACCGACAAGTGACCCCAGGCTCCTCGACAATGGTCAATCTGAGGTTTACCATTTTTAATACATGCACACCTTCTATCATTCCCAATGACATAGGTATGATTACCTCACTAGTTCGGACATGATCTTGTGCTTGAATCCTTTAGGAGGAGCTTCCCAGAGCATACATGCTACAATTGGATTTTCCTACCGCAAGATCGACTACTTGTTTTTACTGTCTTGGAGAGTTAACTAAAACCTATTCCAAGACACTAGCCTTAGCTATATTTGTGAGAAGAGCCCTAGAAAATATAAAATTTCTAGATTGATTTTAACTAAGCATTACTTTTAATTGGCAGTTTCTTAGGACAATAGGTATGGAAATGAAACTTGATGATGTTTTAATGACCCGACTCAAAATTCACTACAATGCATATATATGATAAACAACTCATTTCTTTTAAGTGAAGTCTAACTAGAGGAAAGAGTTGAGATATTTTCATAAACTTTCAAATTATCAATTCTTTCTTTGCCATATGAGAAAATTTGAAAAGAAGACAATTCAGAGATTCCAATTCCAAAAAATATCTTTTGCTCAAAATGAAACTCCTTATATCATTTAGATCAGAAACAAAATAAATTTCTTCCAAAGAAAACTAAAAAAATACTAAAATAATAAAATTCAAAACTAAAAGAAATGTGTAATATTGAACTCTATCTAAAATTTGGAGGATGTTTAATACTGGTTTGTAATCTAACCAATAAGTTTCTACTTATTCCAGCAAGAAATCAAAGCATCCAAAAGTAGTTTTAAAATGAAATTTAGTCCTTATCAATCTAAAGGTTTTATAAGTTTGAAAATGAAAATAAAATCAAATTTTCATAAGAATAACAATTGCATCAAGTTCAATGGCTCAAAAGAAAAGTAATGAAATACCAAGTAGCTGAGGTATACAAAAGTTTCTGATTCAGAGCAATGGGAGGACTTGGAAAATTGTTTACTCATAATATGCAAACTTAACTGAATAGATCACTTAATCACAGAAATTTCTAAAAGAAACTTTTGAAAGAAGTCTTTGACAGCCAAGACAAATTGGTTAAAGAACAAAAGTCAAGTAATGGGATGCTAGAAAACAAAATTTCTACTTTTTCTAAAATTTTCTAGAGATCCGTAGTTTTTAATAGAATAAGGTGCAGTACCGCACTTTATTCTACTAAATATTGCGGAGTCTACTGCTCTGTTTTAAAGGAAAAAGTGTGGAAGGAAGGAAAAGCAGAGAAAAAATAAAAATATAGATTTAAAGTCAGGGATCCTATTGAGTTTTCTACCCAATCAAGTTTTGAGATAATCTTAGTCAAAAAAATCTCAAAGAAATTTCAAAAATCAAACTGAAAATGGAAGAAAACTAAGTTCAGAATTTCCCCAGTGGAGTCGCCATTTTGTTGCACGGACAAATCCCTCTTGTGGACAAGAGCAATCTCCCTAGTATCCTAAGGATATCTAGAAAAAAACAGACAGATGTAGACCATTTTCTCTAGACTATTTTGCTTAAGAATTTCTCATTAACTATGGAAAGATACTCCTACCTGAAGTCCAATTCTTGTTCGGTCTTCAATCCAGTCTCTCCAGAAGTTATCAATCCAACGTATAAGATCTGCAATCAAAGACAAGAAAACCAGATCAAAAGCATCTACAAAATATGATAATTCGAAAGCAATAATCCATCTTAGTGATCAAGGAGTCTAAGAATTAAATCATTCAAAATATAGATGAACAAATCATTGAGAATATAGAATCCATTTGTATTAACTTTGAATAAAAGAAGAAACCTTACAACCTTGATGCCTTGATGTTTGTATAGGTTCTTTTGGGGTCCCAAACAACCATTTTCCTTAGTTTGAAAAGACTCCAACTCTCTGAATCAGAATAAGACTATCGCCATGAGTATGTAATCTCTCTCATGCCAACAATGCCAAATGTGGAGAGTATAATTCCTTCATAAATTCTCTTCTATAAGCTAAGATGTAAGTATCAACTACTAAGTATCCAAAAAGTACCCTTTGTTGGCTGTGGAGCCTGATTATCTTGTTTATTTTGTATCATAGCATTGGATCCCTGTACCTTAATGGGGGTGACAACGCTGCCTGTAATTAAACGCTGTCTAGGGGGTCTAGGGGGGGCAGCTGTGACTTTATGGAGCCCCCCCCCTAGCGGGGGGTTTCTGGGGCAGCGCCCCCGAAGTTAGAAATAGACGTAAAATTTCCTTGTAAAAGTATAATAATTTCTAGTAAATTTGGGACGTTCATTAGGCGAAGGATCTGACGGTAGAAGTTATGTTTAGTTTAAGGTTTTTTTCCTTAGAAGGCAACCCCTCGCTTGTATGAGGATATTGTATTGCGGATATCTATTGTATGTGTATTCTTGGAGCTAGAAACAAATAGGGAGACTGTGAGAGAGAACAGAGGATATTACAACGGATCTGTTGTAGGTTGTGTCTCTTCATTTTGTTGGACAATAGGAAGGAAGGATTGGCTATTCGGGGTGGACGTAGCCCAAACTGGGTGAACCACATATATCTATGTCTCTCTAGTTTTATGTGTTCTGTGTGCTTGTGTTTTCTGTAGAAATTTGCTGAATAATGATTAATTATCCACCGAGACTATCCTGATCACATACAATTCGAATTTATATGCAACACATAATCTCTTCCACTCAGATCATCAAACATGTGGAAATAAAATCAAGCGATAACACATCAAATCATCATACACATTAACACAGTATGTACGGGGAAAGCTTATAGCTGAAAACCCCGCAGCTATTGTGTATATTATAATGGAGAAATCATGTAACAAACTTAGTACAATACTCCTCACAAGTACTCAGTACTATCTCATAAAGTTACACACAATCTAGCTCAATTTTGAACAGGTTACTGGTTCAAAACTCACCGCCAATTTCCTTTCCTCTATTGTGCAATCCAGGCCTGTCTACATAGAGATCCAAGGTTTGAATCTCCTTGGCTTGACAGCACAATCATCATGGGCAATTCCTCCAAGTGTGGTGCAAATCTCATGCACAACTGATGTCGCCATTGATAACTAACTCCACCCTTTCATCTACCTCTTTCACTGGTCTCCACTGAACTGATCATGAAATGTAGTGAACTGATGTGTTCTTGAGTTGAATAATGAGTTACTAATTAATGAATTAAATAATATTTAATTCACTCCACTCATAACTAATTGATTAGCTAGTTAAAATAATCTCAACTAGTTCAACTAAAATAAACAGAACACAACTCCACTAGCTGTCTCATTAACTCCTCCAAATTTCTGCCACTGAAGTCCAACTGAAGTCAACCATGCATGATGCCATCAAACCCTTGGGAACCACGTGATTCCTCTGTCAGATGCATGAGCCACTTCTGTAGCTCGAACCGAAGTGCTCCAAGAGAGTAAACTGCTGTTTATAGTCTAAATATTATTAAGGGTAAATAATATTTGACTTCCCTGTTTTAAGGAGAGGCAGTCTAAAAATAGACTTCGACCTCTTTGACCTCAAAAATAGAGTCTCATCTATTTTTACCAACATGACACATACTTCAATAATCTCAAACTAGAATCCCCGAACTATGCTCCATATGTCTAAAAATAGACATAGTCTAAAAATAGATTTTGCGCCAGAATTTGCCTGCGGGCCCACTTAGTGAAGGCGACTTCATTTCACTAAGCTCCATCATCTTGCCGCATTTTCAACACTCCCTCTCAGCAAGATATGGATTATCTGCAACCCCTATCCTGCCTCTGTGGAATTCGAACTTGCTCCTGGTGAGCGCCTTCGTCAGGATGTCGGCATCCTGATCCTCCGTGGGAACATATGAAAGCATCATGATTCTCCGCCGAACACAATCTCTGATATGATGGTACCTGATGTCGATATGTTTGGACCTATCATGAAATACTGGATTAGCCGAGAGCTTGATGCAGCTCTGGTTATCACAGTAGATCACTGTAGGCTCCAAATGCAACCTGAACAAACCTGCGAGGATCTTTCTCATCCAAATAGCCTCGCATGCAGCCAAGCTAGCTGCCATGTACTCGGCCTCTGCTGAACTGAGTGCCACGGATCTCTGCTTCCTGCTGTACCAGGAAACTGCTGTCGACCCAATGCTGAAAACTCCTCCAGATGTGCTCTTCCGGTCCGTTGGGCTCCCTGCCCAATCTGCATCAGTGAAGCCAGAAAGCTTCGCTCCATCCTCCCGTCTGTACCATAGACCATATCCCGATGTGCCTCTAATATAGCGCAATACATGCTTTCCCGCCTTCCAAAAGAGCTTGGTAGGCTTAACCATAGCTTGCGAAAGCTGGTTAACTGCATAGCATATATCGGGTCGTGTATTGACCAGATACATAAGCGACCCTACCAACTGTCGATAGACAGTGGTATCCACTACCTCCGCTGAAGTAGCATCCTCCTTCCTCCAACCACCAGGAAGAGGAGTGTCAACAGGCTTGCAGCCTTGCATGTTGAACCTCTCCAGAATCTCCCGGGCATACTTGCCCCGAGAAACAAACAGTCCTCCACTGCGCTGCCAAATCTCCAATCCCAGGAAATAATGAAGGATGCCCAGGTCCTTCATCTCAAACTCTCGTGCAAGATCCTCCTTGCATGAAAGTATCAACTGCTCGTCGCCAGTCAAAACCAGATCATCTACATACAGTACGATGATCAACAGCTTCCCCTCCACCACAATCTGGTACAGGTTTGGATCCGCCTCACTCTTGGAGAATCCAAGCCCGGTGAAGTAGCTGTCTATCCGAGTGTACCAAGCACGAGGTGCTTGCTTCAGCCCGTACAGTGCTCTCTTGAGTCCGCACACATGCGACTCACTGCTGAAGATCTCAAAACCTTCAGGCTGCTCTATGTACACTTCTTCCTCAATAACTCCATTGAGGAACGCAGTCTTCACATCCATCTGATGAATGTGCCACCCCATCCGCGCTGAGAGAGCAAGGATCGTCCGTATGGAAGAGTACCTTGCGACAGGTGCAAAAGTCTCCTCATAGTCAATCCCCTCGATCTGTGAGAAGCCACGGGCGACAAATCTCGCCTTGTACTTCTCCACACTCCCGTCAGCCGCCTGCTCCACCTTGTAGATCCATCGCGAACCTACAACTGATTTCCCAACCGGTCTTGGGACAATCTCCCATGCACTGTTCCTGATGATCGAATCATATTCTTCGATCATGGCATCAACCCATGCGGTTTCCTCCACAGCTTCCTCAAAAGAGGATGGCTCTGTCACAACACATTGACTCATAAGAGCCATGTATCCAGTGTACCGATCCGGTGACTGTCTCTGTCTGCGCTGTGCCGTAGGTGGTCCTACAACCTTCTCTGCATCCCGAGCCAGTCGCTCAGCTTCTGTAGTGCGCATGCGCCCTCTGATGGTTGGCGCTGCCTGGGTGGTTTCTTCCACCTCCCGAACCTCCTCTTGTGGCTGATCCACATCCGGAAGCTCCTCCTTAGGAACTAACAGCTCCTCATCTGCATGCAAGTGTAGCTCCCTCTCAAGCGAACACTGCATGGCTTTCTCCTCCCGAAATTTTATATCCCGTCGCACAACAGTCTTGCGACTGTCTGACAAATACACCCGATAGTTGTGAGGTGTATCAGTGTACCCCACAAATATTCCAACCTCAACAGTTGGATCCAGCTTCCTTCTCGCATCCTTCGTCACATGCATGTAGACAGGAGAACCAAAGATCCACAAATGGGAAATATCAGGCCTCTTGCCAGAATAAGCCTCCTCCGTTGTACTCATGCCAAGAACGAAGGGGTAGGCCCCGATCATGCAACATCGCCCGTGCAGCACCCACGATCGTTCTGTTCTTCCGCTCAGCCACCCCGTTCTGCTGTGGGTTATGGGGTGCGATGAGCTCTCTCCGAATCCCTTCTGCGCCGCAGAACTCCTTGAATTCAGCCGAGATGAATTCACCACCGTTATCACTCCTTAGAGCAATCACCTTCTTCCCCGACTCCTTCTCGACCAGTGCTTTAAACTCACATAACTTCGCGAATGTATCGCTCTTCTTCTGCATGAAGAAGATCCAGCACTTTCGAGAGAAATCATCAACAAAGATCACATAATACTTGTGCTTTGCTGTCGAAGCAACCGAGAAAGGACCACACACGTCTGTGTGAACTCTCTCAAGGATCGTCGTGGCGCGACTATCCTTCTCGTGAAAGGTGGCTTTCACATACTTCCCTAAAGCACACCCCTTGCACTGATCTGACTGCGCAAGGGTGCCCTTAGGAAGTCCAGTAGAAATCTGCTGCAGAATCTTCAAAGCTCCATGGTGAAGATGGCCCAATCTCCTATGCCATAGTTCGCCCTCATCATCCCGGCTCACCACTTCTCCTGCCTTGCATGCCATAGCTGCGCAGTCATCTACCTGCAACTGATAAAGGTTCTGAGTTCGAACCCCTATCTTTCGGGTCTCTCCAGTAGTCTTACTACGCAGGAAGGCTTTTCCTTCGCTGAAGACCACATCATACCCCTTATCCTCCAACATCGCTACTGAAATCAGGTTCTTCTTCAATCCAGGTACATGCATGACATCCTTTAATACAAAGGGTTTACCAGACTCCCTCTGAAAGGATATGGTACCAATACCAGTCGCACTGTATCTACCATCATCGCCCATCTCGATGTGCACACCCAAATCTTTGTCCTCCAGATCTAAGAACAAATCCCGATCTCCCGTCATATGAAATGACGCACCGCTGTCCAAGAACCACATCGATCCCATCACACTTGAAACCAAGCATGCGATCAGTGAAAAGTCAATCCCGAACTGTGAAGCCAAGGCTTCTCCATCTGCAGATCTTCCCGCTTGCTTGTTCTTCTTCTTCTTTGGACAATTGGTAGCATAATGTCCGTGATCATGGAAGTGAAAACACTTCACTTTCGCCATATCCTGCTTCTTGCCCTTTGCACCAGAATGAGAGGTTTTCTTACCCTTCCCTTTCTTTGCTTTGGCCACCAAAGCGCAGTTTTCTTCATCAGCTCCCTTTGATGAAGATCCATCTCGAGTAGTCCTCCTTATATCCTCCTGCATGAGATCCGCCCAAAGGCGCTCCCATCCCGGCAGCTTCTCCCGACCATTGACACTATCTTGATATGAGTGCCAAGCCTTTGAAAGACCAAGGAGAGCCAGGTCGACCATGTCCTCGTCTTCGACAGTCACCCCCACACTTCCCAGCTCATCTCTGCATTGAGTGAACTTCGTGAGGTATTTGGCGATACTGTCGCCCTTCTCCATCTTGATGTTCCCGAGCTTATCTTTGAGCGCCAGCTTCCTTTGGTCGCTCTTACTCTGGAATAGATCCGTCAAAGCTTTCCACATTAAATATGGAGTAGCCTTTCCATGCAGGCTGGATACAATATGATCCTCGACGCCCTCCAACAGGATCCTTCGACACTTCGCCATCTTCTTTTGCCATGCTTCGACTTCAGCAGGATCAGTGGGCTTTTGGACATCCGTATCTACGAACTCCTTCAGACCATTATCTTCTAATACCGCCTCCATGCGATCCTTCCATGCAACATAATTCGAACTGCCTTCAAGAGCATATTCGAGTCGCAAACCGTTGAAAGACATTTTCAACACTGGCACCAAGAAAACAAAACTGCTGCAAAATTTCGAATTCCACCTCAAAGCTCAGCCGCTCTAGATCTGTGAGAACAAATTATTTCTAGCACAGAGATTGACTACAAGGGGCATTTACCAGACCTTTCACTTTCCGAAGAAAGATGAATCTGGAGGCTACCTGGCCTGCATGCAGACTCTGTCTACCGAAATAAGTTTGTAATCACTGTGATGATCAATCTCTGCTTCAATAGCTCTGATACCATGTAGAAATTTGCTGAATAATGATTAATTATCCACCGAGACTATCCTGATCACATACAATTCGAATTTATATGCAACACATAATCTCTTCCACTCAGATCATCACACATGCGGAAATAAAACAAGCGATAGCACATCAAATCATCATACACATTAACACAGTATGTATGGGGAAATATTATAGCTGAAAACCCCACAGCTATTGTGTATATTATAATGGAGAAATCATGTAACAAACTTAGTACAATACTCCTCACAAGTACTCAGTACTTTCTCATGAAGTTACACACAAACTAGCTCAGTTTTGAACAGGTTACTGGTTCAAAACTCATCGCCAATTGCCTTGCCTCTATTGCGCAATCCAGGCCTGTCTATATAGAGATCCAAGGTTCGAATCTCCTTGGCTTGACAACGCAATCATCATGGGCAATTCCTCCAAGTGTGGTGCAAATCTCATGCACAACTGATGTCGCCACTGATAGCTAACTCCACCCTTTCATCTACCTCTTTCACTGGTCTCCACTGAACTGATCATGCACTGTAGTGAACCGATGTGTTCTTGAGTTGAATAATGAGTTACTAATTAATGAATTAAATAATATTTAATTCACTCCACTCATAACTAATTGATTATCTAGTTAAACTAATCTCAACTAGTTCAACTAAAATAAACAAAACACAACTCCACTATCTGTCTCATTAACTCCACCAAACTTCTGCCACTGAAGTCCTAACTGAAGTCAACCATGCATGATGCCATCAAACCCTTGGGAATAGCGTAATTCCTCCGTCAGATGCATGAGCCACTTCTGTAGCTCGAACTGAAGTGCTCCAAGAGAGTAAACTGTTGTTTAGAGTCCAAATATTATTAAGGGTAAATAATATTTGACTTCCTTATTTTTAGGAGAGGCAGTCTAAAAATAGACTTCGACCTCTTCGACCTAAAAAATAGAGTCTCATCTATTTTTACCAACATGACCAATGCTCCAAGAATATCAAACTGGAATCCCCGAACCATGCTCCATATGTCTAAAAATAGACATAGTCTAAAAATAGACTTTGCGCCAGAATTCGCCTGCGGGCCCACTTAGTGAAGGCGACTTCATTTCACTAAGCTCCATCATCTTGCTACATTTTCAACATTTTTCGCATATTTTATGTGTTTCATTGCTCAGTAATATATAATTTACTAACAATTGGTATCAAAGCCGAAGGTCTATTTGGCTGATAAACTTGCAGGAAAGAAGGGTTCCTGGTTTGAGTGGGAGCAATGGCGCAAGATGGTAAATTTAAGGTCGAGAAATTTAACGGCCAAAACTTCCCGCTGTAGAAGATGGATATGGAAGATTATCTGTATCAGAAATATCTTTATCTACCATTGAGAGGAAAAACAAAGAAGTTGACGACTATGACAGACAAAGAATGGGATATTCTTGACAGAAAGGCACTCGGAACAGTACGATTGTGCCTTGTGGCATCGATAGCCTTCAATATTTCGAAGGAAACAACAACAGAGGGTTTGATTAAGGCATTGGAAAAACTATATGAAAAACCCTCAGCCTCAAACAATGTATTTCTTATGAAACATTTATTTAATATGAATATGTCGGAAGGTGGATCTATTGTAGACCATTTAAATGATTTTAATACAGTTACCAGTCAGTTAAGTTCTGTAGGGGTAAAATTTGATGATGAAGTTAGAGCTCTGTTATTTTTGTGCTCATTGCTAGAAAGCTGGAATGGTTTAGTTATGGCCATTAGTAACTCTGTCTCTGGATCTAGTACTTTAAATTTTGATGTTGTTGTTGGTGCTATCCTTAGCTAGGAAATGCGACAGAAAAGCTCCAGTGAGACATCGGGTAATGCTTTGAGTGAAGAGTCTAGGGGAAGAAGAATGGAAAGAGGAAAGAACTTGGGATATCACAGTAAATCAAGGAAAGGCATATCCAAGTCTAGATCGGGGATAGTGTGATAGAAATGTGGAAAGAAAGGACACCTGAAGAAAGACTGTAGATCTCGGAAGGGAAAAGAAGGAGACACACAGCAAGAAAACAATCATGAAGAAAATGTGACAAGTGATGTGTTACAAGATGCTTTGATTCTTTCTTTAGAAAATGTTACTAATTCTTGGGTTGTAGATTTAGGGACCTCATTCCATGCCACACCTGATAAGAAATATTTTCATGACTATGTTCAAGAAGATTTTGGACAAGTCCGTTTGGGTGATGATAAACCCTGTAAAATTGTTGGAATGGGTAAGGTTCTTGTAAAACAACAAAATGGAAACCAATGGCTATTCAAGGAGGTAAGGCATGTTCTATATCTGAAGAATAATATGATTTCAACAGGGCAGTTAGCCAGTGAAGGTTGTGTGACAACTTTCACAGATAAAACTTGGAAGGTCACCAAAGGAGCGCTGGTAATAGAAAAAGGCGAAAAGGTTGGTACATTGTATTTATGCAATGGTATTTATAACTCTATTAATGCTTTAAATTCAAAAGGAGTAGATGCAGCATTATGGCATCATAGGCTCAGACACATGAGTGAGAAGGGGATGAATATTCTTCACTCAAGAAATTTTTTGCCGGGTTTGAAGAATGTTGATTTGGATTTATGTGAGAATTGAATTTATGGAAAATAGAAAAGAGTCTGATTTCTTAGAGTTGGGAAAGAAAAGAAGAGCGAAAAATTAGAGCTTGTGCATACAGATGTATGGGGACATGCTCAGGTATCATCTCTTGGTGGCTCTCGTAATTATGTTACTTTTATTGATGATGCAACTAGAAAAACTTGGATTTATTGTATTCAAAATAAATCGGATGTATTTGATACTTTCAAGAAATGGAAAGCTTTGGTTGAGATTGAGACAGGAAAGAAGTTGAAGTGTCTCAAATCAGACAATGGAGGTGAATATTGCAGCAAAGAGTTTGATAGGTATTATTCAGAGCATCGAATTTGCAGAGAGAAGACAGTTCCAAGAACACCACAAGAAAATGGTGTCAGAAAGGATGAACAGAACAATCATGGAGTGTGCAAGGTGCATGAGATTGCATGCAGGATTGCCTTTACAATTTTGGGCAGATGTTGTGGATACTGTTGTTTATCTAATAAATAGAGGGCCTTAAAGTTCCTTGGATAGTGGTATTCCAGAGGAAGCATGGATAGGAAAAAAGGGAAACTACTCTTTTTTAAAGCCTTTTGGCTATGAGGCCTTTGTCCATATTAATAAAGAAAATATAACAAAGCTTGAGGAAAAATCAAATAAATGTACCTTTATTGGATATGGTGTTAATGATTTTGGTTATCTCTTATATGATTATGAAAATCACAAAATCATTAGGAGGAGAGATGTAATATTCAATCAAAAGGTATTGTATAAGAATCAGTTGCAGGAAAAGAAACAGGAAAAATAAAACAAAGAATACACAGTTCTTGATGAGATCACATAAAAGGTAAAGGTGCTTGAAAATAATAATAATCAAGAGCCACAACAACATCAACCACCACAACAGCAACATGCACCTCAAACACCTAAAAGTGGTGTTATAAGATCTTCTGAGATAAGGAGACCCCCTGAACGATACTCTCCTTCATTATATTATTTATTGTTGACTGATTCTCGTGAACCTGAATGTTATGAAGAAGAAATGCAGGTTGAAAGCAGAAAGAAGTGGGAGCTAGCCATGGAAGAAGAGATGGACTCATTAATGCATAAACAGACTTGGGACCTAGTCAAGTTGCCTGCAGGTAAAACTACATTGTAGAATAAATGGGTTTACAGGTTGAAGGAAGAAGATGGAGGAAAACAAAGGTACAAAGCTAGACTTGTGGTGAAGGGGTTTTCACAGAAGAAAGGTATTGATTTTGATGAAATATTTTCTCTTGTTGTTAATATGACTTCAATCATAACTATTTTAAGTCTTGTAGCAGCGGAAGATTTACATCTTGAATAGTTAGATGTAAAGACAATATTTCTCCATGGAGATTTGGAGGAAGAGATCTATATGCAACAACTAGAAGGATATGAGGTCAAAGGGAAAGAAAAATTAGTGTGCAGGTTAAAGAAGAGCTTGTATGGCTTAAAACAGGCTCCAAGGCAGTGGTATCTAAAATTTGACAAGTTTATGTCTGAACAAGGTTATACTAGATGTCACTCGGATCATTGTGTTTATTTGAAAAGGAAAAATGATGGTAGCTATATTATATTGTTATTGTATGTAGATGACATGCTTGTTGTAGGGTCTAACATGCAAGAAATAAATGTGCTCAAAAGAAAATTGGCAAATTCATTTGCAATGAAGGATTTGGGAGTTGCAAAACAAATCCTTGGTATGAGAATAACTAGAGACAGGAAAAATTGCAAATTAACACTGTCTCAAAATGAGTGCATACAAAAGGTGTTGAAAAGATTTAATATGCAGAATGCAAAACCTATTAGTACAGATTTTTCTAGCCATTTAAAACTTAGTAAGGAGATGTGCCCCAAGACCCAAGAAGAAATGGACTACATGTCTAAAGTTCCATATGCATCAGCAGTTGGAAGCTTAATGTATGAAATGATCTGCACAAGGCCTGATATTGCACATGCAGTGGGATTTGTAAGTAGGTACATGAACAATCCAGGAAAAGAACATTGGATGGCAGTGAAATGGATTCTCAAATATTTGAGAGGTACCACAAATCAAGCATTATGCTTTGGTGGTTCAAAATTTGATCTATAGGGATATGTTAATGCAGATATGGCAGGTGACAAAGATAAAAGGAGGAGCACTACATGATATGTATTTATTGTAGGTGGAACAACTGTTAGTTGGGTTTCAAATATCCAAAGTGTTGTTGCACTTTCAACAACAGAAGCAGAATATGTTGCTGCTATAGATGCTAGTAAGGATATAGATTTGGTTACAAAGATTTATGGATGAATTGGGTAAAAAGCATGATATGGGCACGTTATCCAGTGATAGCCAAAGTGCCATTCATCTTGCAAAGAACTCAGCATTTCATTCCAGGAATAAACACATACAGCTCAAGTACCATTTCATACAGTCAGTATTGGAATATGGACAGTTGAAGCTAGAAAAAATACACACTAGCCAGAATCCTGCAGATATGCTAACAAAAGTTGTAACCAGGGAGAAACTGAGAATATGCTCAGTTTCAATTGGCCTTCAAGGATGACGATGAAGATGAGAAACAACCAGGTCCAAAGAGGAGTCATTGTCCAACAAATGAAGTAGTGATGGAGTTGCTACAATTAGTCTCCAAGTGGGAGATTGTTGGGTGTGGAGCCTGATTATCTTGTTTATTTTGTATCACAGCATTGGACCCCTGTACCTTAATGGGGGTGGCAATTCCACCCGTAATTAAACGCTACCTGGGGGGTCCAGGGGGGGCAGCTATGACTTTATATATCCCCCCACTAGTAGGGGGTTTTAGGGGAAGCACCCCCGAAGCTAAAAATAGATGTAAAATTACCTTGTAAAAGTATAGTAATTTCTAGTCAATCTGGGCCGTTCATTAGGCGAATGATCTGACGGTAGAAGTTATGTTTAGTTTATGTTTTTTTTCCCTAGAAGGTAACCCCTCACTTTTATGAGGGTATTGTATTACGGCTGTGTATTGTATGTGTATTCTTGGAGAGAGAAACATATAGGGAGACTGTGAGAGAGAACAGAGGATATTAAAACAGATCTATCGTAGGTTGTGTCTCTTCATTTTGCTAGATAACATAAAGGAAGGATTGGATGTTCGGGGTGGACGCAACCCAAACTGGGTGAACCACGTATATCTGTGTCTCTCTGGTTTTATGTGTTCTGTGTGCTTGTGTTTTCCGTATATTTTATGTGTTGCATTTCTTAGTAATATATAATTTACTAACACCCTTGAGACTGAAACTTGGTCTCAATTTATAACTGAAGAGAGGTAGTTTCAGCTCCAAAAAGGAAGGGATAAAATCCTCTCATTATGGGATTTTAGCTCCAAAAACCAAGGGATAGCTCCATTTATGAAGGGATGAAGGTTCATGAATGGAAGGGTCGAAGCTCGATCAAATAGTGCTTCTAGAAGGCCCCAGCTGGGAGAATATTCGACCAGTTGGGCTTCTATACCTTACTTTTCTCTTTATTTTACCTTTTACAAGGGCCCGCAGTTTTAATGAGCTTTACGTGAGAGATGTACCGCAGTTTTTATAGAAATTAGCCGCGGTACCATATGGAATGACTTGGAAAAGTGCGGGAGTAGGATTTTTAGGATTTTTAAGAGCTTCTTCCAGTTCCAAGACTTGATTTGGGGAACTTTATGTTTTTATACTTCTGAGGGAGAAATATATAGGTAATGATGAACCCATATAGACAGCTAAATTTCATGGTGAAAAATTTTAGTGTAACATTAGGCAGTGATATATAAAGGGGGAAGGATCTTAGATGAAACAAAATGATTTTTTCTGTACTCAATTATTTGGGTAGAAATATTATTTGACAAAATGGTTCCCTAATCCATGATGTAGGAGTCTGTGACAAAATAGATAAGGGGAAGCCATTCAATGAATAATTTATTGGTATGGGGTTGGCCAAAAAGCATAGACATCATAACGGAAATATAGTAGTAGGAACCATCAAGCGATGTAGTGGAATGCATACCCTTATCATCGTGTTTATTCTTTTTAGGATTATTCCTCCATTTCTTTATGGGATCTGACTACAACTTATTCTCCTTTGCGAATTGTGCTAGGAAATATTTATCATACACCTTCTGTGGTTCTAGAATGTGGTACATTTTCTTCAAATATTATGCTCTAAATGACGATATCATTGTGCCTCTGCTTGTTAGGAAGGTTCTATCTTCGATGTTGAGGTTGTCAATAATCCATTTCACCATATATGTATATGGTATAATCTTGGGGCGTGTAGCGATTTTGTGCAGAAAAGAGTTGGCAACATCAGAAATAGTAGCTTCTGAGGTATCAGAAGCATCTGCAGTAGATTTTATTTCAACCCTGCGGGGTTTTTCACCTTTAAAAAACCTATATATTTCTTCCCATGAAGTAAACCACTTTCTCTTACGCATTTAGTATCTGTGATTAAGTGCGGAATTTTTGTTACTTCGTTAGTAGGAGGTGTAGGATTAGGGGGAGCCATGGGTTTCTTGGACTTGTTTGCAACCTTAGATATTTCTGAGGAACTCTATTTGTTTGCATTTTCCTGCGAAATAATAAGAACAACGAGTAAAAAGGGAAATCTTGTCACAATACCAAAGCAGTGTAACAATAATTGAAAAGACGGAAACTAAAAATTGGCACGCAGAGTAATCTAAATATTAATTCTTTTGCAGTCAAATAACATTTGGAGGTTAGAGCTGTTAAACCATTAATTCATGGAATTAATGAAAAGCATAGGTTCACATGCTCGAATAGATATTTAGGCATTTCTATAAGATATCTTCACATCTCAGATTCATTTGTGTGCCAATGTTTTAAACAACCAATCAAATATGTTTTGTAAATTGTGATTAATTCCTTTTCATGCTATAAACATCCTTCTGAGTTAAAGATTAATTTTTTTTGAAAGCTTCAAACATTATAGGGGGAAAACCAAAATGAAATTTTTTACGATGTGATATCCCAATCGCAATCTCGGTGAAACTGGATGGTGAAAGGAAATGGTTGCTAGAAAAAGTGTGATGTGATGCGATGTACCACATTAGGGAAATGAAAACGAGGGTAGATCGAATGATGAAAGAATGGAAATTTGATTTGAAATTTTTGATTAACTACATGGAAAAGGTGGGTCCCAAAGTTTATCTTTCATGAAACATGATTTGGTCAGAAGTGATTTTCCTTTTATTGATATCGCATCGCAAATTCATTTGGAGTGGCTTAAGATGTCACATGTTGTCTTCACGATTTTTCGATTGCGATTTGCAACTGCATTTATTTTGAATTTTCTACCTCAGTTACCTTTAGATAATAAAATTGATGCCCTTTAGCTTTTCTAACTCCTATTTCTATTTTAATCAATCAGTTAAGGGTCTTATTTTTTCTAGTCTAAAATTTTTAAAAGGGTCCCCATTGTTTTTCTAAGGTAACTACTCTAAAATAATAGGCGTTGTTGAATAGCACAATAGGTGTACATATTGATTGAAGACACACATCGAGATATGAAAAGTGACTTTATGAGAGATTCTAAAGTGAAGGGAATAAATTTCAAATGTGATAAAACTTGATTCCAAGGGATCAAATTCCCTAATAACATTCAACAAGGCTTTTTTTGTGTTCGACAACTCTACACAACCCCTAGAGTAGACATGGCACAAGGTTCTTGGGATAAATCCTCAATAATACTATAGTGTTGGGCAACTCTTGCATTGGGATTGTGTTTCAAATTACAAATAAAATACTTGGGAGGTAAAAATATTGGTTCCAAAGGCTTATCTAATATAAGAGGCCCATTAGGCACAACAAGGGTGACCAAGTCCTTAGAAATAGAACTTGAATACAGAGTGTTATAATATTTATCTCTTTTATAAAAGTCAATTTTCTCATTACACATGAGATTAGGCCCACTGCTTCTAGGAGGAAAATAGTTCCCCCTATTTCCCCCTTGCACATGTGGGAGAGAATGAGCAACCATTTTTTGTTGTGGTTCGGTAGGGAATGGATGAGTTAAGAGAAATGACTGTTGTGTGGATGTCAGTGGCATAAGGAGATGATTAAACTCATCCATACATGGGAAATATTGAGTCAAATTATCTCCCTGACAAATTTTACAAGGGAATTTAACCTGAATTTTTTTTCTCATTTGTGCCCCCACCTTGGTTGGGTTGGTTTTGTGTAGTCTCATGAGTAGGTTTAGAGTTATTATTTTGTTTAATTTATTTTTCCTTCTAGGTTGTTGAGGATTTTTTGGTATTTTTTGCTGCATCATATGAATCTCAATAATATTCTTAGAACATTGTTATTATTGAGAACTAAACACACTTGTTGAGGCTTGGGATGTGATAATCAATCTCCCCAGTTTAGTGGATAATTGGCTCATAGCATTAGAATAAATGGAACCAATGAAACCATTATAATGCTATCCTAGTTTGGGTAATGGTGGATCAGATGAAGGGAAAGGAGAATTAGGGATGAAATCATATAAAGTGTCTGATTAAGAATAAATCAAATCAAGGTGTTGAGCATGTAAAATTTCCCACTCCTCAGTAGCCTCCTCAGCCATGGCAACATCCTTGGCTATAGGCGAAAGCAAGGAATATTAGTTAAAGTAGTATTTAAGCAGTTGTTTAAGAAGCTTAGTCCTAAATAACCTCTTTCATCTCCTCCACTCATGAATGTGATTCAAAATGTGAGTAGATTTCTCTTGTTTAGGTGTGGGAAGGAGGTTGGTCCCAAGATCTTTCCATGTAGGTATTTTAAAATGATTAAAAAAGGTATGGGAAAAATACGTATAAATTAATAGAATTTTTCTACTACTGATGAATTCAAACTAAAAAAAGAGATTACAAATTTCATCTACAATACTACGTAATGGATATCATAATTTAGAAACACATGCAATGACATGAAACCATTAAAACCACAAGAACATAATGATTTTATATGGGAACCAAACTAGGAAAAACCCTTCCACTGGTTTTCATTAATAAGATGAGAATGAAAAACTATTATAATGTCTTGCTTCAATCCTGAAGCACAGCCTACACTGTAAACCTATTCTCCTACTAATTGTCTTTCTTTGGACAACGCTTAGCCAATTAAAGTCACCTACTTCCTCCTATGTCATAGCGTAATTCAGGATAATTTGAGCTCCTAGATAATAGGGGAATTCCCTATTTCCTTATGCAAATCCAAAGGAGTAGATCACTTGCTTAATTATCAAGCCTGTATACTCAAATAGTATACAATTGATGATTAAAATGTGCCTTTTCCTCCACTCTAGTTAAGCAATTCATATTCAATGCATGTCTCGCCTATTTTTAGCTAATTGACTAGTTTAACTAAGAGATTATTGAATTAACAAAAATTATACTACTTAGCTGAACTTCAACTGATTCAATTAGTAATTAGATCTTAGTTAACTGAGTTCAACTGAAGATAACTGAAAAATATTGTTAAATTTTAGAAAACACTATATGCATAACTCTAGTCCAATTCCACAGACTCAAATTTGTTGATTTAACTAAGTGACAAGGCCATGTCTCTTAAGTTAATTTCCATCCAACTAATCCTGATGATGTTGAAAGTCAAATTTCTCAAATTGACTAAGGTACAATTATATCAAATTGAGCCTTTCTTGCTACATTTTCTAACAAACTCTTAGCAAGAAAGGGATTTTGAACCGCCACTCTCCTGCACCTGTGGAATTTAAATTTTCCTCTTGACAATACCTTTTTCAACATATTTGCATCCTCCTCCTTAGTCATAATTTATTTTAGCATCATAATTATAAGCTACACATAATCCTGCAAATTATGGGGCCTAATATCAATGTGCTTGGACCTGTCATGAAACATCGAATTCTCATAGATTTTAATACAACTCTGATTATCACAGTAAATCACTTTTGAATCCATGCCTTGACTAAAAATACCATAAGTAATTTCCTCATCCATATGGCCTCACATTCTTCTTGATTTGAAGCCATGTATTCAATCTCTGCTGATTTGAGTGCCACAGGCCTTTGCTTCTTGCTATACCAAGAAATAATTGCAGACCCAACATTGAATATAGCACCTGAAGTAAATTTCTTGTCTGATGGACTCCCTACCCAATTTTATTTAATGAAGCCATGGAGACTCACTCCATCCATCCTCTTATACCATAACCCATACTCAGTTGTGCCTTTGAGGTATCTTAACACATGTGTTGTTTCCTTCCAATACAACTTGGTAGGCTTCACTATGGATTGAATCAATTGATTAACTGCATAATATATGTCGATCATTGTGTTCACCAGATACATCAAGGATCCTAAAAGTTGTATGTATATGGTAGCATCTAATTCCTCTCCTAAATAGGCATCCTCATTTTTAGCTAGAGGAGTATCCATAGGATTAAAATTCTCCATGTGAAAACTATGAAGTATTTTAGAGGAATACTTCCCCTAAATTGTAAACAACTTACCATCATCATGCCATACTTCCAACCTAAGTAAGTAAGGCATCAATCCTATGTATTTCATCTTGAATTAGCTTTGAAGGTCCTCCTTACAAGATTGGATCAACTTCTCATCCCCTATAAGTATCAAGTCATCAACATACAAAACCAATATAAGAAATTTGTCATCTACCACAATATGATAGATATTGGCATCTTCTTTACTTTCGGTGAAGCCCAATCCACTGAGAAATGTGTCGATTTGAGAGAACCATGCTGAGGGACCATGTTTGAGAACATAAAGGGCTCTCATGAGTATACACACATGTGTCTCCCTAACATATGCCTTAAATCCCTCTAGATACTCTATGTAAATTTGTTTTCAGCAACACCATTAAGGAAGGCGAACTGCACATCCATCTGTTGGATCTTCCACCCCATTTACACAATTAATTTTAGAATGGTTATGATCGAGGAATATATTTCCACTAGGGAAAATGTTTCCTCATTTTCCACTCCCTCTACCTGTGAGAAGACTTTGGCCACAAATATGGCCTTTTACTTATTTATTCTACTAGCCGTTGTATGATTAACTTTGTAAATCCATTTGGAACTATCCATTAACTTGTTCACAGGTTTCGACACCACCTCCCATACATTTTTCTTCATTATGGAGTCATAATCCTCTACCATGGCATAAACCAAGACTATTTGAGAAAATTCTTCCTCAAGGAAGAAGGCTCTGGCCCGATGAGTTCTGTCATCAAATCCATATAACCAGAGTATCTATCTGGTGACCTCCTATTCCTATGAAAAGAAAAAGGAGCTCCCACATTATCTCGTGCATCATTTACCAATCTATCAACTTATCTAGTTATCTTCCTCTCCTCTCAAGAATATTTTGGTTGAGTGAGTGCCTCCACTCGGCCTCTTCTTTTCTCCTCCACATGTGGCTTCTCCAAAACATCCTGAAGCTCTGCATGAGGCTCCTCCTTTGGAACTTCAGGCTCCTCCTCTGGTGGATACTCAAATCTCTCTCTAGAGAGCATATCATACCCTTCTCCTCATAAAAAATGACATCTATCCTCACTAATTTCACGCTGAGCGAGGGAAAATAAACCCTATAGTTATGTGGAGTCTCTATGTATCCTACAAATACTCACATCTCATTTTTAAGCTCTAATTTATTCCTACTATCATTGGAGACATGAAAATACACAGTAGCTCCAAAAATTAAAAAATGAGATACATCTGGCTTCCTCCCAGAGAAATATTCTTTGGGTGTGTCATGCTAAGTCGTCTATGAGGTCTTATATTTTTTAAATAAAAGGTGGTGTTGCATGCATCTTATCATAGATGTAATGGCATCCCTTGATCACACAGCATGCCTTTTTTTTTCTCCCACTATGCTTTTGTTCTTCCTTTCAACCACCACATTTTGTTGTGGGTTATGGGGTGCTTTCAATTATCTTCTAATACCTTCTTTGGAACAAAATTACTTGAAGGTGTTAGAAACAAATTATCCCCCATTGTTAGTTCTCAGGGCTTTCAATTTATGACTAGTCTCTTTTTTCAGCCAATGATTTGAATTCAATAAATTTTGAAAACACTTCATCCTTTTACCTCATGAAGAAAATCCAACACTTTCTAGGAGAGTCATCAACAAAAACTACATAATACTTATGTTTATTGTAGAGGTTGTAGAAAAGGGTTCACATATATCAGAGTGGAATCCCTCCAATATTTCCCCCACTCTATTATCTTGGCCCTGGAATGTGGACTTGAGATATTTCCCCAATGTGCATCCCTTGCAGACATCATGTTGGTCAAGGGTGCATTTTGAAAGACTAGTGGTAAACTATTACATGATATTTAAGGCCCCATGGTGTAAGTGTCCCATGCACTTGTGATAGAGTTCTCCAACATATTGACTCTACACTTTTTTTCCTTGCTACTTAGTGTAGTGCAAGCTTCTACCTAAATCTTGTAGAGATTTTTCACTCTAAATCCATTATGTTTCACTTGCCCCTTAATGAAAACAACATCATAGCCTCGATAATCTAATATAATTAGAAAGATAAAATTATTCTTCATCCTAGATACATACATGACATATTTTAGATGAATATGGGAGCCTGATTCCTCTTAAAGGTCACAGTTCAAAATCCTTTGGTATTATACCTCCCATCTTCCCCAAGTTCTATGTGCATCTAGAGATCCTTCTCCTCTAGGTTACTAGAGAATAATTTGCATCTCATCATATGAAACGAGGCACCTTAGTATATATACCACATATTCCCCATTACAATGCTTATCAAGCTTGCAACCAGGGTGAATTTGAATTTGAATTGTGAGCCAAGTAATTCACCTCCTTCTCCACATAAAGGATTCTTGTTAGACTGCTTGTGTGAACACTTACTGCATAGTTCCCATATTCATGGCGGTGAAAACATTTTATCTTGCTTAGGTCATTCATATTTACATTGTTCTGGATGGACTCTAGCTTGCTTTAGGCCTTCTTACCCGTATCTTTCTTTCCCTTCCCAACCAAGAAAAAAGTATCTTCCTCCTCAACTTCAGATGTTACTCCATCTCTAGTGTTCATTTGAATTTCACCCTGCACCAAATTTGACTAAAGTCTCTCCCAATTAGGAAATTTGTCCCTCCCATTTACAGATTTTTGGTAGCTATGCCAGGATTTTGGAAGGCATAGAAGAGCTAGGCTAACTATCTCGGATGAGGAAACATTTTCTCCTACTCCTCCAAGTTCATCTCAAACTTGAGTGAACTTGGAGAGGTGTTGTGGAATGATTTCATTTTTCTACAATAAGATGTTTTTGAGATTGTCCCTCAATGCCAATTTCCTCACATCGTTTATATTTTTGAATAACTCAGTGAGGGTATTACATATAAAAAATGGAGTTTCATTTCCATGTGAATTCAAGACTATGTGGTCTCTCACACCCTCCAGGATGATCCGCTTGGATTTTGCGGTATCCTTATTCCAATGGGATAATTTTTGTGCATCTGATACCGCTGGTTTTGGAATGTCAATTTTGGTGTAATACAATGCTCCATTATCATCTGTAATATTCCCAATTAGCCCAAGCTAATAGGAATATTCCTTTTTATTTTCATTTTCTTGTTCAAGAATAAAATTGTAAAGGAGGACAAATTAAACTCCTAAAAATAGCAAAATAAATCAATGCCAATATGAACAAGGCTAAATCTGGGTTGCTTTAATGAAACTCCTTCATGTGTGAAATGGGATTGTGACAATTGACTGGGTCAATAGGACCAAATCTACAACGTTGTTCAGATGCAATGTACCAAGATGAACAATGCAGATCTAGTTGGAGGTTCCAAATGTGAAATGAGCTAAACCTTTGAGATGGTTTAGGGTTTTGCAAGGCTTTCATCCTATAAATTAAAGAGGAGAGCAACATGAGAAGGTTGTTGAACATATTGTATTGAAAATAATTTTCTTCTTAGACACTTCTCATTCTCTAGCTGTTTAGCTGAGAATAGTGTTGTTTAGCACAAGGATCTCATGTTTAGGATTCCCTCTTTTTCCTTGAGAGGCCTCTTAGAAGAGTCTTGTATTTCTCATCCACTCTCAGGAATTTGGCCAAGCTTCTACTTCCAACCACAATTCAGATCCTATTGAGGTTTTGATTGTTTTTGTGAGCTGCAGCAAGTGGAAACACTAGATCTTCTCAGATGTAGATTATACTAGTGCCTCTTCTCAGTGAGTGTGTCTTTTAACCTCCTGGAAGAATGTATTAGCTATTGGGGCTTTAGATTTTGATCTTGGCATCAAACCAACCTATGATTCAAGTTTACAGCATATTTTATCCTCTTAGACTACGTTATTTCCAGTTGCAGAGTTGCAGGGTATTCCGGCATTCATTTGGAGAAGTGATCTCTGGTGGATGGATCCTTCCTTCACCATGGTGATCCATGGATTAGCCATATAATCCATGTATACCTCATATCTGATATATTTACTGTTATGTTCACTTCATATTTTCTGAATCATTCTACAAATCTGCTGTAGTAAAACTCAGATTTGATCCTGTTCTTTCATGTAATGATGAAAACCCCAAGGGGTATGTATAATAAATACATTCTCCATATGGATCTGTTTTAGATCTAATTTTTTTATGTATTATCTTGCTCTAGATCTAATTTATAAGCTACTGCTATAGTATAGTACGTTTTTCAGATCTATATCTATAGATCTTCACTTTTATACAGTGTATCTCATGAAACCCTTGCTGGGTTATCCTATTTGATGTATAAATGAGCTGAATCTCCATTTTTCTTCATGCTCTCATGTAATAAACTCCAGATTTGATAGTCAAGATATTTTGTATTCAAACCCTTTAGAAAATCACGCTGCAAAAACTTCATTTAATTTCTATTGAGTCAAGTCATGGGGTTTGGGCATTTTTAAGCCATATCGGGAGTGGGAGATCTGTTTAACATAGCTAGAGTCATTTGGTTTTGCTAAAATTTAGTATGTGAGTCCCACATGACCTAAGCTACGAGATCCCACCATCACTTTCCCTTATTTTTACACACATCTCTGAAATTAACCTTTTTAGGGCATAAATTGCTGCTTTCCCCCATATTTTGCGGGTAGAATGGATTATACTTCATGTTTTTGTACATAAAATTGATTCTTAAGTGTTTATTAACATATTTTTTTGTTGAAAGCTTGCTGATATTCCAATATTGTGTTTACATACTGCTGCAACCCTTTCTTGGGCAATATTCAAGCCATACTAGGTGTGGGAGGCCTGTTTTCCTCACCTAGCTTGACTGGTTTCTGATCTCCTTTTGGATTTGGGTCTTAGATTATTATATATAAGGAATCCAAGGGATTATCTTGGTTGCTAAAGCACACATCCCTAAAAAATGTGTTTTTCAGCCCTGTCTTGCTAAGCAGTCCCTTTTTGGGATATTACAGTGGTATCAGAGCATGACCTTTGGCTTAGCCCATGAGTTTCATCCATAAGAATATATAAGAGATTAAGATGATGAAGAGGATGAGCTTTCTCTCATAATTTTTCAGATCCAGAAAGGACCTCTCCAAGGAGGTCAAGAAGATGGAAGAAGAAGAAGAGGAAGGACCATACACTTCCTATTCTCAAAGAGAAGAAGGCATGAAGCATGAAAAACAACTGGAATTCAAAATTCTAATTGAGTACCTTGCTGAATACAAAGCTAAACCTAAAGCCTTCAAGGAGACTCTAGCTTTACCAAAATTTATTCCGTTGGAAGAAGAAAGAAGACCCCACAGCTATGGGATGATGAGAGGCAATAGATTTCTATTGTCCACCTTTGATGGATCACTCACATGTGCAGTAGAGGCTTGGGTGATGAAGCTATAGGCTTTCTTCCTGCTGCATCATGTAGTAGAAAGAAAGGTCGTAGAAATTGCAGCACTGCACCTTGAAGGTGAAGCAAATATTTGGTGGTTCAACCATTTGAGCCATGCAAGGGTTTCTACTCTTGTTGAGTTTTCTCAAAGAATGATCAGGAGATTTGGCAGAAGGAGGGAGGAGCCCTCACCACCAGTTGAAGAGGAATGTACTAGTGTTGTTGTAGCCATGGAGGAGTAGCCTTCGTCTTCCGCAGTTTGGGAAGGCAACACATATGAAGAGGAGACTCCTGAAGCCTTGCAAGGAGCTTCCAAATTTCACCAAGGTATGATTAAATGTCCATCTCTTGTCATTTCAGCAAACATTATGGATGGTTCCACATCACTGCATACTGTCAAATTAGAGAAACAGAATTGCACTGCGCTGTACAAGAGTAGTGATGAAGAAAAGAGGAATCATTCCTTATGGGAGCATTCACATGGTAGCTTCATTCATGAAGCAATGGAGGAAGGAATGGTAGATGGTAGACATCTTTAAGTGAGAAACCCTTTCTCCTTTCTAGATGACACTTTCTCAATGAGCACTCCCCAACTCAAAGAGAAACTTCTACCTACAGCGAATCCAAGGCCTCTTTGGTTTTGAAAGGCCATGCATGAGGAGGAAATCTCATGGAGAGATTTCATTGGAGGTGCACTTCAACACATCATGAAGTACATGGTTCGTCAATAGTCTGAGGAGGCTCTTTCCTTCTCACACTTGGATCTTCATGGATTCAAGGAGGAACAGATAGATGATGGAGGACATCTTTGGATGGATAACATCTCTCATGTTTGTGTTGGACACTTCTTGAGCCATACACATCATGATGGGAGGTTTTTTCCTACCACCTATTTGGGTCCTTATGGGATCAAATTGATCCTTGAGGAGATTGCATTTCAACATCCCATGAAATGCAAGAGCAGAAATCTGATTTGGGAGAATGATAGCCTTCCTTGGGAGAGTGGTAAGGAAGAACAAGATGGAAGGCACCCTCATATGGATGGATGCGTGTGGATGATGAGCACGGAGCTGGAAAGATACTTGCAAATCTATGATACTGGGCAACAGGAGGCTTGGTTGCATTGGTTACTCTTGAAAGAGTTTGGTCATCATCCTCTTTCCAAGGGTATGTGGTAGGATACTTGCATCATGGGGCAGCAAGGAGTATGGACACATTGTGTTAACATAACATTATTCATGTCAATCACCATATTTTCACTACATGATTTAGATTATGGAAGTATGAGGAGGTGGAAAAATATTTTGTTGCTTGGGAGGTTCTTGGGATAGCAAGGGCAGATTTTCTCTCACAGTTTTCATGATGTTGCAGGAGTAGAAGATAGCACTATCATAGTGCAAAGGGGCTACTCCTTGGCCTTATATGTTCAAGAGGTTATTTCCCCATGGGAGAGAATTCTTATGTGTAGCAACATTATGGGAGATTCCTTTGACATTCTGCATGTCAAAGATTGGATCCATAAGTTGGAGGGAGCCTATTTGCATAGGCCAACATCATTTCCATTTTGGAGCAGGGTTTTATTGATGGAGTATCCCCAAGATCACTTCACACTTGATGCACTTGATGGGAAAAAATGAGGTAAGGAAGATGAGGTAGTAGATGGGGACATCTATTACTATGATGTACTCTTCTTGTCTTGGGTTTACAAGCATGAGGGAGAGGATTTGCAGGCAACACTTGGTTCATTTCTCTTCATGGAAGTGTGCCAAACTACTATGGAGGATCTGTTCATGGATCCATGTGTCTTCTTACTTCCAACATATGGTGAGAGATTTGTTTGTGCAACACAATATTTGCATGCTCTTACCATCTCTTGGCGGTGTATTGCTCCACAAGTAAGCAAGCTTTTGATTTTTCTCTATGATCAATGTTGGGCCACTAAGAATGTTGAATTTGGCCACTCCCTTGATGTGAAAAGGGGGATTTATTTTCATGATGGGTGCTTCCCCAAGGCACCAAATATATCTCACATTTTCTGCAACAGTGAGATGACTTGGGCAGAAATTAAGAGGTGGGAAAACCACTTACCACATCTTGTTTTGATGCAGGCAAGGGATGCTCTGTGTTGGTTCCACATATGGGACTATGATCCACCTCCATGTACACATGTTTCTGTTTATTTGTACATTTTTTTGATCCCCTATATTGATGATGAGCTTGTACTTTTCATGGGGATGAATGGAGGAAGGAGGGAAGGCATGCATGTGCCCTATGGGATGACTACACTCCCTGTAATTTATGTTTTTTATTTCAGGGAGGGCATTGGGAAAACCATGGTTGTTTCATGTGATTCATTGTTTCCTTATGGGAGGGGTTGTTTTCACCTCATGAGGACATTGTTGGGACAAGGCATAGATGGATAGTTTGGTGATAACTTAGCTTATGAGAGAAGCTTATCCTTTGTTTGTGACACCAATGGAGGAGGAGATGAGTTGCAGCACTCACCTTGTTAGTTTCTTGAGGACAAGAAACATTTTGGAGGGGAGGACTGTAATGTTCCTAATTAGCCCAAGCTAATATGAATATTCCTTTTTATTTTCATTTTCTTGTTCAAGATTAAAATTGTAAAGGAGGAAAAATTAAACTCCTAAAAATAGCAAAATAAATCAATGCCCATATGAACAAGGCTAAATCTGGGCTGCTTTATTGAAACTCCTTCATGTGTGAAAGGGGATTGTGAAAATTGACTGGGTAAACAAGACCAAATATATAGCGCTATCCAGATGCAATGTACCAAGATAAAAAATGCAAATCTAGTTGGAGGTTGCAAATGTGAAAGGAGCTAAACCTTTGAGATGGTTTAGGGTTTTTCAAGGCTTTCATCCTATAAATAAAAGAGGAGAGCAGCATGAGAAGGTTGTTGAACATATTGTATTGACACTTCTCATTCTCTAGCTGTTTAGTTGAGAATAGTGTTGTTTAGCACAAGGATCTCCTGTTTAGGATTCTTTCTCTTTCCTTGAGAGGCCTCTTGGAAGAGTCTTGTATTTATCATCCACTATCAGGAATTTGGCCAAGCTTCTACTTCCAACGAAAATTTAGATCCTATTGAGGGGTTGATTTTTTTTGTGAGCTGCAGCAAGTGGAAACAATAGATCTGCTCAGACCTAGATTATACTAGTGCCTCTTCTCAATGAGTGTGTCTTTTAACCTCCTAGAAGAGTGTATTAGTTGTTGGGGCTTCAGATTTTGATCTTGGCATCAAGCCAACCTGTGCTTCAAGCTTACAACGTATTTTATCCTCTTGGACTGCGTTATTTCCAATTGCAGAGTTGCAGGGTATTTTGACATTCATTTGGAGAGGTGATCTCTGGTGGATGGATCCTTCCTTCACTATGGTGATCCATGGATTAGCCATCTAATCCATGTCTACTTCAGATCTGATCTATTTACTGTTATGTTCACTTCAGATTTTCTAAATCATTCTGCAGATCTGCTGCAGTAAAATTCAGATCTACTCATGTTCTTTCATGTAATGCTGAAAAACCCAAGGGGTATGTATAATAAATACATTCTCCATATGGATCTGCTGTAGATCTAATTGTTTATGTATTATCTTGCTCTAGATCTAAGTTATAAGCTACTGCTGCAGTGTACTACATTTTTCAGATCTAGATCTGCAGATCTGCACTTTTATATAGTTTATCTCATGAAACCCTTGCCAGGTTATCCTCTTTGATGTATAAAGGAGAAGAATCTCCATTTTTCTTAATTCTCTCATGTAATAAACTCCAGATCTAATAGTCTTGCTAACGATTCCATTTTTGGGATATTAAATCATCAAGTAAAACTTCCATCTTGTAGAAATTAATTTTAGATTCAATATTTCTCATGTAATTTTATAAAACATAAGACAAATCTACTTCTACTCATTTGTGAAATCAAGTCATGATTGAGAAGAAATATAAAAAACATGTGACATGAGTCAATACAAATAACACAAGGATATATCTAGGGGAAAGCCACTACTCAAACCCCTTCCTATCGGTATTGCGTTAATTATAGATTAGAGGAGAAATACAATTCTTGTTCAAGTTTGAACAATCTCTGCACTAGTACAATCTATGTCACTGCTTCACAAGTTGCCTCTGGTCAATACTTAACCAATTTCCTTCCTTCCCAAGTTCCTATTTCCTTGCAATTTTTCCTTGAGAATTAGACCCTATTATTTATGGAAATTCCTCATCCATAACTGCACAATCCCTCTAAGTCCTTCTCTGACTGCATGCACCACATGTACAACTTGGATAACTATACAATTGATAGTACATTTCCCTTGAAATCCAGTTAACTTGGATAACTATACAATTGATGTATGCATGAGTTAATTATGGCTTATTTATTAGTTAACTGGTTAATAAATGAGTACACGCACGACTGCTAGACCTCTCACTAGTTCCTCCAACAATTGGAACTAGTTTAACTGACATTAACTCAATTTAACTAAATTAAATTCTTACAACTCAAATTAAACTCAACCTAGGCTCTTAAAATTTATGAGACAATATACATGACTCAAGCTAGGCCCTCAACTCTAATTAACTAATAAAAATAGCTAAAACTAACTTAGTTAACCTATTCTTAGTGTCTTGCGATGTGGAATTAAAAATTTATCCTAATTTAATTCAAGGTAAAATTAAATCAAGATTTTCTTCTTGTCATTTTCAACACTCTGTATCAACAAGAAAGGGATTTACATCTACCCTGATCCGAAAACTTTGGAACTTATTCCATGAAAAACGTCCCACTATTGTTGCTTCTACTGCAACATTTTCAACTAATAATAATAAGTAAAAAGAATCATTGAATCAATCTGCAATTGTCTACTGGGAAAATTGTGTTGATTCTAACTATGTTACTGAGCCATTTTCTCTGTTGTCAACACTATTTTTTAGTCTTCAGTATCTGACTGATATTGAATATTGTGGGCCCCCGTAGAAAATTAATGATCCATGAGATGAAGAAACCTCAATGGACCCAACCGAAATTTCTGTGCTTATGGGACTATTTCTTCACATCACCCCACCTCACTCCTGAAGGTATGGCTGCAAGTGCTCCCTCTTCCAACTTGGCTCAAACTTCCCCCCTATTGGAGGTATGTCCTTGATTGGAGGTTTCCACTGGGCATCCTATATGTTTTCCATATGTTGCTACTCCACATATTTCTAAGGCTGCTTCTAAGGCTCCATGTTGAGAGGTAATTCATGCTCCCTCTCAACCACCAAGTATCTAGCCTTTTCCTTTTTCCTTAAAGATTTGCATGAATCTTCTACCTCAAGTGCATACATTTTCTTGACTCACACATTGATATTCTTCACATGTCCCATGGGGATATTTCTAAGGAAAACCTTCCATTTTATAAATATCAGATCATAACCACGGTCTTCCAATACCACGACGGAAAAGAATTATTCTCTATTCTTGAAACAAACATCACATCCTTGATTCCACATAGGGAGATGGAATCCCTCTGAAAAGTAACAATACCGATACTGATTGCGCTATACCTCCCATCATCTCCAAAATCTATGCTCTACTTGAAGCATTTATCCTCCAAGTCACTAAAGAGATCTCTATTCTCTGTCATATCGAATGAGGCACCACTATCGAGATACCACATACTTCTCATTACTATTATTTACATGCATGCAATGAGAGTAAAATCGAGCTCAAATTGTGAATCTAGAGATTCACCTTCTTTAGCTACTACAATATCTTTCTTTCTTGCCTTCTTCTGTGGACATTTCGTGGCATAGTGAATAAATTCATGAAATTGAAAGAACTTGATGTTGGAAAAGTATTTCTTCTTACCCTACTCACCTTGGGACTTATTTCCCTTGGATTTATTTCCTTTTCTGACTAATGCAAGGTCCTCTTCTAGTTCTTTGGTTGAGGTCTCATCTTATTTGTCCTGCCTTATTTATTCCTGCACTAGATCAGACCATTACCACTCCCAACTTGGTAGTTTAGCTCTACCACTAAGAGAATATTGATAGTTTTGCTAGCTCTTTAGAAGACCCAACAGAACTAGAGCTAACACATATTCTTCTGGAACATTAATATCTACCCCACTGAGTTCATCACGACATTGTGTAAACTTGCTTAGGTATTGTGGAATTGTGACATTCTTCCGCATTTTGATGCTACGAAGCTTTTCCTTCGGTACTAGCTTCTTGTGGTCACTGGTATTCTCAAACAAGTCCGTTAGTGTTTCCACATCATGAATGGAGTTTCTTTCCCATGGATATTCAATACAATATGATATCAAACTCCTTGCTTTAGCTACATCCTTCTTCCACTTAGCAAGATCATGGGCATCAACCACTACGAGTTTAACTACACATGTATTGATGTAATATAGTATCCCATTATCACGTAATACCTCCTCCTTACGGATCTTCCATAAAAAAATATTTGTGGTTCCTTCCAGAGAATACCCGACCCTGAGTCTGGTGGAATTCATCTTCTCTGTATTAGAGAAATCCTGCAATAATGATATTGAAATTAAAACCTCCTACATAAACTTTTATTTCTCTTCTCTACTGTGATTATATCTCTGATACCATGCAGAAATTAATTGTATATTCAATACTTCTCATCTAATTTTCTAAAACATAAGACAAATCTACTTCTACTCATCTGCGGAAAGAAATTCAAAATTGAGAAGAAATATCAAAAAAATCTAACATGAATAAATACACATAACATGAAGATATATCTAGGGGAAAGCCACTACTAAAAACCCCTTCCTATATGTATTTCATTAATCAAATAATAGAGGAGAAATACAAGGATTGTTCAAGTCTTAACAATCTCTACACTAGTACAATCTACCTCACTACTTCACAAGCTTCCTCTAGTCAATACTTAACCATTTTCCTACTTGCCAAAGTCCCTATTTCTTTGCACTATTTCCTTGGGAGTTAGCCCCTATTATTTAGGAAAATTCCTCACCCATAACTCCACAATCCCTATAGGTCCTTCTACGATTTCATGCACCACTTGTACAAGTTACTTGGATAATTATAAAAGTGATAATACATTGCCCTTGAACTCCAATCTCAACTGGGTAACTCATATTTCATGCATGCATGTGATAATTATGGTTGGTTTCTCAATTAACTAGTTGATCACTTAGTAAACAACCCACTACTAGACCTCCCACTAGTTCCTCCAATAGTTGGAACTAGTTTAACTAAATTACATTATTAAAATTCAAATTAAACTAAAATTAGGCTCATAAAATTTAGGGGACACTCTACATGACCCAAGTTAGGCCCTCAACTCGAATTAACTAAGCCAAATAGGTCAAAATAACTTAGTTAACACATTCTTATTGTCTTGTGACGTTGAATTACAATTTTATCCTAATTTAATTCAAGGGAAAATTAAATCAGTATTTTCTTGTTTCCATTTTCAACACATATTGTCCTTCCAAGCTATGAAATTCTAGATTCCTTTTCGAGCAACCTCCAAACTCAATATTTTGAAAGACATTTTCTCGCACAAAAGAAAATTACTTCACTAAATTCGTAAATCAAAATTCTTAAGGAAGAAAATATATTGATTGGTTTCTAATGTGATTTCGAGCTTTGATACCATGTATAAATTAATATAAAATTGCTACTATTGATGAATTTGAACTGAAAACTAGAGATTACAAATTTACTCTTAATATTGCGGAATGGAAAACACAATTTAGAAACACATGCAACCATCAAAACCACAAGAACACAATGATTTTATAGGGAAATCAACTAAGAAAAACCCCTGCACTTCTTTTCATTAATTATATGAGAATGAGAAACTATTACAATGTCCTTCTTCAATATTGAAACACACACTGCATTGTAAACCTATTCTCTCATTGAATATCCTTCTCTGGCCAACACTTAGCCAATTCAAGCCACCAACTTCCTCCTATTTCCTTGTGCAATTCAATGAAAATTGAGCTCCTAAATAATAGGGGAATTCCCTATTTCCTTGCACAAATTCCAAAGAATAGACCAACTGCTTAATTTCCAAGAATGTACACTCAACTAGTATAAAATTGATGATTACAATGTGATTTTTCATCCACTATAGCTAGGAAATTAGAATTACATACATTTCTGGGCTATTTTTATATGACTTACTAGTTTAACCGAGAGATGAGTGAGTTAAAAATTGTTCTACCACTCAGTTGTGATTTAACTGACTCAATTAGCAACTAGAGCTCAGTTAATTGAGTTCAAATGAAAAAAACCGAACTAAATTGCTAAATTTTAGCAATCACTACTTGCCCAACTCTACTCCAAGCCTACAAACTCAAATTTGTTGATCTAAATAAGTGACAAGGCCATGTCACTCAAGCTAACTACCATCCAAGTCAAATTACTGATGTGGAAAATCGAATTACTCAATTTGACTAAGGCACAAGTCAAATTGAGCCTTTCTTGCTATAATTTGTAACAAAAGAAGCATAGTCACTATAAGGCACCTTGTCAAGTTCAATGTTCCATTTAGAAACATCACTCCCATGGTTCATTGGGAAAGACACAATCATACAAAATCATCCACCAAGAAATTTGAATAACACCATAAATGGTAGGTGGTAATTGGTGTGTTCAAGTTTTCTGCCATATTTCCTTCGAATTTATGAATAACATAAGGTAATTTTGTAGGCATAAATGGACACCTAGGATCATGGCACATGGGGTCATTCACAAGTTTTTCCAAATTAAGTGTGGCTAGAAGTGCAAGTTGCTTTTGATTAAATGGATCAAGAGGTAAAAACATACCCCCTAATGGACCTTGTGGTGCCTCCATAGCATAGTTACTTGCAGAAGATAATGGACCAAGGGAATATTTTATCATAATAAATTGAACTCTCAGGTCAATATATGTCATGAAATTATATTTTATGCTAGGGGAAATGGCCCAAGGGAATAATGGACTCCAAAAGGCATGAATTCTCATGGGAGTGTACCCAACATTGGAAGAATGACCTACCTATTCAAAATAATTTCCATAACCATATGAACTCATTGTCATAGTGGTACTAGTGGTGTTAAGGCCACTACGTAAACTACCCCCTTATAAGGAAGGATAAACCCCATAGAAAGGCATACCACCTATCATACAACTACCCCAAGGTTGAGATGTTCCTCCAAAAACTTTAATGCCCCCTGTCTGGAAAGAACAAAAAATATATCCCCTTGTTACACTAAAAACTGTCATCCTGACATTTTGCTATGAGTATGAGCTCATTATTACTCATACTTCCTCCTTTTGCAAGTCTAACATATCAATTCCTCATGTCAAGCTTTCAAAATCAGAGAAAAGTTCCTAAAAATCCCCTAAACATTGGTATCGCACTTTCTCTATTCATTGATTGCGGTCCCGCACCTAAAGTTCAGCTTGCCTACGGAACCATACCGCACGTTCTTTGTGTTATGGGTGCGGACCTCTGTAAAACTCAAAAAGGCGAGAAAGTAAAGATAAAAAGTTGATTTCAGATGAATTCTAGAAGATTCTAGATGGGAATTTTTGGGAATGGATACGCTTTGAGAAGGTTCATGCATCCCTCACTTGATGGAGCTAACCCCTCGATGTAAGGAGCTAATCCCTTTGAAGGAGGATTCTATCCCTTCATATTTGGAACAGAAAACCTCCTCTTTTCCACTATAAAAAGAGGCCTTGGGTAGCCTCAAAGGGAGTTCAAGCTTTAAGATATTTGAAGTTAAATGCTGTTGAGATTCAGACTTAGCTAACTAAGACTTTCTGTGAGGTTAAATCACTCACTTCTATCTGTCTTGGTTCAAAGAGTGCAATGCTTGTCAAAGTAGAAGAGATTCCTGCTTCGGACCCCAAGAGGACCTGCACGACATCAAGGCACCGGTTGTAAAGGTTTTCTTTTATTTGAAGTTAATACAAATGTACTCATTTCTCTCATTAAACTATTTATTCATGGTTTATTTCATAAATTCCTTGATCATTATGATGAGTAAGATTTATAATAATGTCTATACAGGTGCTATGTAATCTTTTTGCTTGTTTGTGACTGCAGATTCACGAGGAACGTTCTTTCAAGTGCACGGGAAGAACTTCAACGAGATCAAGCAAGTGCTAGACATAAGGTAGGCCTTACACCTATATAGCATTTTTATGAATCTTGTATGCTTAGAGAGAGATTAGTATAATTGGCTGTTTGTTGCTAGTTACTTTTGGTACTAGAGAGATCGGTCTTGTCCGCAAGACAAATTAATCTACACAACACCCCTCTACATGTTTCTCAAAGAAAATATGCACGTATTAGGTAAATAAACTATAGGAATATATGAGCTAGGTGTAAACACCTTGTTTCCCACTGGTTTACCAGGTTTTCCCCCTTTCCAAACACAAAGGTTGAAGAATGGAGGGGCTACCAAAAAAACACAGGGAATGCCCAATGAAGAGGAATAATGTGTTGTTAATGTAGGAGGTGGGCCCTATCATGGTAATTGATGGTAACATAAACATGAAAAAAAAATTTAAACATATAAGTTGACGAGGGACCCATCTCCCCCATGGTAGATGTGCTTCTCTCACTTGACATAGGATGAGAGAACAAGGAAAAGGTTTCAGAAGTAAAAGGTTTTAGTTGCGCAAATACATGGCCAAAAGGGTTTTTCAAAGGCGAGTTTACATGTGGTTGTGAAATTTTGTAAATAAACTCAACAATAACTGAGTATCCCCTCTGAGAACCAATATTATCCCCTTCAATCTGAGTGTTTTCTAAGTCCTTTATTTTCAAAGCTATCCCACATATCCTAGGTGGCGAACCTTCCTTTTCAGGAGAAATTTTTAAGAGTCATCGAGAATTTTGAGTATTTTGGTCAGCCATAGGGAATATATTTTATTATATAACTAAATTAAAGTAAAACACCCCTATTTCCAATTATAATCAGACTAAAAAGAACACACTAAAAAATCTATGGATTCGAGCACACAATCCAAGAGATCAAAGGGATTTTACCATCGCTATAACTTGGTTGATTAGGGCCCAAGTTGAATATGAAGATATGGTTGGAAAAATTATGTTGGCCTCATTCTTAATAGCTCTTACATATGGAATCAAGTACCATTATGAGTCATGGGCTACCCCTAAGGAGAATTAAGTGACTTCTAACCAATGTTTTCCCCATGTATAGCAAGTACGTCTTATCTATCTATGAAATTTATTGAGGATTATGATAAATTTCGCAAGTGATTAATGATGGTTTTAAGCCTCTTATGTCAATTATTAAACACATAAACATGAAATAAAAGCTCATTTTTTGTAGAAAATATGAGACAAGATCACCATAACAACAAACACACAACAAAAAATGATGAAGGATTTCACTCCTCATGGGCTACGTCTCCTGCTCTAGCTTCCAAGTGTTGGGCCTCTTTCATTATGGTCAAAAAATGGTGTTTACATCAAGTTACAATGCTCAAATGTCTTCAACAGTAGCTCCAATGGCTCCAGAAATATCAAAAAGCCCTGTCAATCCTCTTTTTTCTCTCAAAAAGGAAAAAATATGCAAAAGATATCATCTCCAAAAGTTTCTTTTCTATTTGTTCTACAAATTCCCCTTTTTTTCAGCCCTAGGGAAAAATTTGTGCCTTTTTCACCAACATGGGCTGACATTTTGGCCCGGCGCTAATGGGATTCCTATCGGCAAGGAGGAAAAATGTCGCCACCTTAATCGCGTCGCTGAGGCCTCGTACCCATCTAAATTTCCGCCACATCGTGAGTCTTCCATCGTGGATCTCGTAATTTACCGCAGGCAAGGACCTGGCTTGGGTTATGACCATGGCGACCTGGTTAAAGTTGAGTTGGGTTATATGAACCCTGCCCTCGATAGGTTCTACTAACCTACATCGGTTCAACATCAACGGTGACATAAAATATAATTTGACCATGTGAGCCATGCAAGGTGGTTAAATATTCTGAAACCATCATGGTTAACATACCCACAGTAAAATTAGCTATAGAAATAATCGTTAACTTGTGTCATGTGAACCCTTCAACCCACTAGAGTTACATTCACTTGACCACCAATTTATGTAAAACGTTGAACTTTGGGTTATGTAATAAGGTTTGGTATATTAAAAAATTTGTCATATTATATATTCCTAGAATTTGGGTTAGTAGGTTTCACATGGTTCTCCGTTTTCTCTTCCAATAATCGTTGCAACATGACTTTGGTTTATGATATGTTTTAACAATAAACATATTCTAAGGCCAGGGTTAGCCCCTAACTCTTATCTATGGACCAAGTTCGGGTGTTAACCTCAGTCCCAGCCTTGATGGCATTCACATAAAATATTAAATAGGAGTGGAGATCTATATCGTTAAGAACCATGGATAATGGAGATGGGATGAGGCTTTGTTGGAATAGTTGAGGTTGTGTTTTTGACTCCTCGGGCTATTGGTTAGCCTTGCCAAAATTTTGGTGGCCACCAAGAGGCCATGTGGCAGCCTATGGGTGGCCCACATGGTCTCTCCTGCTTGGTCCACTTCACCACACCATTAACCAATCATAATCGACCTCATCTAATCCAATAAGCAACTCACAAGTTTCCAACAGGGATTTTCCAACCAAAAAAAAGTCATCCTATCAAGCCAGGTTCCAGTCAATAACACAGATTGTTGACTGTGTAGCCCTATACAACCAAAAACCCAATTTTTTTGTTATTTCTACAAAAGTACAAAACACAATTAAAGGAGCATACAGTGTCGGATTTGCATTAAACGAGTTGGGCCAGATTTAGAACGACGAGATATACGCAGTCGTTTAGGTTCTGAACCATTCTAACAACTTTGAATTTTGAACATAAAATTGATCCACTAGATCAACGTCCCCCTTGTCGTGAAATATGAAAGGTCCCTAATATTATGGCCACTATGGATACCATGTACAACAACCCAACCTAGCGGGATAATCGTTAGTTTGGTATACACGCAAGGGTAGGGTATCTAGGCCCAAAACTTCCAAAGAGATTACTGAAAGCAAGTTGTATGCCTCTCAAAGAGATCCACAAGTAATCCATGCAAACCAATGTCACCAAGACCAAGGAAGCGAGGTATAGCACTTCACTGGACTCAATGTGGCCTCATGGTTTACCCTTGTGTTAGAAGGTCTTCTCATGAAATGTGCCACTGCAAATGGATTTACAGTCCCTATCTCAAGGTTCTATTATTTTCTTATGTAGCTTTGGAGGGTAAACCTCAACACCTATTCGAAGGCCCTAAACCCTAAGTTAGTGGTTGTGTGCTACCAGAGAAAAGAAAAAATTTTGAATATTTTTTTTTTCAGAATTGATTTTAGTGGTTGTTATTTATTCAAGGGTAATTGCATGCAAATTATATGATGTGTAATTACTCATGACCAGATCTTAACAAACGCTATATGAAATGAAAATTTTTCACTTTCTCTTTCAATGAATGCTAACTATGGAAGGGAAGATAATTTTTTTTTTCCTTTTAAAAATTGACAAACAACCCCACATACTCTCAATATTCTCTTAAATTCATAAAGGAGGTATGATCCTTAAAAAAAACCTAAAAAAAAAAAGACAGAGAGAATATATCAAACAATAACCAAAACAAGTGCACCAAGCACTCTAAAGATTAAGAATTGGCTTTGATAAAGAAAATAACAAAATAAAGAGTGTATCTCGCACAAACAAACAAAAATAGGAGTGCAAAGTAAGTTTCATATTTTTAGTTAAATGCAAACAATTAAAACCATACAACCACAATGATTTGCAAAGGAAAAAAATACCCTAAGAGAAGGACAAGACTTGAGAGGCTTGAAAGTATAAAAAATTACTTATGACCCAAACAATAAAACAATTCACAAATTCTCAATCAGGACCCTAATATCTAGTTTTTCACTGCCACAATATAAATTAGAAGCAAATGCTAATATATGCAATTGAAATGGGAAGAGGAAACCCTGGAAAATACACCATAACTAAAAAAAATGAATATCCCACTCAAACATAAGCTAAAGTGTGAATCATTTTTGAGCCAATAAAATTAATAGAAAGCATATATAGAGTATCAAAAAGAGATCTTAAAGGAAACCCCTCTAAAACTCAATTTAACTAGCTAGTCACACCCAGCCTATGATAAGAAAAAACTAGAGTTAAAAATTGTAGTATGTTTATGTGACTATGTTATCTAGTCACTCTGTAATAAAATATATGTTGTGACTATAGAATCTAGAAGTTTGACCATAGTAAATCTGAGTAAAAGGAAACTTTGCAACTGAGGTCCCAGGTTCTACATTGTATGATAATGATTAATTGCATAATGTCAATATCTTGGGGGTGATTATCCAATTAATAGGGAAAATAAATGAGGAAATGATGTGTATTAGGGTCGACAAGTCAAACAATGAGAAGAGGTCCCTATTATTGACTCAAGGAGGGAAAAATAGGCTATAACAGTTGGTTCTTATGAAATTCATTATTTAGAAATTTTGGTAATAAATTTCATTAAATTATTATCAATAAAGTGTTGAATATTTTCTAATATATTTCACAAATAATCTAAAAAAGAATAAATATTTTGAGAAATATTTCTTAAACATAGACAAATTTCCCATTCTTCCTTGGTAGTACCCAGTCACTTATAAATACTATCTATGACATAGATTCTAATGATAGTTAATAATTGTATTCTCTTTGATTTTATTGAGTGTTTCATGTGTAGATACAAGTGCAGGTTTTGGGATTTAATAGCTAAAGGGGGTGTTATCACTTCCCCCTGCTTCCCAAGGCTCAGAATGGAACTGAAGGAAGGTAACCTAAAACCAACCTTTAGGTAGGTAGCTAGCCCTACCAAAACCAGAGAGGGCTCTCTCAATGTCACTTTGCAACCAAAGATATGACTAGATATATAATTATCTTAGGCTAGTGATGTAGGGCTAACTATTAACCCTGCCTTAACCTAGGATTATACTCGGAATAGAGTATATGTTCTAGTTTTTCCACATCCGAAATGATGCAGCAAGGTTGCAAAGTTACACAAAGCTGCACTGACCTGTGGGTTATGGACCCACATATACTAAGAAACACACAAAATCGAATGCCTTTATTGCAATGTCAGTAGTTTGAAGAAGATCACAGATCGCAATCCTTAACTCATCACAAATCAACTCCCAACCAATATCGGAGTTCGCAGGTTTTACAATATCGCATTTTAATGATCCCTCAACTGATGCGATATGTGATATACACAAAAGCTCGAAACATGGCCGCTAAGTCGCATCACAAATTATGTTGAGGTTCGCAACAAAGAACAATGAAATTGGCATCCAGAAAAAACATCCTTGATCGTAGTGAAAATTAAGCACCTATAGTAGGTGGGGTCCACACAGGCTATTTTTAGGTGTAAGTCTATTTTTAGAACGTATGAGCAAATTATATTTATAGATGGTGAAAAAATTCTATTTATAGATGATGGTCTATTTACAGATGTATGTGCGAGTTCTATTTATTGATCACATGTCTATTTATAGATGTATGTCGACTATTATTATCCCTTAATAATAGTTGGATAATAAATATTAATATATTCTCAATGAGCACTTGGAAATAGTTAAATAAAGTGGAAATTTAGTTAGCTAAGTGAATTTCGAGTTGAAGAGGTTGGTTGGTGGGACATGCAAGTGGACTTTAGTTGTGACAGAGTGATTCTAGTTGTAACAGAGTTGGATGTGTAGTTATGTGAGTTGTAAAGTAGTTGAACTCAGTTAAGTGAGTTCAACTCAGTTGTAATAGTTGTAACTGAAGATACACTAGTGAGAGATCAAGTGAATTAATTATTAATTAATTCACAATCAGTGGTCTCACATGCAACTGAAGATTTACTATTATTAACTACATGCATTTCAGATCCAGTGGAGACCCAGTTGAGATGTAGATGAAAGGGACAGTTTGACTATCAATTGTGACATTAGTGGGTGTACTCATGCAACCACACACACATTGGATGTACCTATGAGTATAGCGCAGTTGAGGAAGTTTGAAATTATTTGTGATTAAGGATTGCATTCATCAGGAAATGCGTGAGCAAGGCAGGCTGTCTGGAGACAGTAAATTGAGCAAGTGATTTGTCAATTTTTGTATCAGTGTGAGATAATTAGCTGATGTACTGAGAGCTCTTGTGATTGGAGTTTTGTATGTAATTTTTTCATGATTCCTTGTGGAATATACAATATAGGATAGAGGGGTTTTGAGTAGTAAGATTTCCTAGGGAATATCTGATGTTGTGGTTTTGATCTATTATTCTTCATGCTTATGTAATTGGCGATTGTGTTTTTAATTCCACAAAATATTTGTAGAAGCGATTCAGTATTTAACTTTAGTACATTATTAGATCGGGTGAATTCAATATATAAATGCATGTTGTATGATTTCTACATGGTATCAGAGCGGTGTTATCAATTTTCTACATGGTATGAGAGAAAGAATTATTTGGGTGTGCGAGTTTGTAGAGAATATATGAAAATTCTGATGAAAAATTTTCAGAAAAAAATATCATATTTGGATTCCTTGTAAAAATATACCCAAATTTAAAGAAAAAAAAAATCAGTCGAATTGGAGCTCGGATGAGGGATATATCATCGATTTAAAATCAGATCTTTTGTTATAAAATTTTGCAACGGTGGTACAATTACAATGTGCATGAGCCAAAAACCTACATGCACTGAGGTACAAGATGCATGAAAACCTTTTAGGAGCAAAGAAAAGGTTAGTGTCTTGGTGGTTGAGAGGGGGCCTCTCAACATGTAGCCTGAGAATCAGTCTCAGAAGGTTGTGGAGAGACCACAACTAGAGATTCAGAAGAATATCTATAGATTTTATGTAGATGTGATTTCGAAAGAGCTTCCTACCATTGGGAAGTGTGTGAAATCCATGCAATTGACCCTTGAGAGGGAGCTAGATTTGCATGCAGGTAAGAGTGAACCTTGGGATGTGGAGCAGCCACAAGGTGAGGATCATGGAGTGGAAGCAACCACTCATGCAGAGAAATTTTGTGCCAAATGGGCAAAGGGAGTGCATGGAGCTATACCACCAGGTGAGAGGTGGGGAGACATGCATGAGTAATCCCAAGAAGAAATGTTTGGGCAGGATTCATTGAGATGGTGTTGATCTCATGAGTTGAACTTGGCTACGAGGAGCCCACAGTACAGCAATAGCAGGATCAGCTGGATTGATGCAGTCAGATGTCGTGAGGAAATGAAATCAAAGTGACAGTGTCAGATACTGGACCATGGATCAGAGTTGATAACAAGTGCAGAGTGCATGGATGTAAAGTTCAACAGTGTAGTGGATCTAGAATACATGTGCAGTTGGTACCAACAGAAGTCAGAAGACTTTGATGACAGATGCACTATATTGATTCAGTTGTTTGGAGGCTATTCAATTTTGGAATTGTTGCGTGTGTGAGAAACACTAGAGAAGTGTTGCATATAAGAGTTGCAGGAAATGCATGGAGTTGCATGGCGCATGAAAAGGTTGTAAGGCACATGCATGGAGTTGCATGTCGCATGCAAAGACATTAATTTATTTTTGAGAGGGAGTGTTGAAGTTTGCAACAAGAAGTAGTGAAATTTGCATCCGAAAATGACATCCTTTATCCTAGTGAAAATTAAGCACCTACACTAGGTGGGGCCCACACAGGCTATTTTTAGGTGTAAGTCTATTTTTAGAACACGTGAGAAAATTCTATTTATAGATGATGGTCTATTTGTAGATGTATTTGTGAATTATATTTATAGATCACATGTCTATTTATAGATGCATGTCGACTATTATTATCCCTTAATAATAGCTGGACAATAAATATTAATCTATTCTCAATGAGCAATTGGAAATAGTTAACTGAAGTGGAAAATCAGTTATCTATGTGAATTTCGAGTTGAAGAGGTTGGTTTGTGGGACATGCAACTGGAATTTAGTTGTAATAGAGTGATTCTAGTTGTAATAGAGTTGGATGTGTAGTTATGTGAGTTGTAAAGTAGTTTAACTGAGTTAAGTGAGTTAAACTCAGTTGTGCTAGTTGTAATTGAAGATACACTAGTGAGAGATCAAGTGAATTAATTATTAATTAATTCAAAATTAGTGGTCTCACATGCAACTGAAGATTTACTACTATTAACTACATGCATGTCAGATCCAGTGGAGATCCAGTTGAGATGTAGGTTAAAGGGACAGTTTGACTACCAGTTGTGACATTAGTGGGTGCACTCATGCAACCACACACACATTGGATGCTCCTATGAGTATAGCGCAGTTGATGAAGGCTCAAATTCTTTCTGATTAAGGATTGCATTCATCAGGAACTGCGTGAGTAAGGCGGGCTGTCTAGAGATAGTAAATTGAGCAAGTGATTTGCCAATTTTCGTATGACAGTGTGAGACTATTAGCTGATGTACTGAGAGCTCTTGATTGGAGTTTTGTATGTAATTGTTTCATGATTCCTTATGGAATATACAATATATGATAGAGGGGTTTTGAGTGTAATATTTTCACGGGAATATATGGTTTTTTGGTTTTTATCTATTATTATTCATGCTTATATAATTGGCGATTGTTCTTTTAATTCCACAAAATATTTGTAGAAGCGATTCAGTATTTAAATTTAGTACATTGTTAGATCGGGTGAATCCAAGATATACATGCATGTTGTATAATTTCTACAACTTAAACCATATTACATACATTGCAAATCGAATATTATGCGATATCATAGATCAGGAAACATAACCTTTTGCAGATCGCAAGGTCTAAAAAATAACCTTTAACTGTAAACCATAACAATGCCGATGCAAAATTTCACTGGTTGCAATGTAATCTAAACCGTCCCTTCTTCAAGTTGAACTCTTGCGATTTGATCAGATCCGTCCACCTTCCACTACACACTTTCATTCTGAAACCTCTGGAACCTTTGGGAAAACACAATTGCGGCCTTTTGCACACCATAATACTCTGTGCTACTCTTTACAATAACTCATCAATGAAATTATGTAACTGCAATTTCTTCCATGGCGTTTTATTCTTTGGCTCCACACCAATTCACACAGATAGAAACCATAAATAAACACGCCAAAGCAAACAATGATGAACATAACTGATTGTGAGTTCTATATATCGTGCATATTCTTGACTATCCAATTGATTGGAAGCATTCAATCATCTCTACGAATGGTTCAAAATTTATCTAGACAACAATGATTTTAGGCATATTGTTGAGGGTTTGATTATCAGAATCATTTAAACAAATATTAACATAATCAAATACTAATTAATATAATAAGAATATAGATATACATCTACAACGAGTAATACAACATCTGAAAACTATATCCTCCATACAAATTTTGTATATGTATCTATATTCGGAGATTCTGTCTCTTCTCTATTTATGGCCTGGTTTTCAACATTAAAAATGGCTTCTCTATACATCTCATTGCACTCTCACACCCAACTAGCCAACCCCTATGTTTCAAAGTTCTTACCAATATATACAAAAAGGAATCATGAACCAATTTCAGTTCAGATCCAACAATCTCTCAATATTTCCTAAATCTTCTCTCAATTCCCTTCTTTACTCAACCAAATTCTATATTAGACCTCTAGATCCCTAAAATCCTCACTCTTCCTAGGATTACTCACTCATCCCTAAAATATCTACAACTCACGAGATATTTTTCATTAATCAAATTACATTTAAATCTCTTTAGAACTCAACTAAACTTAGAAAACTAAACAAAATAATTAAGGGAACCCACTCCCTTTAGTAAATGTGTGATAAGACTATTAGGTCCTATAAAATTTGAAGAATTCTCCTGCATCAGACTCCCCAGGCTGAAATAATTCATGGAATCCTATTCATGAGTCTTCTAACTTCCTTTCTTGTAAACTTCATCATATTTCATCTTCCAACTCGTTGTCTAACCTTTTCCTATTGCAGGTGTATTTGCTGCATTCTCTCCTTCTCTTAGATGCCAAACTCTATATTGTGGATGTCCTTTTGCTCTGTTGTCATGAGCATCTCTACTGCATAGTGTTTTTTTACTGATATTCAACATAAGTATCTCTTCAAGAAACATAAATGTTTGTCCCTCTGTGTGCTCTTGTCTTGTCATCATATCAACAATATTTAACTTCAACTTCATGTCTTCTCCACTAGTTCCATTGTCTTGTACCTGACTATATATTTTGTTTTCTGACCCTGTCACCAACATCCTCTTTTCTTTCCAAACCATTTTCTTTATACTGTTCTGCATATCCTTCCATCTCTTCTTGACTTCTTGACTTTGAAAAATTCTCATACCTATCACCTTTGTTGTTTTCATCATCAACTTATCCAATATCTTGAGTAGAATCTTCTCAATTTCAAAATAATATTGTTCCTCATTTGACACAAGAACATATGACCTTCCCACTATATAATGTCCATCATATAAAAAAAATTTAGTCATTGAACCTTGTTCAATTGTCTCCATATTCACATTAAATTTAACTTAACTGTTCACCAAAATTTTCATTTGCAAACTCAAGATAAATTCTTGACATTCAAATCTTCTTTGTATCTAAAAAAAAATTTGTTCACGGACTGTAATTTCACATCCTCTGCAATATTCTTCATATTCTTCAATGAATTGTGTAAGATTTATATCAACTCTCTTTCCTCCATTCCAAACTTTTGAATCAACTAGTTTCTTTCTCCCATCTTCTATTTTCCATATGGAAAACTAATTTCCTGCATCTCTAGAACTTGCATACTCCCTCATATTTGCATAAAAAAATATATGTACAAGAGAAGTTTTTATTTCATATTGAAAAACACATTTAATAGTTAATAATTCAAAATCAGAAAACATATTACATTTTCCATCTTTTTCCTCATTACCTCTGCTCCAAGTTTTCTCTGATTTTTCATCCGCTTGATATGCATATGACATGTCCGACTTGTCATATGCTCCTTCATAATGTCCTATCTTGGAAAAGTCTTCTTTGTTTTTACTTTGTTCTGAATGTTTTCTAATTTATGAACTCTGTTATTTTTTCTTCTCTTTGGCCTTCCTTCCTTTCATATTTATTTTCATCCTTCCCTTTTCTTCTTTACACATCTATAAGCCACTAAGTTTCTTTATCCATTCCCATTTATTTTCAATAAAAATCTTCCAGTCTCTAATTTTAGAAGTTAACGTTCTCTTTGTTTTTGTATAGGAAACAAAATCATGATATACAACAGATTTTCCATTCCATTGTAAAGTCCCTTTTACAACAGTAAAAATTACTTCTAACACCATGAATATCACATTCCATTGAATAGTTTTGTTGCTCACTGAAAATGCATAGTTCACGAAAGCATCCTTTCCTTCATCCTCTAAGATTTGTTGTCTCTTTTTAGTTTGCTGATTACATTAAACTTTACTCCTTTTGCAATTTATACAGATAAAATTGCCTTCAATTTTATGTTGTGCATTAGTCTTTGCCAACCCATTCTTAAGTTCTTGACTGTCCTCTTTTCCTTTATTCTTCATAGCCTTTACTTGATTAACTGTACCTCCTTGGAACGAATTCTCCCTATAATTTTTTTTTCTACCATATTCCACAATGAAATATTTGAACACGTGTTCGATTAAGAACCGTTCTATTACAACCATATCTTCTAAAAAATTCATTTCTTCATCAACCTTCATAAATGCATCTTCTAAAGGTTTTTCATCACCTGCATACATACTCAAAACATTAGTTTTAAAAATACAAAGCTCCTCTTCCTTTGATGTCTCCATAATACCTCTCAGCTGATCCGAACTTGTCCAACAGTTCATAAAGTCATCAATAATTCCTTACTCAGCAAGGTAAACTTCTTTCTTAGGTCTACAATAGCCATCTTTCACCTTTAACTCAAATTCTTTGAGTTCTTCTCTTAATCTGATGTACATTCTCCTCTTTATCTGTTTCCACAAAAACTTCCATTTTATCTTCTTTATTTTCCTAGTCCAACCATACTTTTGGCCCCTTTCACAATATTCAAGCAACATTATTATTGCATCAATACTTTCTTTAAATTCAAAAATGTTTTTGTCAAGTACTTCTTGACTCATCTTCTTTCCCTTGCCATTTTCCTTGGAATCTTTCTTTTTTCTGTTGTGGCTTCTCTCATGAACCCTAATAGTCATCTTAGCTTCTTTATGTGGACTTCCTTTGCCCACTGTGAGCTTACAATATTCCTCTCTCATTTATTTGTAACAAGTCTTTACTTGTTACCTACACCAAGTCATCATCTTGGTATAATTCCTTGGGTTTCTAAAAAAAAACATCTTTGGAGCACTCCTGCTCCTCAGCTTCCAATGTTGTCAGGATTTTGTAACCAATTCTCCCCTGCCCCTCTCTCTTTGTTGAGAACTCTTCTATTCTATTATTTTCTACAACAATATCCTTTGCTGAATTTTTTACTAACACAACTTCTCTTCCCTTTACACATTCTATTGCTGTGTGTTGGCTGCTATCATTCTCTTCACCATGAAACTAATTCAAATTAGACCAAACATTAAAATATAACTCATAATTGAGAGATATTACAATGATATTATCTCCTTAATCTTTCAATGACTTGGAAAATAAACATGATTCTTTACTTTGCACTGTCTGCAATTCATTTCTTCTTCCAATTAATTTCCTTTTCCTTCTGAGAACATCCATGTTCTATTCATTTCCTCACAACATCTCTTGCTGCAATTTCTTCACTTTCTCCCTTTTCCTTTGTTAGAGCTACCTGACTGCAATTTCTTGTTGCTACTTACATTCACATACATTTATCATTAAAGTTTTTAAAACTTACAATATGCTTCCCTGGTCTTATCTTCCTCAAACCTCTTTCTACAGTCTATCTTGAATGAAATGGTAGAAGTATTCATTGCCTACAGCATTTCAATATTCTTCTCTGCATAAAATATTTTGTTTTCTGATATCCCAACAACTAATTCCTTTTAGACCATAACCCTTGTATCTGGATCTATTACCAATGAAATTTATATACATACTAAAAAAAAAATTCAATCTTGAATAAGAACCCCAAAGAGTTCTAGTCTCGCTCCGATACCAAAAATGATGTAGGGCTAACTATTAATCCGACTTTAACCCATGATTATACTCAAAATAGAGTATATGTTCTATTTTTTCCACATCCAAAATGATGTTGGAAGGCTACAAAGTTACACAAACCCGTGCGGACCTATGGGTTATGGACCCACTTATACTATGAAACACACAACAATGAATGCCTTTATCACAACGCTAACAGTTTGAAGCATATTGCAGATCGCAATCCTTAACTCATTGCAAATCGACTCCCAACCAATATCGAAGTACACAGGTTTTACAATATCGCATTTAAATGATCCCTCAACTGATGTGATATGCGATATACACAAAAAATTGACATGTGGCCACTAAGTCGCATCGCAAATTAAACCATATTACATACATCATCGATTGCAGATTATGCGATATCGTAGATCGGGAAGCATAACATTTCACAGATCGCAAGGTTTAACAAATAACCTTTAATGGTAAACCATAAAAATTCTGATGCAAAATTTCACTAGTTGAAATGTAATCTGAATCGTCCCTTCTTCAAAATGAACTCTTGCTATTTGATCAGATCTGTCCACTTTCCACTACACACTTTGATTCTGAAGCCTCTAGAACTTTGGGGAAAACACGATTGTAGCCTTCTACACACCATAATACTTTGTGATGCTCTTTACAATAACTCATCAATGAACCTATGCGACTGAAATTTCTTCCATGGTGTTCTACTCTATGTCTCCACACCAATTAACACAGATAGACACCATAAATAAACACGCCAAAACAAACAACGATGAACATAACTGATTGTGAGATCTACAGATCCTGCATATCCTTAACTATCCAATTGATTGGAAACATTCAATCATCTCTAAGAATGGTTCAAACCTGATCTAGACAACAATGATTTAGGCATATTATGTAGGGTTCAATTATCAGAATCATTCAAACCAATATTAACATAATCAAATACTAATCAACAGAATAGGAATATAGATAGACATCTATAGCAAGTAATACAACATCTAAAAACTATATCCTCCATAAAAAATTTGTATTTGTATCTATATTTGGAGCTTCGGTCTCGTCTCTTTTTATGGCCTAGTTTTCAACATTAAAAATGGCTTCTCTATACATCTCATCGCACTTTCACACCCAACTATCCAACCCCTATGTTTCAAAATTCTTACCAATATACACAAAAAGGAATCATGAACCAATATGAGTTCAGATCCATCATTCTTTGAATATTTCCTAAAGCTTCTCTCAATTCCATTCTTTACTCAATAAAATCCTATATTAGACCTCTAGATCCATAAAATCCTCACTCTTCCTAGGATTAATCACTCATCCCTAAGATATTTACAACTAACGAGATATTCTTCATTAATCAAATTACATTTAAATCTCTTTAGAACTCAAATAAACTTAGAAAACTAAACTAAATAATTAAGGGAACCCACTCCCTTTAGTAAATGTGTGATACGACTCTTAGGTCTTATAAAATTTGAAGAATTCACCTGCATTAGACTCCCCAGGTTGAAATAATTCATGGACTCCTATTCATGATTCTTCTATCTTCCTTTCTTGTAAACTTCATTAGATTTCATCTTCCAGCTTGTTGTCTAAAATTTTCCAATTGCATATGTATTTGTTGCAATTTCTCCTTCTCCTGGATGCCAAATATTGTATTGTGGACATCCTTTTTCTCTGTTGTCATGAGCATCGCTACTGCATAGTGTTTTAATAATGATATTAAACAAAAGTATCTCTTCAAGAAACATAAATTTATGTTCCTCTGTGTGCTGTTGTATTGTCATCATAACAACAACGTTTAACTTCAACTTCATGTCTTCTCCACTAGTTCCATTGTCTTGTACCTAACTCTATATTTTTATTTTTGACCTATTATGCGGATAAATCTCTCTTGCGGTCAAGAACGATCTCCCTAGTATCCTACAAATAGCTAGAAACAAACATACAATTGTAAATTTTTTTACCTAGATCATTTGAAATTGAGAATTATTATAAACAAAGAAAGAAGACATGCCCCTACCTTGAATCTCGATGTTTGGTGCAGTATTTTATATAGTTGCTCCAAATAGGCTTCTTCAATAAGTAGAACCTACAATCAAAGACAAACAAATGAATTAAAAGCATCTGCAATGTATAATAATTGAGAACAACTAATCTAACTTAGTGATCAAGGAATCCATGTATTGAATTATTGAAATAGACACAAGAACAACTCAATGAGAAAAGGAGATCCATATGTATTATCTTGAATGAAAAGAGTAACCTTACAACCTGATGCCTTGATGTCATACAAGTTCCTCCTGGGGTCCTGAAAAATTGTTCCTCCTTCAGATTGACAAGCCTTCTTCTCTCTGAACTAGCATGAAGTTATGGACATGAGTGTGTGATCATTCTCATACCAATAGTGACTAGTGTAGAGAGTATTCTCTCTTGGGAATTTCTTCAGCAATTACCTTATACAAACTAGGTACAATCTACCCTTGAGACTGAAACATGAGCTCAATTTATAGGGAAATGGAGGTAGTTTTGGTTCCATGAAGAGGGGGATGGATTCCTCTCATGAAGTGATTTGAGCTCCATATACCAAGGGATAAACTCCATGAGTGAAGGGATAGAGCTTCATGAGTGGAGGGATAAAGCTCTAACTAATTGTGCCTCTAGAAGCTTCCAGTTGGGAGAATATTCATCCAACTGGGCTTCTAGAACTTACTTTTTCCTTTATTTGACCGTTTACGAGGGTCCGCGGTTTTTATAAGTAGAACGTGCAGGATGTGTCGCAGGCTATAGAAAAAATATCTGCGGATCCGTAGGAAAGAGCTGTTAGAAAATTATATATTACATAGAAATGAAACACATAAAATATGTGGAAAACTCAAGCACAGAAAACACATAAAACCAGAGAGACACAAATATACGTGGTTCACCTAGTTTGGGCTACTTCCACCTTGAACAGCCAGTCCTTCCTTTATATTATCTAGCAAAATGAAGAGACACAACCTACAACAGATCTGCTATAATATCTTTTGTTCTCTCTCATAGTCTCCCTATCTGTTTCTCGCTCTGAGAATACACATATAATACATAGCCGCAATACAATACCATCATACAAGTGAGGGGTTTCCTTTTAAGGAAAAAACCCCTAAACTAAACATAACTTCTACCATCAGATCATCCACCTAATGAACGGCCCAGATTGACTAGAAATTACTATAATTTTACAAGGCAATTTTACATCTGTTTTTAGCTTTGGGGGCACTTCTCCTGAAACCCCCTGCCAGGGGGGGCCTCCATAAAGTCACAGCTACCCCCTATGGACCCCCTAGGCAGTGTTTAATTACGGGCGGTATTGCCGCCCCATTAAGGTAGAAGGGTCCAACGTTGTGATACAAAATAAACAAGATAATAAAGCTCCATACCCAAAAATCTACCACTTGGAGACTGATTGTAGCAACTTCACCGCTGCTTCATTTGCTGGACAATGACTCCTCTTTGGACCTTGTTGTTTCTCATCTTCATTGTCATCCTTGAAGACCAATTGAAACTGAGCATAATCTCAGTTTCTCCCTGGTTACAACTTTTGTTACCATATCTACAAGGTTCTGACTAGTGTGTATCTTTTCCAACTTCAACTGTCCATCCTCTAATACTGACCGTATGAAATGGTACTTGAGCTGTATGTGTTTAGTCCTGGAATGAAATGTTGATTTCTTTGCAAGATGAATGGCACTTTGGCTATCACTGTATAACATTCCCATATCATGCTTCTTACCCAATTCATCCATAAACCTTTGTAACCAAATCATTTCTTTACTAGCCTATGTAGCAGTAAGATACTCTGATTTTGTTGTTGAAAGTGCAACAACACTTTGGATTTTTGAAACCCAACTGAAAGTTGTTCCACCTATAGTAAACATATCCTGTAGTGCTCCTCTTGTTATCTTTGTCACCTGCCATATCTACATCAACATATCCCTGTAGAGCAATGTTTGAACCACCAAAGCATAATTCTTGATTTGTGGTACCTCTAAAATATCTGAGAATCCATTTTACTGCCATCCAATTTTCTTTTCCTGGATTTTTAATGTACCTACTAACAACTCCCACTGCATGTGCAATATCAGGCCTTGTGCAGACCATTGCATACATTAAGCTTCCAACTACTGATGCATATGGAAATTTAGACATATAGTCTATTTCTTCGTGGGTCTTGGGGCACATCTCCTTACTAAGTTTGAAATGGCTAGAAAAAGGTGTACTAACTGGTTTTTCATTCTGCATATTAAATATTTTCAACACCTTTTGTATGTACTCATTCTGCGAGAGTGTTAATTTGTGATTTTTCCTGTCTCTAGTTATTCTCATACCAAGGATTTTTTTTGCAGCTCCCAAATCCTTCATTGCAAACGAATTTTCCAATTTTCTTTTGAGCACATTTATTTCCTGCATGTTATACCCTGCAACAAGCATGTCACGACAGACAATAACAATATAAAATAACTGCCATAATTTTTATTTTTTCAGCTAAACACAATGATCAGAGTGACATCTAGTATAACCTTGTTCAGACATAAACCTGTCAAAATTTAGATACCACTGCCTTGGAGCCTGTTTTATGCCATAAAAGCTCTTTTTTAACCTTCACACCAATTTTTCTTTCCCTTTGACCTCATATCCTTCTGGTTGCTGCATATAGATCTCCTCCTCCAAATCTCCATGGAGAAATGTTGTCTTTACATGTAAATCTTCCACTGCTACAAGACTTAAAATAGTTCTGATTGAAGTCATCTTAACAACAAGAGAAAATATTTCATCAAAATCAATACCTTTCTTTTGTGCAAACCCCTTCACCACAAGTCTAGCTTTGTACCTCTGGTTTCCTCCATCTTCTTCCTTCAGCCTGTAAACCCATTTATTCTACAATGTAGTTTTTCCTGTAGGAAACCTGACTAAGTCCCAAGTCTGGTTATGAATTAAGGAGTCCATATATTCTTCCATGGCTAGCTCCCACTTCTTCCTACTTTCAACTTGCATTTCTTCTTCATAACATTCGAGTTCACCAGAATCAGTGAACAATAAATAATATAATGAAGGAGAGTATCGTTCAGGAGATTTACTTATCCTGGTAGATCTTCTGACACCACTTTCAGGTGTTTGAGGTGCATGTTGTTGTTGTGGTGGTTGCTGTTGTTGTGGTTGTTGATTATTATTATTTTCAGGCACCTTTACTTTTTCAGTTATCTCATCAAGAACCATGTATTCCTTGCTTTCTTTTTCCTGTTTCTTTTCCTGCAATTGATTCTTATACAAGACCTTTTCATTGAATATTACATCTCTGCTCCTAATGATTTTGTGATTTTCATAATCATATAAGCGATAACCAAAATCATTAGCACCATATCCAATAAAGGTACATTTCTTTGATTTTTCCTCAAGCTTTGTTTTATTTTCTTTATTAATATGGACAAAGGCCTCACAACCAAAAGGCTTTAAAAAAGAGTAGTTTACCTTTTTACCTGTCCATGCTTCCTCTGGAATACCACCATCCAAGGAACTTGAATGCCCTCTGTTTATTAGATAAACAACAATATCTATAACATCTTCCCAAACTTGTAAAGGCAATCCTACATGCAATCTCATGCACCTTGCACGCTCCATGATTGTTCTGTTCATCCTTTCTGACACATCATTTTCTTGTGGTGTTCTTGGAACTGTCTTCTCTCTATGAATTCCATGCTCTGAACAATACCTATCAAACTCTTTACTGCAATATTCACCTCCATTGTCTGATCTGAGACACTTCAACTTCTTTCCTGTCTCAATCTCAACCAAAGCTTTCCATTTCTTGAAAGTATCAAATACATCAGATTTATTCTAAATACAATAAATCCAAGTTTTTCTAGTTGCATCATCAATAAATGTAACATAATAGCGAGAGCCACCGAGAGATGATACCTGAGCAGGTCCCCATACATCTGTATGCACAAGCTCCAATTTTTTTCTCTTCTTTTCTTTCCCAACTCTGAGAAATCTGACTCTCTTTTGTTTTCCATAAATGCAATTTTCACAGAAATCCAAATCAACATTCTTCAAACCTGGCAACAAATTTCTTGAGTGAAGAATCTTCATTCCCTTCTCACTCATGTTTCCGAGCCTATGATGCCATAATGCTGCATCTGCTCCTTTGGAAGTTAAAGCATTAACAAATTTAGAAATACCATTGCATAAATACAATGTACCAACCTTTTCGCCTTTTGCTATTACCAGGGCTCCTTTGGTGACCTTCCAAGTTTTATCTGTGAAAGTTGTCACACAACCTTCACTGCCTAACTGCCCTGTTGAAATCAGATTTTTCTTCAGATTTGGAACATGCATTACCTCCTTTAGTAGCCATTGGTTTCCATTCTGTTGTTTTACAAGAACTTTACCCATTCCAACAATTTTGCAGGGTTTATCATCACCCAAACGAACTTGTCCAAAATCTCCTTGAACATAGTCATGAAAATATTTCTTATCAGGTGTGGCATGGAATGAAGCCCCTGAATCTACAACCCAAGAATCGGTAACATTTTCGAAAGAAAGAATCAAAGCATCTTGTAACACATCACCTGTCACATTTGCTTCATGATTGTTTTCTTGTTGTGTGTCTCCTTCTTTTCCCTTTCGAGATCTACAGTCTTTCTTTAGGTGTCCTTTCTTTCCACAATTCCAGCACACTATTCCTGATCTGGACTTGGATCTTCCTTTCCTTGATTTACTGCGATATCCCGAGCTCTTTCCTCTTTCCATTCTTCTTCCCCTAGACTCTGCACTCAAAGCATTACCTGATGTCTCACCAGAGCTTTTCCATCGCATTTCCTCGCTAAGGATAGCACCAACAACATCATCAAACTTTAAAGTACTATATCCAGAGACAGAGTTACTAATGGCCATTACTAAACCATTCCAACTCTCTGGCAATGAGCACAAGAATAACAAAGCTCTAACTTCATCATCAAAGTTTACCCCTACAGAACTTAACTGACTGGTAATTGTATTAAAATCATTTAAATGGTCTGCAACAGATCCACCTTCCGACATCTTCATATTAAATAAACGTTTCATAAGAAATACCTTGTTTGAGGCCGAGGGTTTTTCATATAGTTTCACCAATGCCTTAATCAAACCCTTTGTTGTTGTTTCCTTCCAAATATTGAAGGCTACAGATGCCATGAGGCACAACCATACTGTTCCAAGTGCCTTTCTATCGAGAATCTCCCATTATGTGTTTGTCATAGCTGTTGGCTTCTTTTTTTTTCCCCTCAATGTTAGGTACAGATATTTCTGATACAGATAATCTTCCATCTGCATCTTCCACAGCGGGAAGTTTTGACCATTAAATTTCTCGACGCTAAACTTACCATCTTCCGCCATTGCTCCCACTTGAACCAGAAACCCTTCTTTCCTATGAGTTTATCAGCCAAATAGACCTTCAGCTCTGATACCATTTGTTAGAAAATTATATATTATAGATCAATGCAACACATAAAATATGCGGAAAACACAAGCACAAAAAACACATAAAACTAGAGAGACGCAGATATACGTGGTTCACCCAGTTTTAGCTACGTCCACCCCAAAAATCCAGTCCTTCCTTTATATTATCGATCAAAATGAAGAGACAAAACCTACAACAGATCCGTTGTAATATATTATGTTCTCTCTCATAGTCTCCCTATCTATTTCTCGCTCTGAGAATACAGATACAATACACAGCCGCAATACAATACCCTCATACAAGGGAGGGGTTGCCTTCTAGGGAAAAAAAACCTAAAATAAACATAACTTCTACCGTCAGATCATCCGCCTAATTAATGGCCCAAATTGACTAGAAATTACTATACTTTTACAAGGCAATTTTACATCTGTTTTTAGCTTCGAGGGCGCTGCCCCCGAAACCCTCCGTCATGGGGGGGCTCCATAAATTCGCATCCACCCCCCCTGGACCCCCCAGACAACGTTTAATTATAGGCAGCATTAATTCCCCATTAAGGTATAGGGATCCAACGCTGTGATAAAAAATAAACAAGATAATCAAACTCCACACCCAACAAGAGCTAGGAAAAGTGCGGAGTTAGAATTTTAAGGGTTTTAATGAGCTTTCCTCCAATTCCAAGACTTGGTTTAGGAACATTAGGGTTTTTGACCTCTAAGGGAGCATAGTATAGGTAGTGATGAACCTATATAGATAGTCAAATGTCATGGTGAGAAAATAACGTGCAACAGATTTCCCCCTAACGTGCGAAGTCTAAGGTAGTTCTGAAGAGTGAAGTGCTTTATCATTACGAGGATTGGATTACGCACACACCGGTTGAAAACTTGTAAAAACATTCAATGTAAGAATATATATGTATATCATCACTGAGGTAGGCATTCCCATACTCAGATCAAAACTAACTAAATGTTCTGGTACAGAAATTGTTTTAAAATTACATCAATAGTAGACACGATATGGGCACAACCATATGTCATAAGTAGTCTATTGTATCATGAATAATAAAACTCCTCACAGCCTGTATGGTGGAAACTAGATCTAGGGTATTGATCTTTGCTTCCCGAACTAATACAATTCTATCCATGTGATTGATTGTGTCGAAGTTGAACATAGTAGAAACCACTTGATTACCAGTGAATGATGTGAACTGTTAACAAGTGTGAGAGAAACCACCAATAATGATAATGGCTCTCAAAGTACTCAATACAATCCAGGAAGTGTGAATGAATGATTTACAGTTGAACACTTCACGGAATCATTTGATTGAAGGTCAATGATGCAACCTATCGTCGAAGGCGAGAAACCTGCCATTAAGGCATGCAGATCCCAAGGTATTGATAGGATTCTAGATCAACTTTCTAAATGATGAGCTATCATTGATAGAAAGCGACCTGTCGTAGGAAATGCCATGACCCAAAACCATTAGATCAAGTATTGAAGAAATTTTTTCAACGAATGACTCAGGGATGGTCAACGCAAATCGAGAAGAATGTTTGCAATGATTGGTTTATTTGAACTATCTCTTGAACACATAATGGAACTGTAGATCGTTTGGTAACAATTGACCTAAAGCTAATACCTAGAAACCAGCTGAAGACTTTAAATGTAGTTTTATTATCTGTTAGACAAAGGATTTTCCCAACCCAGGGACAAGTGTGACAAAAATTGTCGTGTTCAAGAGTGGTATACTGCTTTTAAAACAAGGGTGAAAACTGAATTCCTTTTCTCCTTTTTCCCCCACCATTACTGGCAAGTACCTCTTTATTTTTTATAAGTTGGAGGAGGATAACATTTTCTTGTTGTGTAAGCTCATCCTTCGGATGAGTCCATCTTAGTATTAAAATCAAACCCTAAGAAGGAATGGTTCATTCCTGTTTCCAATCGACAAATCCTTTACTGTTAAATTTTAACGAGTCTAGTATAGGAGAAACTCGACGTTTTTCAGTTTTAGGGAGTCAGAAGAAAAGCATAAGTAAAATTTGTGGTTGTACTTTTCATAAATTTAGTCTCTCAAGCTCGAAAAAGGATAAAATAATGCAGAAGAGAACTCTATTGACCATGATTAGTCAACATATACCTTTTTTGTAAATAGTCCATTTCAGTACGGAAAAGGGGTAAAATTATACTGAAAGGATGAATGTTAATTTCCTTTAACGAGTTAGAATAGTCAAGGACGGCGATATTTTCATATTTAGAGAGTTTGAAAAGAGTTTAAAATAGAACTCCAGGTTTTCACTTTTTCGTAATTTTCAAGAGCCTGAAAAAGTGATAAAAGTATACTCAGCATCAAAATAATTCTTTTCACCAAAAAACCTGTATTCTTCACAAAAAATTGAAAGATTAAACATACATGTTTCCAATAATTAAAAAAATCAAAAAATAACCTTTTAAAGTGAAAAATAAATAAAATAAAATATTTTTTTCATTCAAAAACTATAAAAAGGAGTTTAACAAAGTCAGTTTCACCTTTTTTCTTCAGAGTTGTAAATTGAGAGCTTTTGGAAAAAATGTTTCGGAGTTGATATCGAGAGAACCGAAAGCTCAAATCATGAGTCGTCAGAACTAGGTAATTCGCAACACTCTTCTCTTCATTTCTATCTGATTAAATTCTCTTTTTTGGCTTTAAATTAATTTTTTGAGGAGAAGTTATGTTCAAAATGTGCTCTCAGGGGTCCACAGGTCATGCATGCGTTACATGAGGACCCTGATAATTTTATAAAGGAAAATTATCGGGCTACTGTGGTTTTTGTGTGGAGCCTGTGTGGATGTCTGCACTGTCTCTGTACAAAAACTGCGGAGGCACCGTGACCGATTTAAAATTAATAAATTCTCTCCAAAATGGTTAAAGTTTCCCACTCAAATAGTTTCTAACCTTCAAATGTGTCCATTTGCAGACTATTTCACCATGCTATAGTGGAGAGAACGTTAGCATGAAGATACAAACAATGAAGCCATGAATAATCCTCAAACAATGCGAGTGCTTAAAAATTGCGGTTTATATAAGTTCTGGGCGATTCAAGGTATGAAAGCACAAGTAGAGTTGATGACATAGTTAGTGAAAAAATTTGATGTTCAAGATCAGTGCTTTATCATTGGTGACAATCGTCTTGAAATCGAGCTCGAAGATATTTATTTTCTCACTGGATTATCCAAAATAGGAGAAACATATCCTTGTTTGGAGCTAGAAAGGGTGGCCTACCCATTTCTAGTTACAAACAAGAGTTTTGCAGTGATGCAATAGATCCAAAGGATAATCGCATAGACATAAAGGCTATCTTGTGGCTTGATCTCAAAGTAATTACATTCATGGTAACCAGGCTGTGTGGAAGTGCGTTCCAGATGTAGCCACTAAATCTCAAATGCAAACCGCAGTAGAGTGTTTCAGAGGCACCATTTTCAACTGGTGCAAAGGGGTATTGGCCAACATGAAAGGCCAACTAACCAGAGAAAAAATTGCAAAAGTTAAAAAAATTTGGGTATGGCACCATACTGATTTCTTTTTCTTTGGAGAGAATCCCACTTCTCGCCCCTCAGCTTATTCCAGTAGATTTTAGGGAGCCTAGAGAACCTCGGATGGTACGTTGGGTTGCATTAATGGCTCACCATGGTGGCAATGGAAGTTCAGTGGTTCGGTTCACTCTGGCATACTTTATGTGTCTGCAGAACGAAGTCTTCACAATTGAAGACTTCCCTTATGGAGGTATAGATTTCAGAGGTGATCTTGAGATGTCCTTGCCTCCAAGGGTAGAGTGGGATGAATCAGGTAAGTGAATCATTTTTATGTGTTTTTAAATATAGTTTTTATTTATTTTTTATCATCCAATACTAATAACAATATTTAAATGCAGATGTTGGTCCACGACGACCAGCTACACTCCGCCGCTTTGAAAGGCGACAAGCAGAGCCTATAGTAACACCACAAGATTAGGAAACAGAGATCATAACTGATATGGAACACAACCTAGAGAGGTTAACCATAGATATTCCTAAGACAGGGACAGATGACATTCCTCTCCGGCTTTAGAGACATGTTACAAGTGTACCGGGATAGTTTAGGAGATTCTTGTGCAAGGTGGCACGTGCCATAGTCTACTACCATGATCATCATCACAAATAGTGGATGATAATCATGAATTGAATTTTTTTTTTGTATCTGTATCTACCAGATCATACAGTGTTTGAACCTATGATCATAGACGATGTAATATTTTTTGAAAACAAACCTATCTATGATATTACTACTTTCTCTGAGTATCTTGTTCAACATGTATCGAACGTTATTTTGGTTTATTTTTTTAACGTTGCAAATGTCTATTTAGAACAAAATTAGCTAATGCATCAACCAATGTGTTTAAATTTCTTGAAATGTGTTGATATTCAATGTAATCAAACTGTCTTTCCAAGAGACTAACCTTCAAAAATAATCTCAATAACATTGGATTTTTAATTGCGTATACTCTGTTTAAATGTAATACAATGAGTTCTGAATCTAACCTAATGATCAAATGTTGAATACAAAATGAAATGGCATCAGATAATAACTCAATGACTGCACTATATTCTGCAATATTTTTCATTGTTTGACCAAGGCTTACCCCATGCATAGAAACTAACTCATTATTGGGTGAATAGATAACCCAAGCTGTGGAAGAAATATTATGTGTACTACGATAGGCACCATCAACAAAACTATTGTATGTTTTAAGGGATGTAGACATCTGCAATATCAAGAGTAATCAAGATAAATAGTGATAGTAGTAAAAATAAACTTAAACTAGGCACACTTACCTAATCTAAGGCAAACTAACTAGAAAAATAACTAATATACAAGTGATATCTTCACATGAGAATCAAGCATAATATATCTTTAGATAAAGACCATTTCTGGGCTTATCTAAAGAGACCCCGTCATAATCAGTCAATTTATAGGCCCCTTTGGTAAGCAATTGCTTGACAATGTAAGGACCATGCCACATTGGTTCGAATTTCCCAGCTCCTAGCTTATCATTAGCTTGATCATATACTAAGAATAGGTCACCTTGTAAAAAAACATGAGGTGTAACAGTTCAGTCATACTGTGCTTTAACACGTTTCTTATTAGCTTCGACAGCTAATGCAACAATGCGCCGAGTCTCATCTAATTGTGTTAAGTACAACAGTCGTTTTTCCTCTTCAGAGGTAGCTGGTAGTAACTCTATGGCTAATTAGAGTGACGGTATTTCACATTCACTGGGTAACACAGCTTCTAAACCGTAAAACAGTTGAAAATGAGTGAATCCTGTAACAATTTTTGCTGAGGTTCGGTATGTCCATAGTGTCGAAAAAAGCATGGTATGATAATTCGATTTGTGAGTTTCGATAATCTGTTTAATCATGGTGGTTAAAAATTTATTAATGGCTTCAACCTAACCATTAGCATGTGGGTAATATGGAGTAGAGTTATCATGGCGCAGGCCAAGTTGATCAGAAAGTTCGGTCATCATTGCATTTCGAAAATGACTCCCATGGTTTGTGATAATAGCTTGGGGTACTCCGAAACGAGCAATCACATGATTGAATACGAACGTAGCTACAGTTTTTCCATCTATCGCGAATCTGGGCATCGCCTCGGCCCATTTGGTAAATTAATCGAAAATGAGAATAATATACCCATGCCCCCCGACCAAGTGAGGGTTACATGTAATGAATTCAATGCTCCATTTTGCAAAAGGACCGACAACAATTATGGGGTGAAGAGGAGCTAGTGGTGCACGCATCTTTCGATTAAATATTTGGCAGTTGTGGCATTTTCAAACCGCAAGAATGCAATGTTTGAATAATGACGACCAAAAATAGCTAGTGCACAATATATTTTGGGTTGTGGCATACCCAGACATATGACCACCACACGCTCCAGAGTGGCAGTCATTCAAAACCCTTTCAGCCTCTTCGTGAGTTATACAACGTCAAAAAACAGAATCCGCACCACGACGATAAAGTGTGTCTCCAACAATATTGTATTGCTGAGATTGATAACAGATTCTCTGTCAATTTGAACGTGAAAGCTCAATTTTAAAGGTTTGGGTTTGAAGATAAATGATGATATCTCCATACCATGGATCTAATGTACTGATAAGAAACATAGATTCATCTGCAATGGGATGTTCTACCACAGTTTCTGTCTCAGTATTGAGAAAGTCACACATAAGTTCGGTAAACACCAGTGATTTCTTTGATTTAGATTTCTCGAATTCCAAATCAAACTCTTGTAGGATAACAATCCATTTAGAGTATTTTCCCCTGAGTAATTTTTTTGTTAAAATGTACATCATCGGGTTGCAATTAGATATCACGTTGTCTTTCGTAACAAGATGTAATGACGAAATCTTTCGACAACTTGAACTACTACCAATGCCAATTTCTCCACATGTGAATATTCAATTTTGGTTAGATTCAGATTTCGACTTAGATAGTAAATCACATGCTCATTGTGAAATTCATCCTCTTGAACTAGAACCATTCCAATGGTGGAATCAGAGGCTGCTAGGTATAAAAAGTAGTCTTGGTTGTAATTGGGTGGATGCAATAACGGTGCATGGGTTAACGCGTGTTTTAGAGCATCAAAAGATCGATCAGCAATCTCATCCCAAATAAAAGGAACATTCTATTTCAACAACTTGGTAAAACCTTTTGTTAACTCAGCATAGTTCGGGATAAATCTACACAGAAAGTTTGCTTTCCCTTGCAAACTTTGGAGTTGGTGAAGTGTGGAAGGAGGAGGTAAATTTATGATGGCCTCAACCTTCAAAGGATTGACACGAATGCCAGCTTTCGAAACAACGAATCCCAGTAATCATCCTAATTGCACACAAAAAACACACTTGTGCAGATTCAAACGAATCTTATAATGCCTACATCTCATAAAAATTGCTCGTAAATGAGTAGGATGATCGTCCCTGTGTAATAAACGAGCAGGTAAATCATTAAGATAAGGCTGTACAATTGTTTGATGTCATAAAAAGCATAAGACATTGCCCTTTGAAAAGTTGCACCAACATTTTTTAATCTGAAAGGTAATTTTCAATAAGAAAATGTTCCCCAAGAACATATAAACATTGATTTTGGTTGATCAGCATGGAGTATGTTTATTTGATTATATCTGGAAAATCCATCCATAAATGAAAACATATCATTTCTGGCACAATCATCAATGATTTGGTCGATATAGGGTGTAGGATAATTTTCTTTTGTACATGCTTTATTAACATCCCTATAATCGACACATAATCATATATTACCTTGTTTATTGGTAATGGGAACTATATTAGATACCCAATCTGTTAAGGGGATTGGATAAATAAATCCTGCTTGCAGTAGCTTTTCAACTTCAACATTAATAGCAACAGATTTTTATGGATGTATTGGACGCAATTTTTGTCTAATAGGCTTCACATCCAGGTATGTCTTTATTTCATGAACGACAATATTTAGATCGATTCCTGGCATCTCTTCGTAAGACCAAGCAAATATGCCTCGGAATTCTTGAAATAGGGTTTTATATGTATTAATTTCGTCAATCGTACAAGAAGCACCTATATGAATGTTTTTAACAATTTGAGTTTTAACTGATATGTCAATAGGAAAAATTGTAGAAATGTTTCCAAAATTAATCTCAGAATCCAAATTTGTAATCGATATGGGATTATGTGGTTCCTTGACATAATCAATCGTAAAAATAGACAAAAAATAATTTTCAAACCTATCAAGGTCAGGTAAAAATGAAGATCTATGATGTATATCATCCCAGGGTAATTCATCCATAGACAAAAATTCTCGAATACTTTCATCAGTATGAAACACTTGTTGAAAAGGATCAGAAATTGATGTCAAGGCTGAGCTTGATAGTGAAGAAGATTCTTCGGTGATCACATTCATTAGATCAGAATTAGTTGAAATTGTGTTAGAAAACAACTGTACTGCTTCATATGCCATCTCAAAAGGACTCAAAGGCATCTTTCCATTGAAAGAATCCATTTTTGACTCTAAATTCACTATCCGAGTGTCATCGAATGGAATAGTGCTTGATGAAATCATATTGATGTTGGAAATAGTGTGCAGTATGTTGGGTGGAGGCATAGATAAAGTTCCCATCAAAGCAGAGTTCTTTACTAAACCTACACCAACATCTTCATATGGGATAGTTGATTTTCCAACATGTTGGATACTATTTGTAGAAGTTGGGTCAGACGAATAATATGACATCGATTTTCAAAATATTTCCTTTATGAGGAAAAATGATTAACCGAAATATGGATGATACGGCAACAGTCATGTCATAAGACCAACTTCGACCCAAAAGAAGGTTGTAATCCAGAGGGGCATCAACTACTTCCACATATAGATTAACATTTTTTCCTTCTACTTCTATAGGTAGATCCTGTAAAGGAATCCTCTTCCATCAAAAGCTTTAAGGATTGTCAGATATTGGTTGAGTGTCGAGGAACCAAGAGTTTTCCAACAATTTAATGACATTATGCACGTGGATTCCCCCTCATCAATTACAACACGAAAAACTCGTCTGTTTTTTACTAATACCGGAATCTGAAAAGCCATCTAATGAGGATGTCTAGGTGTAAAATTTTCTAAATCGAAGACCATGAGGTTAGAATCCTGAGGATCTATAGCTCCAATAGCTGATAAAAGTAATTTCCTCTGTGCTGGACATGATTGTAGCACTTTTAAGGCCGACATTGCTGAAGGGTAAATTGCCAAGTCTTCAACAATGTTGTAGTTCTGAGCAGCTCTCGCATGTGGATTGAAAGATGATTTCCAAAGTACACCTTTAGCAGGTGGTTTAATTACTAGATCAGGATTAGGTTTCTCGATATGAAATGGATCAGAAACTGAAGGAGATGTAGCTGGTGTTAAATTAGAATTTTCTACCTCTTTACCAGTTATAGGATTTTTACTTCCATAATCTTGCGATCACATCACAACCATAACCTCAGACATCATTAAAATATTTGCTGATGAATGTGAAGAAGATCCTATCATTTTTCTATCTTGAGTAGGAAAAGGATCCTTCAAGATAGCGGGTGTGGGTGAACCTTTGACGAATTTAGAGACCTCATACTGATGTGGGAACTCTTTAGTAAAGTGATCCTCGTTAGAGATAAGACAAGGATAATGAGGTTTTTCGTTTATCATCATATGGTTCAGTCTTTTCAGTTTTCTCTTTGGGAGATGAAGCCTGTTTGTTTTTATTCTTTCCTTTCTTCTTATTACCGATTTTAGATTTAGCTATAGATTAATCTACAACGTGAATTTTGGAAGATGTTTCAAGGGAAGAATCTCCTTTCGGTGATTCTGGTAAAGTTATGATAGGAGAAGTAGTTTTTGAAGACTTATTCTTACTCTTATTCGCGCTAACTGAACCAATTACACCATATGTAGCATAAGACCCTAAAGGAGTTGCAGTTATTTGACCAGGACGTGGTAAGTCAAGAATTTTTTCGTATAAGGTACCAGACTGTGTATATACCAGGTCTAAGTACTGAGCTTGAGAAATGACCTGTTATTTCGTAACAACCCCTCCCTTAGCGACATCTTCAGTGATCTTTGGAAGCGATGATTTGATGAACCATTCTGCCAAAATCTGATCCGGAATAAATACTTTCACTAAATGTCTTCTATGTCTCCATTCATGCATGTGATCTGATATGTATGTAGACGTAGATTGTTTTAATGAAGTCAAGAGTTTCGTGCCATTGTCGTATCTGACTGGCAACTAAAAGTGAGTTAAGAAAGTTGTTGCTAACACGTTGAAATTGTTGAATGAACCACCTGGTAGTTCAATATACCATTTTGTAGCTAAAACTATCAGTTTTCTTTGAAATAGTTGTAATTGAATGGAATCTTCAATCAAAAAGTTGGATGGACACCAGAGGTGGTAAGTCATGACATGGTTTGAAGGGTCCTCTCCCGATTTACCTTCGAACTTAGGAATATCACTAGGCAACTTATTTGGCATTGGCGGCCAATACAGAAGATAATAGATCAGATCATTAGTTAGGCACGACAAATCAGGTAAATCCAAAGTTGCTATGAATGGAAATCGACATGTAGGGTCCTACTGAGCAAATTGATAACCTTGTGGAACTATACTAGTACCAGGAGGAGGATATCCAGGATATCCTAGAATAGCCTGTGCATTTGTGATTGGAATGCCTCCTGGATAACCAGGATTAGCCAGACCATATTGGGGTTGAGCTGGTATCTGATACATATACCCAGGGTACAGTTGATGCTGGTATACTAGATTTTGTACTACAGGTCCATATTGATATCGCCCTTGATACAGTTGATAAACAAATTGAGGTTGTCTTGTTACAATTGTACTTGTATGAGGTTGTCCCGCAAGGATCTGAACAGTAGTCTGAAATGTAGGTCTAGGTTGTTGTGCAGTGACTACAGGGATTTGTTGTGATACTTGAGGGGCTAAAAAAATTACAGGGATAGGTGAGGTAGCTTGAATAGAAGTTGGTGTAGCAGTTTGAGGTGGAGTCCTAGGTGTACTCGGACCAGGATGTTGAACAGTACTACGTGCAGATACCTGTGGTATAACTTGAGGCGTAGGTTAGACAGGTTGCTGGATTTGACTGTAACCAATTGGCTGACTCGATTGATTATAGGGTACTTGCACATTAGGTTTCAAATTCTATTGAACTTGTGATGGATCCCACACTGTGTTTACTCTAGGATAAGGAGGTCCCATTGAAGGTTGTGTTGCATAAGATGGACCATAACTAGGTTGATAATTTGGAACATATGTTTGATATTTGGCTGGATAATTCCCACCTCCCTGAAAAAATTGTTGTTTCGGGTAGAACTGTGGCCCTAAAGGAGGTTGATGTCATTGGAAAGATGGTTTCTCTGGCATAGGGTACCATCCTTTAAGAGGTTGCAGACCCTGAATTGAGTACTACCCTTGAGGTTGATATTTTCCTTGAGGTATGTACTGGCCTTGAGGTATGTACTTTCCTTGAGGTTGATATTGTCCTTGAGGTATGTATTGTTCTTGAGGTTTCCCCCTAGGCAGTAAGTTACTACTTTGAGGGTCAGGATTAGGAATATGTCCAGACATCATGTAAATTTGTTTCATGCTCAAATTTCTGATATGTGATTCATTTGGACCAGGTGATGAAATAATTTTGTCAGGAGAAAGAAATTCTCCTGAGAAAGTACCAGAAAGCAACTGGTATCCCACATGAATATATGGACCACCATACAAATATGATTCTGGTGATGCAGAAAACATGGATGACTCACTAGACATGTTTAATGAAGGTTTTTAATTACCTCTTGGTATGACGTAAAAAGGAATTCGGGGTGGCGAATAGTTTAGACCAGAATTGTGTAGAAAGTCTATTGACTGAGAATACCAAGGATCTTGTTTGAAAGGGCTATAGTAAATCAATTCACGTGGCCGAAGATCTAAATATTCCTGATGTGAAGGAAGAACAATTTCTTCCTTTGTGTCAGTAACTTCTTCAATGCTAATGAGACTAGGAGGAAGGTTCTCAGTGATGTGATACTTCACTCCAAGTGAATCAGGATGACCAGGGGTTGGAGTGATGAACTCTGAAGTAGGCTCAGACGTTGCAGGTTTATTTTCTGGTTTAGAAATTCCAGGTTCAGTAGATGATAATTCACTAGTTGTGGAAGCAAGTTCAACTAGTTCAGAAATTGAAAATTTTCTTTGAGAACACTCTGTTGTTTGAGGTTGATCTACTTTGTATTCAGGATGAATAATTATTGATTTTTCTTCGTGTTTATTTGATCCAGTCCCTGATGTTTTTTCTAGGTAATTTAGCCACAATTAAAAGCTTTAACACACGAAATAAAAGAAAATTTCAACAAAATGTCCTAAAGTCTCTAAGGAAACAATCAAATTGATCACACGCCTACAAAATCTAAGAGAGAAATCCACACATAAACAATATATTCCCACACTAAAACACTAGTTGGTGATGAAATCCAACATCGTAGAATTTTAATGTAGAAATGGTGGTTGGAACAGTTACCCTGACAACCTACTTAATGAAACAGTCTAGTGCAAGTCTCTCCACTTATACCATCTTGAAGTGAAAAGTACCCTCCAGAAATTCCAAGTGAGTCTAGTTGGCGTCTGCTCTAGGTATAGTGGGACCTTCCTTCCACCGTCACCTGGGGGAAAAATCCTAAAGTTTATAGCCACTAGGGTCACCAATGGGAAAAAATGTACCTGGGGGTACAGTCTACGATCCGATATACATGCAAGGGTAGAGTAACTAGCTCAATCCTCTTGAAGGCTCCTTGATATAATCCAAGATTTACCAACAAGTGACCCCAGGCTCCTTGACAATGGTTTATTTGAGGTTTACCATTTTTAATAAGTGCACATCTGCTATACTTCCCAATGATATAGGTACAATTACCTCACTGGTTCGAACATGATCTCGTGCTTGACTATTTTAAGAAGAGATTCCCAGAGTACAAATGCTACAATTGGATTTTTCCTACCGCAAGATTGCTACTTGTTTTTTTGAACTGTCTTGGAATGTTAATTACAACCTGTTCCAAGACACTAGCCTAAGCTATGTTGGTGGAAAAGAGCCCTAGAAAACGTAAATTATCTAGATTGATTTTATTAAAGTGTTGTTTTTAATTTGGATGTTTCTTAAGACAGAAGGTATGGAAGTGAAACTTCAATGATGTTTAATGACCCGAATCAAAAATACGCTAAATGCATCTAAATGAAAAGTGCAACTCTTTTCTTTTCAATGAAACTTATTTAAGGGAAATATTTGAGAGATTTAATAACTTTCAAAGCACCAATTCTTTCTTTCATAAACAAAAATCTTCGAAAAGAAGATGATTTCTTTGAGAACTCAATTCCATAAAATGAACAATTAGTTGTTCAAAATGAAATCCTTTATCAATCAGATCAGAAACTATAAAGCAGTTAACAAACCATTTCCAAAAAGAAAACCATATCTAAAACTCCTAAAAACATAAAATTCAAAACCAAAAGAATATACTCTAATTTTGAACTCTATCTAGAAAGTTTTGAGGACGTTTTCTCTTAGTTTGTGATCAAACCAAGAATAATTTCTACTTATCTCAGCAGAAATGAAAACATCCAATAATGGTTTCATGTGAAATTCAAGCCTTATCAAGTTAAAATCTCTTCTAAATTTTCAAATTAAAATGAAAATCAATTTTCATAAAATTAAGGTTTGCAACAAGTTCAATGGCTCAAAAAGAAAACAATAGCATACTAGTAAGCTAAGGTATATGAAGGTTTCTAATGTGGAGCATCAAGAAAGTAGGGAAAACGCTCACTCATAAAATGCAAATCAGATGAAAAATCACGCAAACACAAATTTTTCTGAAAGAAATTCACACATAAGACTTTGATAGTCAAGACAAGTTGGGGAAAACACAAAGAATCTGGTAATCTGGCTCCTAAAAAGAGAATTCTTAATTTTTCAAAAATTTTCCACAATTCCACATGTTCTAATGGAGAACAAAGTGATACCACACTATTTTCAACCAAAAACTGCAGAGGCTACTGTATTTTTTTTAAATAAAAACTGTGGAGGCCAAGAAAAGTACAGAAAAAATAAAAATTCAGATTTACTTTCCAGGGATTCTGATAAGTTATCTACCCAACCTATTTTTAGACTAATCAAAATCAGAAAAATCTATAAAATTCAAACTAAAAAATAAAAAGGAAAACTGAGTTCTTTCCCATGTGAAGTCGCCATTTTGTTATGCTGATAAATCCCTCTTGCAGACAAGAACGATCTCCCTAGTATCCTATGGATAACTAGAAACAAAAATCCATTTGTAAATCATTTTCTCTAGATCATTTGCAATTCAGAATTATGATAAAAAAAGAGAGAGGACATAGCCTCTACCTTGAAACTAGATGTTTGGTAAAGTCTTTTATCCAGTCTCTCCAAAGAGGCTTCTTTAATAAGTAGAACCTGCAATCAAATATAGACAAAAGAATTAAAATCACCTGCAACATATAATAATTGAGAACAACTAATCTAACTCAGTGATCAAGGAATCCAAGTATTGAATTATTCAAATAGACATAAGAAAAACTCAATGAGAAAAGGAGATCCATATGTGTTATCTTGAATGAAAAGATTAACTTTACAACATGATGCCTTGATGTCGTACAAGTTCCTCCCGGGGTCTTGAGCAAACGTTCCTCCAAATTGACAAGCCTTCTTCTCTCTAAACTATCATGAAGTTATGGACATGAGTGTGTGATCATTCTCATACCAATAATGACTAGTGTAGAGAGTATGCTCTCTTGCGAATTTCTTCAGAAATTACCTTATACAAGCTAGGTACAATCTACCGTTGAGACTGAAACATGAGCTCAATTTATAGGGAAATGGAGGTAGTTTTAGTTCGATGAAGAGGGGGATGGATTCCTTTCATGAAGGGATTTGAGCTCCATATACCAAGGGATAAGTTCCATGAGTGAAGGGATATAGCTCCATGAGCGGAGGGATAAAGCTCAAACTGATCATGCCTCTAGAAGCTTCCATTTGGGAAAATATTCATCCAGCTGGGCTTCTAGAACTTACTTTTTCCTTTATTTGACTGTTTACGGGAGTCCGCAAGTTTCATAAGAAGAATGTGCGGGATATGCCGCAGGCTATAGAATAAATATATGTGGATCTGCAGGAAAGAGTTAGGAAAAGTGTAGAGTTATACTTTTAAGGTTTTTAATGAGCTTTCCTCCAATACAAAGACTTGGTTTAGGAACATTAGGGTTTTTGACCTCTAAGGGAGCATAATATAGGTAGTGATGAACCTATATAGACATTCAAATGTCACGGTGACAAAATAACGTGTAACATGACCCTATCACCAGTTTCCTCTTCGGTTTTCAAACCATTTTCTTTATATTGTCATGCATATCCTTCCATCTCTTCTTGACTTGTTGACTTTGTAAAATTCTCATACCTATCACCTTTATTGTTTTCATCATCCACTTATCCAATATCTCAAGTGGAATATTCTCAATTTCAAAAGAATATTGTTTCTCATTTTACACAAGAACATATGACCTTCTCACTATATATTGTCCATCATCTAAAAAATATTTATTTATTGAACCTTTTTCAATTGTCTCCATATTCACATTAAATTTAACTAAATTTTTCGCCCAAATTTTCATTTGCAGACTCAAGATAAACTATTGACATTCAAATATTCCTTGGATAAAAACAAAATTTGTTCATGGACTGTAATTTCACATCCTCTGCAATCTTCTTTCTATTCTATAATGACTTGTGTAAGAGTTATATCAACTCTCTTTCCTCCATTCCAAACATCTGAATCAACTAGTTTCTTTCTCTCATCTTTTGGTTTCCAAAAAGAAAACTCATTTTCTGCATATCCATAACTTGCATACTCCCTCATATTTGCATAAAAAAATATATATCCAAGATAATTTTGTCTTTCATCTTGAAAAACACATTTAATAGTTAATAATTCAAAATCATAAAACATATTACATTTTCCATATTTTTCCTCATTACATCTTCTCCAAGTTTTCTCTGATTTATCATCCCCTTGATGTGCATATGACATGTCTGACTTGGCATGTCCTCCTTCATAATGTCTTGTATTGGAAAATTATTCTTTGTTTTTACTTTGTTCTGTGTTATAGCCCAAATCTACCTCAGGCTGAAGGAAGGCAGAGTTCAGGGTAACATCATACCACGCTCAGTCTGGTAGCTAGCCCTACCAGAACAGGAGAGGGCTCTCTCTGGGTCAATATCAGTGAAAATGTATCAATAGTGGCTTGAGATGACTGAAATGGATACTAATTTAGCCAGGGTAGGCTCTTCTTAGAGTTTGAAATGATTTTGTGGGTTTTTGTCGGAAAAAGGGAAAGGCAATTTTTGGGCTTGGGGATGAGGCCAAATTCTTGCAGAGTTCAAGTTGGGGCAGGGAAGGAAATGACTTTGATGTCTTATATTCAATGAATGAATAGAAAAGACTACTGAGGAGCTGAAGAGGAAAGGAAGGTGCAAGGATCCCCTTCAAACGAAGGAAAACATATAAAACTAAACAAAAGTTTAAGGCAGAGCATCAGCAAACTAACGAATTCTACCTCAATTACTCATTTGTTTAATTCAGAAGCAAAGAGAAGGGAAATGGCATACATATAACATTAATGAAAATTAAAATAACATGGAGAAAAACATCATCAAAACTCAAAAGCCACAAGGATCCCAACAAGTGCTGCAAAAATCTGGTCTTTCCTTTGCCAAAAATCTGAAATGAATGTACAATGAGGTGCCAAACTATTCCCAAGTATCCAACCTCTGAAAATGATTGAGAAAATACATCATATAGACCATCCTAACCCCTTCCCATGCCTCTAGGGGTCGATCTCATCCTTCTAGGAGCTGTTTCAACCAATTCTAAACTAGGAACTAGAATCTAGGCAATCAAAAAACTTGCCTCTATATGCTAGGAAACTGATCCATTCATTTGATTTTCACTTTTTAGTGAATGAATCCTCTAGAACAAGTAAATGTGAGCCAAAATTACATCATAGTCACTAAGTTACATCAATATAGATAAAAAATTACATCAAAAATTGAAACTAGTCAAAACTGGGCGAATTTCTGAGCTGAAGAGCCAAAATGAGGCCAAATTTCTCTATGCGCCGCGCCCAAAAACTCAATGTGTCGTGCCACTTTAAGCCTATTTTTGAGGCACTTCCTGAAGCCCAAATTGAGCTCATTATAGCTCGTTGGTAAGCCCTATCTGTCTACTATCTAACCCGAGTCGAATTTCTGGATTTGGATTTCATTTGCCCCTCCAAAACGTCAATCTCCCAAAACTGGTTCCTGTGTGTGAAAAAGGTGGCAGAAAGGCCATTTTCAAGGTGTTTTTGACCCTTAAGACCATCCAGAACTTGATGAAATCTCTCAAAAATTACTGAGCATGCATAATTTATCATAAAAAAACCCAAAAATATCAAGTTTTCCTCCAGAAGATGTCCCAATCATAAGCGCGTGTCGGGTGGCGCGACGTGTCGGGTGGAAAAACCTGTTTTGCGAGCAAAAATTTCAAAAATGAAAAAATTTTCTCCAAACTCCTTGAAATTTGGACTGAAGGTACATAATCAAGTGTCATTCTCAGCCAATGAAGCTTCAGCCAATATTTGAAGTGGATCAGGCCTTTCACGACGTTTCAGTGCCCTCTTGGTGCATGCAGTTTCAGTGGTTGAGTCACTGTCTTGTTCATATGATGAATGTGTCCGTCATGGTGCCACAAGGTATGTATGAAGTGTATGTTTGATTTGTTTGGAAATGAGAAATCGGTGCCTTTGTTTCAATGCCAAATGTGTGCCAGAGGAATTTGAGGAATTGTTAGGAATATAGGACAATGGGAAAAGTGAAGTGTGGGAAATAGTATAGTGGTAAAAATGTGATTCAATCAACTGAGATTTAAAATGAAAAGACAGTCACTTGATTGCTTGGGGACTTGAGGATCTTATAAGTGAAATGAGAGAAGAAGAGTGATAAGGAATGGTAGGTTTTAGGGATAGGGAAAATAGGTCTTGGGAATAAGTGATTTGGGATGTTTAGGGAATAAGGGATTGACAACGATAATATGACAATGAAGGAGAAAGGAACCATAGGTGAGGAATGGGATTGGAAATACTTGGCACAAAAATCAAACTTTAACAATCACACCCAAACCCTAAGAGAGAAATTTTTGATAAGAGGATAGGGTTTATGTTTGGCATTCAAACTCTTATAATTCAATTTCAAACATTACCAAACTCTTTTTAATGGCTCATACAAGATCAATCTAACTTACATGGAGAAATTAGACCAAATGATTTGGAAATTTTTGGAGGCAAATGTGAAAATATTGGTGTTGGCCCTGTGCGCCGCGCCCCAGCCCAACGCGCCGCGTAGGCTGGACGCGTCGCGCCAGTGTAATTTTACACTGTGCAGAGTGGCTCTATGCGCCGCGCAGGCCATGTGCGCCGCGCACCAGCCCAACGCACCGCGACACTGAAATTTTCCCCCAGTCCAGCCTTTAACAAATACTTTAGATCTTTCAAATTTGACTTGGCTTTCTCTTACCTTTGGCGTGTAAATGGATTTTTTAAACACTAAAATGTCTTATATATCATGGACCTTGATTTTCCTTTTGAAACAACCCGCCTTTGCAATTTCGCAGACTTTGGCACTTTTCACTGAATGATGAGCTTTCACACACTAAACCACCATAAATTATGAGAAAAACTCTTCACTTGCAATGGAAAAAACTCTTAACCTACTTGCACACCACAAATTTTGATCACATTTGGAAATTTTGGAGAAGAATGGCAAAATTTTGATGTTTCAGGCCAATGTGTAGCACCTTTTTGCAGGAGGAATTTGGAGACCTTTCCGGTGTCCAAATTGGGCGTGTGATAGCTCGCTGGAATTATTATTGAGTCTAATTTCCAACCCAATTGTAATTTTTAAATTTGGAGTTCATTTTCCTTGTCAAAAATCAAATCGCCCAAGACTGGTCAAAATGAGCAAAATGAGGCTGCCTCAAGGCAGAGTGCTGTTGCAATCAACTTTTGAAGGTCTTCCCCAACTAAAAATTGAGCTCATGATAGCTCATTGGAAATATATTTTTGTCTATCTATCATTTGAATCATCAAGAAAGTAATTTTGCCAACCAAGCAAGGAGAAATCTTGATTTTCCCAAGGTCACTTCAGAGGTGCATCAATTCTCCACGAGGCGACTGTATTTTTGACATTTCTCTAAGACCATGAAACCTGTGTAAAAAGTGAAGGAGTTTTTTCTTCCTTGGCCTATTTTGGAAAAAAACCTCTCTCAGGTTTCCAAAATTCATCTTTTATTGCTCTGAGACATAATTTGAGTGAAACCTATCCCGATGTGTGGAACAAGGGATTTGTCGAAATGAAGCGAAATGAAGGGGATAAGGGGCTTCTAAATTATTGAGAAAATTTTGGGAAGTAGGGAGGGATGTTAGGAAATATGGGAAAGTGGAATTTCAGAGATTGAGTGAGGGGAAGGGGTCTAAAAGGGAAAAACACAGGCCTAGCCTAGAAAATTGCCAAGTTGTAGCAAGAAACTAGGGTTTGTGCGAAAATGAGGAATTTGGGGAATCTCAGTGATGGGTAGTGTTTAATAATGTACATTAAGGATAGGGGAAGGTGTATCAACATCAGGATACAATTTTTTCTAATGATTTTACCATCCAAGAGAAATTACCTCCAAAACCCTAGGAGAGGGAAATGAACCTTACCTAGGCACAACTGAAGCATGAACAAGCTGTAAAATGACCCAATGGAACTTGACATGATGATGAAAACCCTATGAATGATGGTACACTCAGCTGAATGGTGACATGGAAAGACATTTGGACAACTTTGATAGGAGTAAAAGCAAACCCTAGACCTAATACCTAGTGACCAAATTTTGCTTGAAGACTCACTGAAATGACAAAATTTGACCTTGACACCTTAAAATCACCTTGTAAGAGCATGTTTGATCATTGGAGAAAGGTTGCAAATACTGACACTAACATTGGCTCCAATGGGGATGGTAACTCCTTGGAGGTGCCAAGAACTACAGATCTTTGGAAAGCAGACAGTGCCTTCATCCATTGGGCAATGGAGTCAAAAACTCAAGCTGAAATGCATGACTAAAAACTGATGACTTGACGACACAAATTGACTCTCACTCAACTAAGAACTGACTCGATACTTAAACACAATCGACAAACTGGAAATATGCTCAATATGAAGCTTATTCAATACAACCTACTCTAACAATTTCATTCATCACCTGATCAAGTGAAATGAAACAACCAATGCAACCATGTAAGTATTGCAGCTGCTGTTTGGATTCTCCACAAGTGCTCGTTTATGAACAACAAGAGAGAACTACTGAAAGGCAACTCCCATGAAAACTTGTGAACATATCCGTTGAATACTATGGATTCTCTATCCGCCTCCAAAAACACTGCATAAGGATCTTGAAATTCATGCTGCATAAGGATCTCAAAAGGCACACTAGAACTTAGCTCATCCAATGGATTACTTCTCTTCTCCTCATACCATGAATGAAAACTTTGATCTGAGCTTTGTGATGAGATTTGTGACGAGACTCCTGCTAAAAATGACAAAGAGACTGGCTGTCGGATCAAGTCTATATCAGCACACGTTTCAGCCTTACATAAAGTCAATGGAGAAATACTTTGACTGCAAACATCATCCAACACATCAGCAATAGGATCATCAAAAACTTGAGAAGACTGATGTGATGTATCCATTGAAACTGTATGACATCCTACTGACTGTTCATATTTTTCTTGAGAGATATTACGAAGATTCTGCTTTAAAAACTGAAATGCTTCGAAACAAAAGGGTACAGAATCCTCTTGCATCATTAAATCATGTATTTCATCTTCCACGCCTTCATCTCTAATCTAACCTTCAACTGCGTTTGGTGGCTGCAAATTTGGAGCTAGGGAGGGTTTTGTATCCAAAATGATTTCATCAGTCGTTTCAGGGGAATATTTCTCATAAACAACTTGCTCAAGAATTTCGCTATCTGTCTCATCATCAACATTAACACTGAGAGATTGTTGATTTCTTACAGGCTACTCATTTGAAGATTTACTATGCAATTTACCCTTCAAAAACTGGAATGATTCAAAAAAAAATGGTACGGAGTCACCTTGTAGCATTTGATCATGTGTTCCAGCTTCCATGTCCTCATCTGCAACTTGACAATCAATGGCTTTCGGGGATTGCAAATCTGAATATGAGAAATCTTGAACAAAGTTTTCATTGCGCTCAAGATGATCCAAATCAAGGCTTGTTGGAAGTTGATTTCTGATTGCATGGAAGTTGTCTCTAATGAACTGAAACGAATAAAAAAAAGAAGGAAAATATCCTTCACTTACTTCAAAATTTGTTGCACTTTCCTCATCATTGTCATAGCTGATATGCATCAGTTGATCACTGTACTCAAGCTGCTGAAAGTGAACTTCCTCCTCGCACAAACTAGCTGCTGATTTGTCTGCAAGATTAGCTTATGTTTGGAGAACATAATCATCATCATACTGATCAAACTGAGGTAAATCATCAGTATAAAGTTCATCATCAAGCATACATATCATATCAATAGCTCTCTCTTCTTCAAAATGATCTATAAAACAATCACCATGACAACTGGGATAAGAAACAAAATGTTTTGGATCAGCAACTTGTTCTTCTTCAATCAGCGAGCCATGGGTTTGAGAATTATACTCATTCCTTGTGGTGTTCTTTTGCATCATCTTTTCCACTGCACTTACCAATATGTCAAGCTTTACCTCTAGATATGTCGATTTCTCCGGGTCTACGTTTTTCATCTCTTCTTCCTTCAACCTTGCCATTTGGATCAGCAAATGAGCCTCTACATTTACTACACTGTTCTGCATCTCTTGAAGTGTTGCAAGATTCCTTTCTCTCAACTGAAACTCCATTTCCGGATCAAAGGCACCTGGGTAGTGCAAGAGACAGATCTAGGAGAAGGTCTTATATCAGCTGGCATTGAAAAATATACTTGGTTAAATCTGGCAGAAAATTGTTGTACTGTCTCCCCTGGCAGTCTTTTCAGCTGGTTATACTCTTCTATAATCAAGAAAAGGTTCTGTCTGATCACCCACCTGTCGAGGAAAACTTTGACGAACTGCTGGAAATCTGAGATGCTCGCATCAGGAAAGGTTTTGAACCAACTCTTGACTTTGGCTTGGAAAGAAAGAGCAAAAAGCGTAATACTAACATCTTCGTCATCAACTTCAAAAAGATCTAGAAAAATCTCAACATTCTGCACATGTTGCTCAGTGTTGACATTGTTACATTCACCGTCAAATCTTGGTAGATATAGGTCATAATTTGCAGGGAAAGCATGGAGAACAGAAGGTAAAACAAGAGGATTATACCTATCTCGGACTAAAAATGGTGTAGGAATATATACAAGAGCTACGGGATCAGCTTGATTTTCTGGCTCATCACTCTGAAGAGAGTCATCATAAGATGTGGGAAAAGTAAGGAGACTAGGATCAAAGGGAAACTCATCATTTACACTTTTTGAATGGGTCGAGTGAAGATTTTGATCACCTTTCTCATACAACAAATTCTGAAAAAATTTCAAGATGGTTTCAAGAACATCAAAGAAGTAATTTACAAGAAAGCAGAATTGATCCTGAATACCATTCCACTTTGGATACCTGAAATTTTTGTAATATCCTTCCATTTTCTCAGAGAAAGAGTTAGTCCTCCAGTGGAGTCTCTACATTGAGTTGGAGTCACCAGGTGAAAGATTTCAGCCTTCTTATGTCTGATCATTGTCAACCATCAACTATCAGATTTGAATTGATACATGTACTGGGGCAAGACAATCCACAAGTCAAGTGTCACGTTCACAAGCTAGACCGGAGATTGACTAAAGTAGCGTTTATCTACTTTCGCTAATGCAAAGCAAGAGCGTTTCGAAGGCTTCCTGGCATAACTTCAGGCTCCGTCTGTAACTTACAAAATGAATAACACCAAAAAGCAAACCATTTTATTCCCTAGTATGGTCACCACTATGTTATAGCCCAAATCTACCTCAGGCTGAAGGAAGGCAGAGTTCAGGGTAACATCATACCACGCTCAGTCTAGTAGCTAGCCCTACCAGAACAGGAGAGGGCTCTCTCCGGGTCAATCTCAGGAAAAATGTATCAATAGGGCTTGAGATGACTGAAATGAATACTAATTTTAGGCTAGGTATATAAATCAAGGAGTTTGAAATGATTTTGTGGGTTTTTGTCGGAAAAAGGGAAAGGCAATTTTTGGGCTTGGGGATGAGGCCAAATTCTTGCAGAGTTCAAGTTGGGGAAAGGAAGGCAATGAATTTGATGTATTATATTCAATGAATGAATAGAAAATAATGCTGAGGAGCTAAAGAGGGCAGGAAGTTGCAAGGATCCCCTTCAAACGGAGGAAAACATATAAAACTAAACAAAAGTTTAAGGCAGAGCATCAACAAACTAACGAATTCTACCTCAATTACTCATTTGTTTAATTCAGAAGCAAAGAGAAGGGAAATGGCATACATATAACATTAATGAAACTTAAAATAACATGGAGAAAAACATCATCAAAACTCAGAAGCCACAAGGATCCCAACAAGTGTTGCAAAACTCTGGTCTTTCCTTTGCCAAAAATCTGAAATGAATGTACAATGAGGTGCCAAACTATTCCCAAGTATCCAACCTCTGAAAATGATTGATAAAATACATCATATAGACCATCCTAACCTCTTTCCATGCCTCTAGGGGTCAAGCTCATCCTTCTAGGAGCTGTTTCAACCAATTCTAAACTAGGAACTGGAATCTAGGCAATCAAACAACTTGCCTCTATATGCTAGGAAACTGATCCATTCATTTGATTTTCACTTTTTAGTGAATGAATCCTCTAGAACAAGTAAATGTGAGCCCAAGTTACATCATATTCACTAATTTACATCAATATAGATCAAAAATTACATTAAAAATTGAAACTAGTCAAAACTGGGCGAATTCCTGAGCTGAAGAGTCAAAATGAGGCCAAATTTCTCTATGCGCCGCGCCCAAAAACTCAATGCGTCGCGCCAATTTGAGTCTGTTTTTGAGGCACTTCATGAAGTCAAAATTGAGCTCATGATAGCTCGTTGGAAAGCCCTATCTGTCTACTATCCAACCCAAGTGGAATTTCTAGATTTGGATGTCACTGGCCCCTCCAAAACGTCAATCTCCCAAAACTGGTTCCTGTGTGTGCAAAAGGTGGCAGAAAGGCCATTTTCAAGGTGTTTTTGACCCTTAAGACCATCCAGAACTTGATGAAATCTCTCAGCCATTCCTGAGCCTGCATAATTTATCATAAAAAACCCAAAAATATCATGTTTTCCTCCAGAAGATGTCCCAATCATAAGCATGCTTCGAGTGGCGCGACGCGTCGGGCGGAAAAACCTGTTTTGCGACCAAAATTTTCAAAAATGAAAAAATTTTCTCCAAACTCCTTGAAATTTGGACTGAAGGTACATAATCAAGTTTCATTCTCACCAATGAAGCTTTGGCCAAGATTTGAAGTGGATCAAGCCTTTCACGACGTTTCAGTGCCCTCTTGGTGCATGCAGTTTCAGTGGTTGAGTCACTGTCTTGTTCATATGATGAATGTGTCTGTCATGGTGCCGCAAGGTATGTATCAAGTGTATGTTTGATTTTTTTGGAAATGAGAAATTTTTGCCTTTGTTTCAATGCCAAATGTTTGCCAGAGGAATTTGAGGAATTGTGAGGAATATAGGACAATGGGAAAAGTGAACTGTGGGAAATAGTATAGTGGTAAAAATGTGATTCAATCAAGTGAGATTTAAAATGCAAGGACAGTCACTTGATTGCTTGGGGACTTGAGGATCTTCTAAGTGAAATGAGAGAAGGATAGTGATAAGGAATGGTAAGTTTTAGGAATAGGGAAAATAGGTCTTGGGAATAAGTGAGTTGGGATGTTTAGGGAATAAGGGATTGACAACGATAATATGACAATGAAGGAGAAAGGAACCATAGGTGAGGAATGGGATTTGAAATACTTGGCACAAAAATCAAACTTTAACAATCACACCCAAACCCTAAGAGAGAAATTTTTGATAAGAGGATAGGGTTTATGTTTGGCATTCAAACTCTTATAATTCACTTTCAAACATTACCAAACTCTTTTTAATGGCTCATACAAGATCAATCTAACTTACATGGAGAAATTAGACCAACTGATTTGGAAATTTTTGGAGGCAAATGTGAAAATCTTGGTGTTGGCCCTGTGCACCGTGCCCCAGCCCAATGCGCCGCGCAGGCTGAACGCGCCGCGCCAGTGTAATTTTACACTGTGCAGAGTGGCTCTATGCGCCGCGCACCAGCCCAACGCGCCGCGACACTGAAATTTGCCCCCAGTCCAGCCTTTAAAAAATAATTTTGCTCCTTCAAATTTTACTTGGATTTCTCTTACCTTTGGCATGTAAATGGATTGTTTAAACACTAAAATGTCTTATATATCATGGACCTTGATTTTCCTTTTGAAACAACCCGCCTTTGCAATTTCGCAGACTTTTTCACTTTTCACTGAATGATGAGCTTTCACACACTAAACCACCATAAATTTTGAGAAAAAAATCTTCACTTGCAATGGAAAAAACTCTTAACCTACTTGCACACCACAGATTTTGATCACATTTGGAAATTTTGGAGAAGAATGGCAAAATTTTGATGTTTTAGCCCAATGCGTAGCACCTTTTTGCAAGAGGAATTTGGAGACCTTTCCGGTGTCAAAATTGGGCGTGTGATAGCTCGTTGGAAATATTATTGAGTATGATTTCCAACCCAACTAGAATTTGTCAATTTGGAGTTCATTTGCCATGTCAAAAATCAAATCTCCCAAGACTGGTTAAAATGAGAAAAATGAGGCTGCCTCAAGGCAGAGTGCTGTTGCAGTCAACTTTTGAAGGTCTTCATCAACTCAAAATTGAGCTCATGATAGATCATTGGAAATATATTTTTGTCTAGCTATCATTTGACTCATCAAGAAAGTAATTTGGCCAACCAAGCAAGGAGAAATCTTGATTTTCCCAAGGTCACTTCAGAGGTGCATCAATTCTCCACGAGGCGACTGTATTTTTGACATTTCTCTAAGACCATGACACCTGTGTAAAAAGTGAAGAATTTTGTTCTTCCTTGGCCTGTTGTGGACAAAAACCTCTCTCATTTTTCCCAAATTCATCTTTTATTGCTCTGAGACATCATTTGAGTGAAACCTATCCCGATGTGTGGAACAAGGGATTTGTCGAAATGAAGCGAAATGAAGGGGATAAGGGGCTTCTAAATTCTTGAGAAAATTTTGGGAAGTAGGGAGGGATGTTAGGAAATAGGGGAAAGTGTAATTTCAGATATTGAGTGAGGGGAAGGGGTCCAAAAGGGAAAAACACAGGCCTAGCTTAGAAAATTGCCAAGTTGTAGCAAGAAACTAGGGTTTGTGCGAAAATGAGGAATTTGGGGAATCTCAGTGATGGGAAGTGTTTAATAATGTACATTAAGGATAGGGGAAGGTGTATGAACATCAGGATACAATTTTTTCTAATGATTTGACCATCCAAGATAAATTACCTCCAAAACCCTAGGAGAGGGAAATGAACCTTACCTAGGCACAACTGAAGCATGAACAAGCTGTAAAATGACCCAATGGAACTTGATATGATGATGAAAACCCTCTGAATGATGGTACACTCAGCTGAATGGTGACATGGACCGACATTTGGACAACTTTGACAGGAGTAAAAGCAAACCCTAGACCTAATACCTAGTGACCAAATTTTGCTTGAAGACTCACTGAAATGACAAAATTTGACCTTGACACCTTAAAATCACCTTGTAAGAGCATGTTTGATCACTGGAGAAAGGCTACAAAGACTGACACTAACATTCTGAATGTTGTCTAATTTCTAAACTCTGTTATTTGTTCTTCTCTTTGGTTTTATTTCCTTTCACATTCCTTTTCATCATTCCATTTTCTTCCTTAAAAATATGTAAGTCACTAATTTTATTTTTCCATTCCTCTTTCTTTTCAATCAAAATCAGACAATCTCTAATTTTAGAAGTTAAACTTCTATTTGTTTCTATACAGGAAACAAAATCACCATATACAACAGATTTTCCATTCCACTGTAAAGTCCCTTTTACAATAGTAAAAATGACTTTTAACACCGTGAATATCACATTCCATTGAACCCCTTTGCTGCTCACTACAAATTCATATTTCATGAAAGCATCCTTGCCTTCATCCTCTGAGATTACCTGTGTCTTTTCATTTTGCTGATTACATTCACCTTTACTCCTTTAGCAATTTGTACAGATAACATTGTCTTCAATTTTATGTTGTGCATTAGTCTCTTCCAACCTATTCTTATGTTCTTGATTGTCCTCTTTTCCTTTCTTCTCCATGGCCTTTACTGGATTAACTGTACCTCCTTGGACCGAATTCTCCCTATAAATTTATGTTCTACCATCTTCCACAATACAATATTTATTAAGATCCCTTTCCATTGATGCTCCATTATATCCTTTCAAGACAATTTCTTGCCCGTCAACTATCAATACAGGTTCATAATTTTTGAATAAAAATTCAGGAGACAATTCCATTACCTCAAGTGTTTTCATTGTACATATACTCTTGTTTGATCCTGTCATAAGGCTATCTTCATACTTATTTTCTACTTCTTATTTTGCAATCTACAATTTCCTTTTGTCTTTAGACCGTCTTCCATTGTTTTTCCATGTCTTACTGGATTCATCATTTTCAGATTCCATAGTAGTCTTCAATAGTTGTCCATCGTTAGTGTCTTTGAACACATGTTCAATTAAGAATTTTTATATTACAGCCATTTCTTCTAAAAACTTCATTTCTTCATCAACCTGCATAAATGCATCTTCTAAAGTTTTTTCATCACCTGCATACATACTCAAAACATTAGTTTCAAAAATACAAAGCTCCTCTTCCTTTGATGTCTCCTTCATCATACCTCTCAGCTTATCCAAAATTTTCCAACAGTTTAGAAAATCATCAATAATTCCTTCCTCAGCAAGGTAAACTTCTTGCTCAGGTCTACAATAGCCATCTTTCACCTTTAAGTCAGCTGCTCTAAGTTCTTCTCTTAATCTGATGTACATTATCCTCTTTATCTATTTCTACAACAACTTCCATTTTATCTTCTTTCTTTTCATATTCCAATCATACCTTTGGCCCCTTTCATAGTCTTCAAGCAACATTATTATTGCATCAATACTTGCTTTCAATTCAGTAATGTCTTTGTCAAGTACTTCTTGACTCATCTTCTTTCCCTTGCAATTTTCCTTGGCATCTTTCTTTCTTTTGTTGTGGCTTCTCTCATGACCCCTAATATTCATCTCTGATTCTTTATGTGGGTTCCCTTTTCCCACTATGAACTTACAATAATCCTTTCTCATTTCTTTGTAGAAGGGTTTTACTTGTTATCTACACCAAGTCATCATCTTGGTAAGGCTTCCTTGGGTTTCTGCAACAAAACCTCTTTTGATCACTCCTTCTCCTCATCTTCCAATGTTGTCAGGATTTTGTAACCAATGCTCACCTGACCCTCTCTCTGTTTTGAGAACTATGTTATTCTCTTCTTTTCTACAGAAATCTCCTTTGCTGAATTTTCCACTAACACAACTTCTCTTCCCTTTACACATTATGTTGTTGTGTTTTGGCTGCTATCATTCTCTTCATTTTGAAACTAATTCAAATTATACCAAATATTAAAATATAACTCATACCTGAGAGATATTCCAATGATCTTATCTCCTGAACCTTTCATTGGCTTGGAAAATAAACATGTTGCTTTACTTTGCACTGTCTGCAATTCAGTTCTTCTTCCAAATAATTTCCTTTTCCTTCTGAGAACATCCATATTCTATTCCTTTTCTTACAACATCTCTTGCTGCAATTTCTTCACTTGCTCCCTTGTCCTTTGTCACAACTACCTGACTGCAATTTCTTGTTGCTACTTACATTCACATACATATATCATTAAAGTTTTTAAAACTTACAAGATACTTCCTTGGTCTTATCTTCCTCAAAACTCTTTCCGCAGTCTGTATTAAATGAAATGGTTGAAGTTTTCATTGCCTGCAACATTTCAATATTCTTCTTTGCATAAATTCTTTTGTGTTCTGATCTCCCAGTGACGAATTACTTTCAAACCATAACCCTTGTATTTGGATCTATTACCAATGAAAATTATATAAATATTGAAACAAAATTCAATCTTGAATAAAAACCCCAAAGAGCACTAGTCTCACTCCAATACCAAAAATGATGCAGGGCTAACTGTTAACCCCACCTTAACCCAAGAGTATACTCGAAATAGAGTATATGTTCTATTTTTTTCACATCCGAAATGATTTAGCAAGGCTGAAAATTTACACAAACCCACATGGACATGTGCGTTATGGACCCACATATACTTGGAAACATGCAACAACAAATGCCTTTATAGCAGCGTCAACAGTTTGAAGTAGATCTCAAATCGCAATCCTTAACTCATCACAAATCGGCTCCCAACCAATATCGGAGTTCGTAGGTTTTACAATATCGCATTTCAATGATCCCTCAATTGATGCCATATGCAATATACACAGAAACTCAACACATGGCTTCTAAGTCGCATCACAACTTATACCATATTACATACATCGCAAATCTCAAATTATTTGATATCGCATTTCGAGAAACATAACATTTTGAAGATCGCAAGATTTAAGAAATAACCTTTAACGGTAAACCATAAAAATGCTGATGAGAAATTTCACTAGTTGGGATGTAATCTGAACCGTCCCTTCTTCAAGTTGAACTCTTGTGATTTTATTAGATCTGTCTACCTTCCACTATAGACCTTGATTCTGAAACCTCTAGAACTTTGGGGAAAACACAGTTGCGACCTTCTTCACACCATAGTACTCTATGCTACTCTTTACAACAACTCATCAATGAACTTATGCAACTGCAATTTATTCCATGGTGTTCTACTCTGTGTATCCACACCAATTCACGCAGATAGACACCATAAATAAACACGCCAAAGAAAACAACAATGAACATAACTAATTGTGAGATCTACAGAACCTACATATTCTTGACTATCCAACTGATTGGAAACATTCAATCATCTCTACGAATGGTTCAAACCTGATCTAGAAAACAATGATTTTAGGCATATTGTGTAGGGTTCGATTATCAAAATCATTCAAACCAATATTAACATAATCAAATACTAATCAAAAGAATAGGAATATAGATATACATCTACAAGGAGTAATACAACATTTGAAAAGTATATCCTCCATGAAAATTTTGTATATGTATCTATATTCGTAGCTTCTGTCTCTTCTCTATTTATGGCCTGGTTTTCAACATAAAAAATGGCTTCTCTATACGTCTCATATCACTCTCACACCCAACTAGCCAACCCATATTTTTCAAAATGCTTACCAATATATACAAAAAGGAATCATGAACCAATTTCAATTCAAATCCAACAATCTCTCAATATTTCCTAAAGCTTCTCTCAACCATTATTTACTCAACCAAATCCTATATTATACCTCTAGATCCCTAAAATTCTCACTCTTCCTAGGATTACTCACTCATCCCTAAGATCTCTACAACTCACTAGATATTCTTAATTAATCAAATTACATTTAAATCTCTTTAGAACTCAACTAAACTTAGAAAACTAGACAAAATAATTAAGGGAACTCACTCCCTTTAGTAAATGTGTGATAAGACTCTTAGGTCTTATAAAATTTGAAGAATTCTCCTGCATCAGCTAGTTACGATGCTCAGTAAATTAAGTTTTGTTGGATAGGAATGACAGTCAAGGAACTACAATTAGGGTTTAGGCCATATTTCAAAGGTTTAGTTGCAGAGGCAAGGATGAGGCTAGGTAAGTAAAATAATTAAAATACTTAATTTTATCATTGTGTATAGGGTTTTGAAAGAGAAGGAGTTAGAATGAAATTCTAAATGAATTCATTCAATAGAAGAGTAAACACATCGATGTAAATCTTATAAAACAGAGAATAAATGACAATGATTTCTACGTATAAACTTATAAGATTGACATACTGAAGAATGCATGTGATGAAAAAGGTAACATAAAATTTAACTTAATGAAGAAACAGAGAAGAAAAAATGCTCAAAATCATACCACTAGAATCTTAAGAGTATAGCTACAACATCCTTTGATTTCACTTAAAAAAGAGTTTGTACAATAGCTCCATTGCAAATAACAACTATCCAACCTCTAAAATGACTTGACGTGAACTACTTATAGAAAATAGATATCCTGACACCTCATAGGGTTGAAATATGATCTAAAACACATCATAAATATACTTCATGAATCATTACCTATAATCTAGGGAAGTTAGAAATCGCTTCCTCAAATTTAGCTAATAACTAGGAGTTCATGTCCCTTGAATTAATTACATCATTCCTCCATAAAAACAGGAAAAAAAAACTTTTCCACTAAAAATAAACCTCATGGAACAACTAAACGTCATAATTTGGAGATTTTCTGAGTTGAAAATTTTCTAAGGGAATCCAATTCCATAAGTGTCATGCCTCTAGCAAAAACGTCGTGCCTCCTAGCAAAAGCGACGTGCCTACTTTGGACCTGTTTTTGAGTTCCTTTTAAGTGCCCATTTGAAAATATAGAAATTAGGCTAGGTATCCTTGTGTTTCTTCTTTCCAATGCACCCTCAAAACTAATAAAAAACCCACTAGAAGACCTCCAAAAATTTATTCTCCCAACCTCACTCCAAAAATTTATTCTCCCAACCTCACTCCATAACTGTCACACATAGGTAAAAAAGGTGGCAGAAGCATGAAAAAAGTGAGATTTTTTGCATTTTTATACAAAATAGGAGGATGATAAGTTGATTTGATGTCATAGTTGTGATTTACAGGTGAATATGCAACCATCCATGTAGATTTTTCTTCATTTGAGTGCTCTGAGAAAAAGCGCCGCGCCGCTGTGCGGTGCTTCTGCTAAAGTCAAATTTCTAGAATTTTGTAAAAATCACCAATAATGCAAAAATTGCTCAAAAACCTCCAAATTTTCTTCTATGATGTCCTTGAATGAATGGATAAACATCCAAGGAGGCCTCAGCAAGTAGGTCCAACTTTTCCTTCTCCTTAAGATTCATTTGGGTTTCTTTAATCCTTTTTCTCAAGTTTTTCACCCTCACCTTGGCGATTTGATTTCTTGTGAAATAGTGCCTTTCCATTTGCCTTTGGAGATTTTTGTATGTCTCTTCCTTCTTCCACAGATTATAAATATGAATGGTGACCCTATCAAGCCAAAATTCTTCATCTTGTTCAATTTCAACAGCTATCAACTCCTCAAAAGTTAACTCAGCTAGTGGTGGAGATAGCTCTCTTTCTTGTTGTTTTTCTTGGTCAACCCTTTTGTTCTTGGCCTCCTATGTTTTTCTTAAACCTATGTGTCATCCAGCTCCTAAAAATCCACCACTTCATTTAATTTACCCTTATATTCCTTGGGGTTTGCATTTTTTTTTATTTCGAGGAGTTGTTTTACCTTCAACTACATATTCTCTTGTTGTAGGAAGGTAATCAAGAATTTTTCTTTAGAAAGGTTGTCCCTCAACTCTGCTATCTCTCCATCTTTATCCCTTATGATCTCTTCAGTCGTCTTGTCCATTCCATGCTCTAGAATTTCAACCTCCATGGGCACTTTTTCCTCATGCCAATTCAATGGTGACCCATCCTCATGCATGAGTGGCTCGCTATCATGACTAGGTGGTTGATCCATTGTTGGTATTTGTTTAGCTATGGTATTAGGTGCAGTTACTCCTTTGATGGTCTTGGGGGTAAAGAAAATCCTCTTGAATTTTTCATAGGTTTGAGTGATAGCAACCCTAGGCACCTTTGATATCTCTTCTTGATTACTTGAAGAGCCAACCTCTTTCTACTATGCTGGTGCTGATGATGTGCTATGGATGATAGATGGGCTAGCAGGATGCGCTGATGAAAATTTCTCCATGGAATTTTCTCAAGAAATATTGATTGTTGAAATATGATGCAAAATAATAAGCTTGACCAATCCATGATGGAATTAACTGGGGTTATGATCTTTACCTTTTCTCTATACTTTTTCCGTCATCTTTACCAAACTAATGAACAAATAGTTGGGAAAATTGAGTGGTTAAGTAGCAGTGAAGTGTATCAATAACCTAACATGATATTTGTACAGCCTTGAAAATATTCCTTCACATGTAAAATATTTCATGATTAACTTCATCAAAGGGACATATTTATCAAGTAAATTCCTGAAAGGGAATATATGCTAAGGAGCATCCTTGAAATGAGGTTTCAGGAAAAATTTGTAGTGTTCAAGGTCCAATTCCATCCCTTTGAACCATATTTCTTCATGGTTTGAGATACCTATGGCTGAAGCAATGAAATTTTATGATATTGTAAAATCAATGCCTACTATGACAGCTTTGTCTTTTCTGAAGCTAGTGGAAAAAAATATTTTCAACTAAGTATGACAACCCACCTCCTTGATCCTCTCACAAAACCTCAAACAACCACTATTTTCAAAACATTTCTTGGAAAAAGGAGATGCATTTATTTATTACAAGATAGATGGTTCAAACATATAATGGTGGCCTCCCTTGCGAATTTTCTTTTATTCTTCCATGGTTTTTGTCATCAAGATGAAACCCTAGTTGGATGAGATGCGTAGGGAAGGTGTAGAATTAAGAAAACAGGGGATGGTGGTAGGGTGCCTTTAGGAGCATAAATGAAGTAGAAATAAGCTAAGGAAAATTCCCCAAAAAATTAAGGAGGTAGGGTGATGAGTTAGAAATAGGATGGAAGTGAAATTTCTGAAAATGAGTATGATGAAGGTGGCTAAAAGATCAAAACACAGGAAATTCATAATTTTCTCCCAGATTATAGTGAAAATTAGGGTTTTGGTGAAAATAATGGAAAAGAAGGTTGTGAGTGATAGGGAGTGTTAGGTTATGATGTATGAGTGTTTTAGGAAGGTTTCATATGGTTAAAGTAGGGTTTTATTAACTGAAAAAAAAAAAAGTAAATTATGAAAAACACCAAAAGCGTAGTGGGAATGACCTAATGAAAGAAACCACTCTTTTACTGATGAAATTTGACTTGAGAGAGGTAGGAATGATGTCCACTTACTGTGTAGGGGATGTGTGAACCCTTGTGCAAGTGTTTTGAAGCTTCAATTATTGATTTTGATTTAGAAAAACAAAAGCATAGTGCACTCCAAAAATGGAGCGCAACACCTGCGCAACACACCAAAAGCGTAGCGCAACATTTTCATAAGCGTAGCAAGAGGAAATTGGCACAAAATTCTTGTCTTTTCTTCAACCCTTGGAAACTGTGGAGTGTGATGGTGAGAAGAGAGGAGCTCTATTTACCATCAAAAGATAAAATGAGTTGGAGAAGTCTCTTTTTTCCCTTTTATAACATCATAAAAGCACTTTTTTTTCTTCTAGTGAAAACACAACTTTTTGAAGAAATTTCTCTTTTTTGAAAAACTTTAATGAAGAAACACACTTTATTTGATGAAAGACAAATTTCCTTCACTTATTTCCCTATCCATGCTACATCCCTATGCAAATTATTTATATGGTGAAAATGGAATTTTATTCGCGTTCTTTCATGACATAAACTGATTCTTGTGGTGGCGAAATAAATCAAACCTAGACTATGACCTAAATGTAGGTGTAGTGAATGAACTCAGACCCTAAATGACTGGAGTGTATGGAGTAGCATTTCATACCTAAGAATATTTAGTGAGCTAAATTTTATTTTAAAAGTGACTTGAAACATGAAATTTTAACCTAGGACCACTACTAAGAAAATTTGAAAGAGTACATTTGATCACTAAACATTTCGACACTAACAGGGGGCATGAAAAAAGGTCTAGGAGTGAGAGATTCATCAAGTTCATTGATCTTTCCTTTCAATCTCAAGTTTTGAATTTCTTTCTCCATGACAAAATGAGAAATTGCATCCCCTGTAGTCATCTTCAATTTAAGAAATATAGTAGACCAACCTCCTTATACCTCTACTTCTAATTTCCATTTTTTTTATGGTTTTATTGTTTTTAATGTGCACCTTTTTCAATTTTCAATTCATTACCAATCCTTTCATATTGAGTGTTATGCATTATCAATTTTTTTCTTCAAAAATGGTCGGTTCCTCTCCAACTATTTCTTCTACTATATTTTAACTTTCAACTAAATGTAGTGCTACCCAAACTAGAAGTGTAGCACTGTTAACTTCCATGTTAGTGGGTCCTTCTATTTGTTGTGAATATTTCTTATTATAACTTGTATTACTTCTTGATGAAGTGACAACATCATATTTTTCCAAGATACCATAGGGGGTATCTCTTCATCATCATGATCTCCACCTAAGCATCACTCATTACTCTCTCCATGGTCTGCAATTATTTCTTATTTTCGAGGGATAGATATGTGGGATTATTGAAGACTATACATTATACACTTTTAGGGTTCTTCCCTCTTTTCTTGTACTTCGTCTTCCCTTCCTGTTATCAAAAATAATATTTCACTTTGGTTAGTAGAGTCATTTAGTAAAGGTTTCATTTGTTTTATCAAAATTGGTTCATGAAATTGATGAAATTTTATGAATGGTTTATTATCCTAAGTTTAGAGAGTCCCACTTGTCATGTCATCATATTCAAATCCATCAAAATCCACAAAAGGTCTCCATGTATTGGTTTAAAAATTGGTAGTGGCCACCTGTCTGTATTTTCTAAGTATGCAATGGATATAACTGAAAATAGGTTATTTTCACTATGGACTCACCTCAGAAGTCTGTAGTGAATCTTCCAGAATTATAACAGAAACCGCTACGAAAACATGTTTTTCTGCACCGATAAAGGGAATGGTGGGGTATCAAGTATTTAGAATTTCAAGGTCAATCCAATGTCATGTCATCAGTTAGAGGAGTCATGCAGCATGTGTAATCATAATTGGTCACTCATCATTTCACTTAAACTCTCTCATTTTTTCACTATCCCTCCCATGTTTGAATTTCACCTTTTAAATTTACCTTCAAAGTTGCTCTCTATCATCCTTCTTTCGACCTCTGTATATAGTTGTTGATTGTCATCCTTAAGAATTCCATCTTGGTTGCAAGCTTCTTGCTATTCAATTCCTTTCTTTGCAAGTGTCACAACATCAAGAAGCCAGCGCATTGTAAAGGGAGTTGGCCATGCAGAAGAAGACCAATAAAGGGGGCTCGTGTGTAAGGTATGAGCCCATGGATCTAAATTTACTCAGCGATGAGTGTAGCTTTGCATAATATTTTAGTAGTATTGGATGCATGAGATTATACCAAAAATTACAAATATTTCATGCCCAGGTTTCAAAATATTTTGAAGTGAATTTGTAGGTACTACATCAAAGATGGGGGTGCTGAGTTTTTTAGTGTCACCTGAGACAATTTCCCAAGCCAGAGAGATTCTGAGGATGGGAGAAGAGTGGTTCAAAGCCACTAATTTTAAATTATAGAACAGTGATGATTTTATGAAACCTGAACACATTGGAGTAGACGTGACCTCTAGAATCCTAAGGACCTTCCTAAAATAGAACTACTCCAAACTGTTGCTTGTAATTCAAAAATAATTCACATGTGAAGGGAGGTTCCATATAGTCTATCAATACCATTTTAGTCTCTTTCTGCATTTAACTGGTAAGAAATCTCTAGACCTTCCATTTTTCTTGTTTAGGAGCCTAGGAAATATGTCAGACAAATTTTGAGGTAGGAAAGAAGTTAGTGAGACTTCAATTTTCCATCATGGGTTAATCAAACTTCTGGTGTTGGAGGAGTTGAAAAAACTGAACAGAGACTTGGCCACATTCCTTTTTATCAGTGGGTAGATACATTAAAAGAGGGTATGAATGAGGATGAAATGGAGTCCATTGTATAGCCCATGGATGTTGAAGTAGAGCGTGCACAAGAATAAAAATTTCCACAACCTACACCTGCAAGTAGAAAAACAGAGATCAATAACAAGAGTCATGGAAGAATAACAAGAAGCCAAACACTTGGGAAAGGAAACCTTGAGGATATTCTTAAAGCCATAGACATAGAGGAGACTCCAGTTGTCAAAGTTGTATATATTAAAGGAAGAAAGAAGAAAAAGAAGGGTATAACTGCTAAAAAACCTGTTTTCTCAGGAGAAGATGCAAGGTTTATGTTTCAACCAAGAAAACCACTCACTAGGTTGTACCTTGCCAATGGTGTCATGGAAAGTAACAAGATAAAAGTTATAGAAAAAGGCAAGCAACCTATGTAAGGGGATATAATTGATTTGTCTCCAGCAAAAGAGGGGATCATTGTGCAGAGGAAGAGTAAAGAGAAGGTTTTCGAAAAAACTGAGCTACAACTATTAGAGGAGAAGTTAAGAGAAGCCAGGGAGGAAGTGATTGAAACAAAGTTGGAATTAGACGAAGCCAATATAGATAGAAAAATAATATAATAATTCAAAGAGAAGGTAAATGAGAAAATCACTCAATATGACGAGTCATTGACTAATGCCGAGAAATTGTTGAAAAGTACACTTCCTCTATGCAGGGTAATGAAAAATACAAGAAAGATGAATATGTGGTTGCAGGTAGAGAGAAAGAAACTTAAAAGCCAAGTAAAAGAGCTAGAAGAGCATATGGATATGATACAGTGAGAGCTAAAGAAGAAAGGTTTAAAAATTATAGTCATAGATGAACTTGAAGAGACTCAAGCCACTACTCCCAAAGGTGAAGGTTCTAAAGCTTCAAGATCGGAAAAATTACCTTCTTGATATTTTTTGCATCACTTTGAATCAATACTTGCAGATTCATAGGGAAATTTTGAAGAAGGAATCACAATTTTCAATTTTACCGCCAATTAGGCAAGTTCGTAGCTTATCTTAGGATTGAAGCCCAAAATTTGCTACGAACTCACTGTAGTTGTATTTTTGTTATAAATCATAGGTATTGTCATAATTAAGGCAGGTAAAATTTTGTATCTAGATATTTTGATTTAATAAACAATTTCAAATAAGGAAAGGGAGCAAACTAGTGGCAGAGATGGCTAAACTCAAAGTGTTACAAAATTTCGCTATGAACTTGCCTTAAATCACCTATTTCTGCAGCGAAGACTTTTTTGTAGCATTTTTTAGTTTTGATGTTCTAGTGGGGATAAGCCAGCCACGTGGAAAGGTTAAAGGACATCAGAGGAATTTTTTGGTGGAGGCATGGTATTTGATAATTTTTTTCAGTTCACCAGCCCACCGTGAAGACACTCATCGTTCATCATGACACCACCTCCTTAAAAGTAGGAAGACAAGTCTCCTGACTTGGTGGGGGAAATTATGTTTTGGTCATGGTCAGTTCCACCTAACATGACTTTTCTCGATGTAAATATGCATTCTAAAGTTTTTTGATGTAATAAATAGGTTATAGATTCCTATTAGGAGTCTAAGTCTTAAAATTATTAGCTGTCAGGTTTATCTCCATATAATTTTCTCATGGTTAGATTAGGTGTCATCAAAGAGACTCGATGGTATAGCCTTGTTGGAAGATGCATTGTAAATATGCCTAAGCCTATTAATAGGTAGATTATCTAAGAATAGAGGGTTGAATGATGTTGACTATTGAACTACTATTGTAAAAAACTACTTATCAGTAATATACAGTGGATGTTGGCTCTTCACCTGAGATTCAATGATGTTTTCATGAGTATTTGTCTTATATATCCTTCTATTTTTCCTTCAATACTTTGATTTTTTGTTACTTAGAATTCATTTATATCATGCTCTAACTTCCTTCAAGCATTAGGCTATTGTGTATATTTATATGTTTTCCCTTCATAAAAACATCTATATGCCTCAGCTTCCATAAGAAGAGTTCCCATGTCACTGAGTTTATTAACACTGACTCCATATGCCTAATTGTAGTGATTTATATACATATTTCACCTTCATACAAACACACTTAAAACACTATTTCAGGGTTAGAAATTTGTTGAACTTCATTTAAATAAAATCATTTTTATTTTTGAGAGAGCCCTCTCATGCTGAAAAGGCTTATTTTCAGCTAGAAGTAGGTTTGAAAGAGTTACTCTAGGTTTTCTGGTGGAGCAACCCACCTGTACCAACTTAGTGATAACATTTTGGTGCATCTGTCGGGAGTCGAACAACATATTTCCCAAATTTTTGTTTAAATAGAATTGTTGAACTCTTAGAGGTAACAGGAGCTAAGAAGATTTTGAGGCTGCATACTACCTTGGTGAATCCACTAAAAATGTTCATGTTTAAAGATGGCTTCGAGAAAGATACACACAAGGAGAAATACATATCCTAACCCACATACAATTGTGGATACTCTAGAAAAGATTCTCAGAGGCATTGAAGGTAGCTCTTCAAAATTAGGTATTCCATCACATTCAATAGTTTTTTCCTCTGAGATTATTTGAAGTCTTGAATATAAACAATTTTATGATAAAATCGAAGTGTTGTTTAGGTATAAGACTGAAAATGAACTAATCGATATAATACTAGACCTACAAAGACTAGGTATTGACACATCTTCCTTAGTATCAAAAGAAGAGAAAAAATAATTCTGGAAGATTGTCTCATCAGAGTTGTCGTTGGAGAAAGATCCTTTTGAAAGATTAAAAGAGTTACATTCTTTTGATTTTTTGTTGAAGCGAAAGTCTGGTATACAAGGAGAAATATAGATCCTAATCAACCTACAACTGTGGAAAATCCAGAAAGGATTCTTAGAGGCATTGGAGGAAGCTCTTAAAAATCAGGTATTCCATCACATTAAAGAGTTTTTTCCTCTGATATTATTCGAAGTGCTGAAGATAAAAAATTTTAATGATAAAATTGAAGAAGTGTTTCTTAGGTATAAGACTGAAAATGAACTTACTGATATAATACTATACCTACAAAGACTAGGTATTAGAACATATTTCTTAGTATCAAAAGAAGAGAAAAAAGAATTCTGGAACACTGTCACATCAGAGTTGTTGTTGGAGAAAGAGTCTTTTGAAAGATTAAAAGAGTTAGATCCTTTTGATTTTTTGTTGAAGACAAAGTATGGTATACCCTTTCGTGAATGGATTTCCTTTCGAAACTGACTTTAATAAATTCAATGTGAAATTAGAAGGTGAAAAGTGATTTTGGAAATAAAAGGCTAAGAGGGTCTTTATTAAAGTGGGGTGAATTGAAAAATAGAAAGTGAGATTTAAATGCACATTTAATATCAGCCCTAGATTTAAAGCTATCCCATCCATTGGATTTAGAGATTCCCCAAAAGTCACTTAGGGTTAGGTTAAAGGAGGAATAGAGGGAAAATATCATTCATTCTTTCATGAGCAGATTTAGAGAGGAGGAGAGAAAGCAAGGAGACATTTCTGAGCAGTGAGAAGAAATAGGGCAGCAACAAGGAGACTTCAAAAAAACCATACAGTAGCTTAGAGGCACATTTCCAAAGGCATAAATCCATATAGTAGGAGGTTGGCACGCTTTTCAAGAAAGGAGGCACAGATTTTGAGGGATTTCGTAGAACAACTTCAACATGCATTCCTGTTGGAATGGGGTCTCCTTGCAAGCTATGAAACCGGTCCATTTTGGTTATTTTTGTTATATTTAGTATAGCGCAGGGGTTTTGGGGTGGGTCAAAGCCCCGAAAATCATTGTAATGGGGTTAAAGGGTAAACTAGGGGTCCGAAAACCATGGGTTGTGGACCATAGGTATGTTAAAGCTATATTTTTATAAATAGAGAGGCATTTCGGATTGTAAGGGGTAAGAATTGGCTAAGTTATTGATGTTATCTATTGTGTAAGTGATATGTTGGGGTTTTTGGGGAATGGAGTCCTGCTGGCTGTGTGCGCGGAGATCCTAGTCCAGTTGTGTGCGGACCCTGTTGTTATGTGCATAGGCTAGGAAGGGAATTGTAAGGGTAACAAATGAATGAATGTGCAAGACTATTGGATCTGAATCTATGAGTACTATTGAATGGATTTTTGGTAATCACTGTGTTATGCATTTCTCTGTCTTACACTGCGAAGATCTGTATATTGAATGATTGATCTATTCTGCTTTGGTTATATCATGCTGCGAAAGTATGTGTATTAAAGTAAATCTAGATCTGTTCTGTTCAGGTACATAATGTTGTGTTAATGTTATGAGAAGCATATAATTTTAGATCTAGTGCACATGGATGCAATTGGAGATATACTTTACCTTGCGCAGAGGTAATCTGAATAGAACGCAACACGGCTTGCCTTACCCTTACTTTCTCACGATGCAGAAACCTAGTTCCAGCACCCACCCATACTACTTCGTGTGAGACTGTGATATGCACAAGCAGGTCACTGCCGAAAGGGCTAGTAGTATATGGGCTTGTTGGAAAACCTTGCACACCGAACCTGGGTCAGGACCCCTCAAGCCAACAATTCCAAGGAAATTTTTTGGCTCGAAAACCAAGGAGGATTTTGTTGTTTTTCTGGCTCAGATTTTGAGGAAATCTATACAGCATGACAGTGCTATTTTCGAGGCAGTTTTTAGGCATAGGAATCAACGAGGAAGTACAATTTTACTTTCCATATATTCCGTACAGTCGCATGACCGTACTGCTAAATTTTGGGCACGCAAATTGAGGGTGGTTGTTCAACATTTAATGTTATAATAAATGTTGTAACTTTTTTGTTTTGTAAGTTTGTTGTTTGGCACATTTTCTGAGGCAGTGTGCAAGCACAGAAATCGAGATAAGTACATTTGTGTGGTTGCTGGAATTTTTACTGTATTTTCTGTCTCACTATAAAAGCAATATTTAGAAATAAAGAGGAGCTTTCGAATTGGTTTTCCATAAGAGTTGTATGGGGTTTTCGTAGGGTCATATTGACCAAAAATTAGTGTGTCATTTTCTGTGTGTGTGGCTGATATATTTTTTGAGTTTTATTTCTACATTTTCCAGCACTTTGAAATTTCCAAAATTTGAGTTTTCATAAATATTTATTATTTCTAGCTTGTTGAATGTATGTTTATGGGAATGGGAATTTAACTACATGGGACTAATAAGGAGAAACTGAAAACTGGGGTTGGGTCAAAATTTCTACATGGTATTAGAGTTTGGGTGGCTGAAAAGTGTAGTTTGGGACAACAAGTGAGAAATTATAGCAAGCTTATATTTCACACAGAAAACTAAACCTTTACCACAACAGTGAAATTTTCAGTTTTTTAGGACAACAAGCATGTCTTTGTGCTTGAGGGTGGAGGATAGGTTGGATGGGCACAACAGGTACAATACATGGAAGGAGAGAATGCAAAGCATCTTTGAGGAGGTAGAAGTCTATGGTATAATGGTGCATACCCAATAGTGCCCTATTAATGTGCCTGTTGACCCTATTCAGCTGGCAGATTTTAATAAGAATAATAATAAGGGAAAGAGACCGATTCTGGATGGTATTGAAGACCATTGCATTCCTCATGTGAGAAGAAAGAGACTTTCTCATGAGATGTGGACATCCTTGACCAATCTCTACTAGAGTACGAATGAAAATAGAAAAATGGTCCTAAGGGAGAAGCTAAAGGCCATTAAGATGGAAAAGACTGATAGTGTTATTGCATACCTCACAAAGATCACTAATGTGAGATATGAGTTGGCAGCAGTTGGAGAGGTCATTCCACCCACTGAGTTTGTGCAGATTACAGTGAATGGCCTTCCCAGTACATGGCTGAATTTTTCTGATGGGATTGTTGCATAGGAGACCCTTCCCACTTGGGAGAGGTTGTGGGATGATTGCATACATAATGAAATCAGAAAGAACCAACTCGAGGCAGCCAAAACAGTCTAGGAGGATGAGGATGTAGCATTATTAGAAAGGGAAAAAAGGGAAAAGGAAAGAAGAAATCTTTCATAAGTGGTGGTGGGGTCAAAGGAAAAGGTAAAGGTAAACATGTGAACACATAGATTGACTATTCCAAGGTGAAGTGCTCGAATTGTCAGAAGATGGGACACTATGCAGTTGTGTGTCCGGAGAAGAAGAAGAAGGGAAAGGACAAGACCATGGCAACATCAGAAGAGATAGAGGAATTTTTGGAGAACTTTGATTGAGAGTTTGGGTTAATTTCTTGTGAGTCCAGTAGTGCAGGATCACATGCCATGGAGGTTGAGAGGGAGTGTGCATTTCCCTCCACTAGCGGAGCATCTTCAGGTATTTGGTATGTTGACATTGGGGCTTCACGTCATATGAAAGGAGTGTGTACATACTTCTCAGAGCTTTCAGAGAGTGGCACTGATATGGAGGTAGTACTCGGAGATGACAACATTGTTAAAGCAATCGATGTTGGGACACTGAAATTTGATAGGGAAACCAAAAATCCCTTGAAAGTATCGAATGTTCTATATGTGCCAGGGATGAGGAAGCACCTTATATCAATCTTAGCATTGGAGGACAGAGGGTATGAGGTATTGTTCATGAGAGGACGGGTGCTTATATATCCCAGGGGCACTCCAACTGATTCAACAAGAGTGATTGGTGTACGCCATGCAAGGGTGTACAAGTTTGCGTTTCAGCCCCTTATGGCATTGAGCAGTAGTCCCGACAGAAGAGCTAGCAGTTCAGAGCTATGTGATATTTGGCACCACAGGATGGGGCACATGTATCATGGGGCCTTGAGGACATTGCGAGAGATAACAACAGGTGTGCCAGATTTTAGTTATGATCACATTGATACATGCAGAGGATGTGCTATGGGGAATTTTTCCAAATCCCCTTTTCCCAGCAGTGAAAATAGATTGACTAGGATTCTTGATTTGATTCATACTGATGTGAGAAGTCGGATGTCTCATGTTTCCTTGAGTGGATATGAGTACTATGTTTGATTCATTGATGATCACTCCAGGAAGACCTGGATTTATTTCTTGAAGACCAAGAGTGAGGTATTCAAGTGGTTTCAGGAGTTTAGAGCTCTTGTGGAGATTCAGAGAGGTCGGAAGATCAATTCCCTTAGGTCGGAAAATGGAGGGGAGTAAACCCTTGGTGATTTTGTTCATTATTAGGAGGGAGTTCACAGTTCCTTACAACCCCCAGCAAAATGGGGTTACAGAGAGGAAGAACAGATCTATCGTTGGGGCTTCCAAATCCATGCTACATGATCAGGGGTTACCATTTTTTTTGTGGGCAGAGGCCTACAACACTGTTGTGTATTTGCATAACAAGAGTCCACATCATGCCTTGGGGCATGTGACTCCGAAGGAGGATTTTTCTAGGAAGAAGCCTGATGTTGGTCACTTTTGTATCTTTGGGTGTAGTGCATAATCCTACGTACCCAAGGAGAAGAGAAAAAAGTTAGAGCCCACTACAGAGAAGGGTATCTTTGTGGGCTACACTGAGACCTCGAAAGCCTTTCAGATTTATATTCTTGCATGGAGGAGTGTTTTTGTTAGGCAGGATGTGAAGTTTGAGAAGGACAGGGCTTTCAGGAGGTCATGAGAGTTAGATTATCTGGATCTGCCAGACCCTCGGGAGGACCTGAGTCAGTCACATGGATCCAATGGGCAGGGATCAGGAGGTACATCTATTACGGTGTCAGGCCCATCAGTGAGCAGTGGTTAGCAAATTCAGAGGGGTGGTGCTTCGGGAAACACACAGAGAAGTCCATAGAGTAGTTCATTTGGTATTCCACTGATGGACAGCTCACACGGTACTTCAACGTCTACAGGTACAGGTTCAGGCAGGAGGACAACAAACATAAATTCAAGAGTTGAGGCTTCTGATGAGGATGAGGAGTTTCACTCTCCAGTGGGAGAAGTGTGTTAAGGGAAGAGGAAGCCCAAGTGGCTTTAGGATACCTTCAGAGAGGCCACATCTATTGCTAGGCCAAAGAGACCGGTTAGAGAGAGCAGACCACCTAAGCAGTTTTGTAGCTATATGACAATGGTTTCCAGCATTGTTGACTCCGAGCCTTCTAGCTATGAGGAGGAAACTAGGTAGCAGGTCTAGAGAGAGGCCATGCAAGAGGAGTATTCTTCTATCATGAATAATGATGTTTGGGAGGTGGTGCCGAGGCCTGAGGGAAAATTCGTGGTTAATTCCAGATGGCCTTACAAGGTAAATCATGTTTCATATGGTAGAATCGAGAAGTTCAAGGCAATTTTTGTGGCTAGAGGGTTCTCCCAAGTAGAGGGAGTTGATTATGAGGAGACCTTTGCTCCTGTGGCTTGATATAATTCCATTCGCTCCATTATATCGATAGTAGTAGAGATGGGTTGGAAGATCTACCAGATGGATGTGAAGACTGCATTTCTCAATGTCTTCATACAGGAGGAGGTGTAAATTGAGCAGATGCAGGGTTTTGAGGTGCATGGAAGGAGTCCCATGTATGTAAACTGAAGAAGGGACTTTATGGCCTGAAGAAAGCTCCTAGAGCTTGGTACTAGAGGATTGATACATACTTGCAGGAGATGGGTTTCACAAAGAGTGATGCATATCCGAACCTATACTTTATTGTGATAGGTGAGGAGCCTCTCATTCTGGTGTTGTATGTGGATTACTTGGTCATTATGGGTGTAGAGAGACTCATAGAGGACTGCAAGACATATATTGCTTCAGAGTTCGAGATGAAGGATATTGGTTTGATGCATTACTTTTGGGGTTTGGAGGTGTGGCAGGAGGAGGGGAATTTCTTCCTGGGACAGAGGAAGTATATTGTGGACATCCTTAGCATATTTCACATGGAGGATTTTAGACCCATGTCGAAACCTATGATCACTAACTGGAAGAAGCTTCATGCATTAGATTCCGAGTTGGTGGATCCCATATTGTATAGACAACCGATTGGTTCCTTGATGTATTTGGTCAACACTCGACCAGATATGTGTTTTGCAGTCAACACGATGAGCCAGTTCAAGTGTGAGCCTAGGAGGGTGCACTGGGTTGCTGCAAAACACATTTTGCAGTACTTGTAAGGGAAAATGGACTATGTTCTGGATTATAGATAAGGAGATGGAGTACGATTGGTAGGGTACACTGATTCTGATTCAGTAGGTTGTGCTTCTGATAGGAAGAGCACTTCAGGGTGTTGTTTTGGTTTGGGTTCGGTAGTTGTGTCATGGTTCAGCTGAAAGCGGGAGTCAGTAGCATTGAGTTCAGTGGAAGAAGAGTACATGGCAGCTAGTCTAGCTAGTTGTGAGGCAATATGGCTTCAGAAGATGTTGTTTGGATTATTTGGTCAGTCGTTGAGACCTTCAATGATTTACTGTGATAATCAGAGTTACATTAAACTCACAGAGAATCCATTATTTCATGACAGGTCAATGCATATCGGGATCAGATATCATTTCATTAGAGAATATGTTTAGAAGGGAGTTGTGAAGCTTGAGTATATTCCCACTGATGAGCAGGTAGTAGATATATTCACCAAAGCCTTACCATGGGGCAAGCATGTCTACTTCAAAGACAAGATGGGTGTGGTGAGGAACACTTTCCTCGGTAAGAGGGAGTGTTGAAATTTGAGTACCAGAGGACAAGTGGTTCCCTAAGGCTTTGATCTTTGGCCTACGGAAAAGTTTCCAAATGTATTTAAATTTTTCTCCTAAAGTGACTTTATAAGTTATAAAGTCAAATCTAATTAAAAGTGACTTTAAGTGATAAAGTTACTAAGTCTAATTTTAAAGTGACTTTAATAAATTCAATGTGAAATTAGAAAGTGAAAAGTGACTTTGGAAATAAAAGGCTAAGAGGATCTTTATTAAATTTGGGTGAATTAAAAAATAGAAAGTGAGATTTAAATTCACATTTAATCTTAGCCCTAGATCTAAAGCTATCTCAACCATTGGATTTAGTGATTCCCAAAAAGTCACTTAGGGTTAGGTTAAAGGAGGAAAGAGGGAAAATATCATTCATTCTTTCATGAGCATATTAAGAGAGGAGGAGAGAAAGAAAGGAGAGATTTCTAAGCAGTGAGAAGAAAGAGACAACAACAAGGAGACTTCATGAAATCCATACAACAACTTAGAGGCACATTTCCCAAGGTAGAAATCTGTACAATAGGAGGTTGGCACACTTTTTGAGAAAGGAGGCACATATTTTGAGGGATTCTGTACATCAGATTTAGCATGCATTCCAAGGTAGTTTTTGGGCTCGAAAATTGAGGAGGAGATTGTTTTTTTTTTTGGCACAGATTTCAAAATGTTTTTGAGGTAGTTTTCAGGCACATGAATCGAGGAGGAAGTATAGTTGTACTTTCCATATAGTATCTATAGTCGTATGACCATATTGCTGAATTTTTGTCACAAAAATCGAGGGTGGCTTTTCAACATTTAATGATGTAATAAATGTTGTAATTTTTCTGTTTTGTAAGTTTTCAGTTTGGCACATTTTTCGAGGCGGTGTGGAAGCACGAAAATCGAGATAAGTACATTTGTGTGGTTGCTGGAATTTTTACTGTATTTTCTTTCTCACTATAAATGAAATATTCAGAAATAAAGAGGAGCTTTCGAACTGGTTCTCCCCAAGGGATGCGGGGGGTTTTTCCAGGGTCATATTGACCAAAAATCAGCATGTCATTTTTTGTTTGTGTGGCTGATATATTTTTTGAGTTTTATTTCTGCATTTTCCAGCACTTTTAAATTTCCAGAATTTGTGTTCTTAGAAATATTTATTATTTCCATCTTGTTGAATGTATGTTTATGGGAATGGGCATTTAACTACATGGGAGTAATAAGGAGAAACTGAAAACAGGGGTTGGGTCAAAATTTTTGCAACTTAAAGGGTTACCAACATGTTATATTTGAAATGGAGAGACAATACATTTTGAGGAATAGGAATGTTCCCATTACAACAAACAAATCTCGGCCAAAGAAAGATGGTCCTAAACTAGCTGAGTCAAAGAAATATCCACCACCACCACCACCTCATGCCAAAGAAAATGAAAACGCTTCATCTACTTTTTAATTTAGAGAATAAGATCTCCAAAATCAAAATTCCAGTTCCCTTTGGAGAAATCATCAAGGTCACTGAATATAGAAGTAAAATTGTCAAGATGTTAAACACTCAACCCGAACCTTCAGACATGCTAAATCTGCAAGAAGACCATCCTACCATTTTCTTGGGACAAAGGGTAGAAGATGAATAGAATGAAGAAGTTCCTCATTTTTATGTAAGTCTTAATATCCATCATATGAATTTTCATAATTCCATGTTAGACTTAGGAGCTTCACTCAATTTAATGCCTAAGGTGATAATGGAAAGAATGGGTTTAGAGATCACTAGACCTTACAAATATTTTTTTTCTTTTGATTCCAAGGGATTTCAATGCACAGGTCTCATTAAAGATGTGGTTTTTTTCCTAACTCAACTGCCTTCTAAGACAATGGTGATGGACATAGTGGTAGCTTACATTCCTCCAAATTTTGGCATGCTTTTATCTAGATCTTGGGCAGCCAAAATTAAAGGGACTATGCAGATGGATATGAAATATTCCACCATTCTAGTCTTTGGTGAGAAAAGGAGGTTGTATAGAGAAAGTAGGGTGGCTTAGATGGTGAGTAGCAAATACAAACCACCCAATTTTCCTATTTATGCAGTTGAGACTGAATTGAGATCTTCAATTTTGTAGAAATTATACAACAAGCATGTATATCTTGGATTCACCCGATCTAACAATGTGCTAAAGTTAAATATTGAATCACTTCTACAAATATTTTGCGGAATTAAAAAAACAATCTCTAATCACATGAACATGAAGAAAGATCAATCACACACAACACAGATAATTTCCTAGGGAAACCTTGTGGCTAAAAACCCCACTATCTTCTATTGTATATTATATCACGGATCATGAAAAAATTACATACAAAACTCTTCTCACAAGAGCCCTCAGTACATCAGCTAATTGTCTCACACTGTCATACAAAAATTGGAAAATTCCTTAGCCAATTTACTGCCTCCAGACAACCTGCCTTCACTATGTAATCCCTCCTGAATGCAATCCTTGAATTGATGCAATCCTGCCTACCTTGACTGCGCAAGTATCATTGGAACTCTAATGAGTGTTTTCTTGCATGTGTGTAAGAGGATAATGTAACAAATGATAATAAACCTCCCTGTTACCTAGAACTCAACTAGGTCTCCACTGGATCTGACATGCATGCAACTAATAATAGTAAATCCTCAGTTTCATGTGAGATCACTGATTGTGAATTAATTAATATTTAATTAACTAGATCTCTCACTAGTGTATATTCATTTAAAACTAGCACAACTGAGTTTAACTCACTTAACTGAGTTAAACTATTTACAACTTGCACCAACTCATGCACCACTGCACTTCAAACTCTGCTACAACTAGAATTACTCTACATGTCCCACCAACCAACCTCTAACTCGAAATTCACTATCTTCCACTTCAGTTAACTATTTCAAGCCCAAATTGAGAATAGAATATAGTTTAATGTCAATCTAAATTAAGGGATAATAAAAATAGACATGCACCCAAAAATAGCCTTGTGGGTCCCACCCTAGTGTAGGTACTTAATGCAACTAGTTGCTTAATGCACTGGTGCGGGTGCTGAATCTTATTGTTGAATCTCAACACTCCCTCTCAGCAAGAAAGGTATTATCCTTTACCTTGATCATGTCTCTATAGTATTCGAATTTTCTCCTGGTAAGTGCCTTCGTTAGAATATCTGCATCCCGATCTTCCGTGGGAATGTATTGAAGCAACATGATCCTCCTCTGCACACAATCTATGAGATGATGGTATTGGATACCTATATTCTTGTACCTATCATGAAACATAGGATTAATTGATATTTTAATGAAAATCTAATTATCACAATGAATCACTGTCAAATCCATCTGAGAACCAAACAAACCAACCAAGATCTTTTTCATCTAGGTAGCCTCACATGCATCTTGGCTTGCTGCCATGTATTCTGCTACTGCTGAATTGAGTGCCACATATTGTTGTTTCTTGCTATACCAGGAAACTATTTTCGACCCAATGCTAAATATCCCCCCTAATGTGCTCTTTCTGTCTGATGGACTTCCATCCCAATCTGCATCCATGAAGCCATGCAACTTTAGTAAATCTGTCCTTTTGTACCATAGACCATACTCTGAAGTGCCCCTCAGGTATCTCAAGACATGCTTCCCTGCCTTCCGAAAGATCTTGGTCGGCTTAACCATAGCTTGATTCAGTTGGTTAACTACATATAAAATGCCTGGTCTTGTGTTAACTAGATACATTAGCGAACCCACTAATTTTTGAAAGGCAGTAGCATCCACTACCTCTCCAGAAGTAGCATCCTCTTTCCTCCAGTTTCCCGGAAGAGTATCCATGGGTTTGTAGCTCTCCATGTTAAACTTACCCAGTATCTCCTTTGAGTACTTGCCTTGAGACACAAAAAGTTCACAATCCTACTACCATATTTCCAATCCAAGAAAAAAATGAAGGAGGCCCATATCCTTCATTTCGAACTGTAATATTCCAAATTTGGAAAGCTAGCAAGGCATGACTAGAAAACACATTTTCCAGGAATGGCTGCTACACGATTTGAAAACAGGACCTGGATTCCTTATATAAATGCATCTAAGACTTAAATCCAAGAGGTGGCTCAAAATAAATCCCTCTAGGTGGGTTAAACAGGTCTCCCACACCTAGCTGTCTTGAGAAAGTTCCCAACGAAGGGACTGCAACAATTCTTGAACAAGAGAGGGAACAACAATGTTATTTTTATAAGCCAGGGCACATGAAGATTTAGATAGCCAACAAATGTATATTATAGCAGTAATGGTATACAAATTCTTGAGGAAAGAGTCACTCAAGCAAAGCAATGCAGCCTCAATGGAACATATACTTCAAAATAGAGAAACACTTCTACACATGTATTTCTGCAGGCTAAGAGGAAAAAATTTATAAGAGACACTGCATCATAATGAATAATAATGGGAATATATAACAATTTATGGCTCAAGAAATGAGGGGGATCAAGCTCTCCACCCCTGAAAACAATAATACAACAATCCTGAGAATGATTGGCTGAAATATATAAAATGCAAAAAATGTCGAAGTTGTTGAGTAGAAGCTGCAACTCAAAATTGGAACTGGATGGAGATGGCTCAAGATTATGATCAATCTAAATTATACCTCCTCTAATGGATCTTCCAACTGAAAGGCTGATCCTATCACTAAATATCTCACCCTCCAATCAACACTGCAATCCCTCACTACAAGTGCACTCTGAAAATAACGCAGTCTAAGAGGGTAACTGCACTGTAGGTGGAATAGAAATTGTTGGCCAAGTGCCAAGATCTGAAATGATCCCTAAATCCTTCCCTACTAATTTCCAAAAGGAAATAAGGCCTCCTCTTTTGAAAAACAAGCCAAGGAATGGTGTTGTGGAACCTCCACTGCAACACCCTGCAACACAATGTTACAGTTGAGCAGAAATAATGCTATAGCTGAAGGAATGGCTTTGGCCTTGAGCCTGGAGTGGAGAAATGAAGTGCAATCCCTAAAGATGCCTCTCAAGAAGGAGATTAAGTCCTAAACAGGAATCCCTCATGCTAAATAGAACTGCAACTTAGTTAAAGAGTTGGAGACTGCAAATAGTCTAAGCAGACAAAAAATCAATAATCATATGCATGAGAAACAATGGTTGCCTTGCCCTCCTTTTAAACAAATGAGAGCTCCGTCTCCATGGGTCCCACTCTTTTAGGGTTTCCTCCATCAAGGAAACTTCCCTCCTCTTTCACTTCGCTGTCCCACAAGATGCTCTCCACCTCCTACTTATGCGTTGTTTGACTTGGTCAAACTTGACCTTGTCTTCTTGCAATTGTCTCCTTTCACACATGAGGGTGTGAAATCTAGTTCCACTGATGATCCCCTTTCATACTAAGAGGGATTTCATCCATGTTTTTATTGTGTTTGGGCCTCCTCACCCAATTATTCAACTCATAAGTGAAATTAGCAAAATTTAATATTCCAATTTATTGAAGGAAAAATTTGGAATATTACAGCCCTCCCCTCCCAAATGTTGCTTGTCCTCAAGCAACTGCAAGGATAGAACTGAGAAGTTTCCCCCAAGGCACGGAGAATAAAAAGTGTTGGGAAAACATATTTCCCAATTGGATTCTCCTTCTCCAAGCAATCATCCAAACAAAATGAGTCACCTCCCAACATGGAAACTCATGGCAATCTCCTTCCACCTCAAGCTCTGGAAATGAAGGTGGGCTGAAAATATGAATATGGTAAGCATCATAGCCTATTCCATGCTGTCCTTCTATCCATTCATGATGAGTGTAGAGCATGTGTTGATCCTAGGCTACAAAGGTATTTCCCTCAAGTGGCAAAATGAAGAACAATCCTCCAAGGATTTATCCTCCAACATTGAAGAACACGATGGCCCAAAACAATCCACCCATGATGAATAGGACATAGTCATCATAGAGTATCCCAGTGAGAATTTTACTGCAATTTTTACATGATGATGCATGATACAAAAAACATCTCAAGAGGACACAACGTAGTCTCATACACTGCAACTTTAGAAAATAGTATGGCAAGTAACATATAAAATTCATCACATCTACTAATGAATAGTAAATGGCGAAATGTGTCAACAATACATGATCAAATGCTTTCCCATGGCTATACAATAGATGGCTATCAAACTCATGGCCCACCTAAAAAGATAACAAATAGGTGGTTGTGGTGGCCATATCTCCTCCCATGCTCCCATTAGAACATGTAGTGCAGAAAATGTGGGAATTCTCTCCCCTCAAGGACAGACCCAACTTATGTGCCTCTCTCATAATCATGCTTCCAATAAAAATCAGATCCGTATCAGAAAATGAACTCATGATCAGCAAAAAAATGAGGGAAATGATGAAGATTTCATGTGGTGCAAGAAGGTACCAACATTTTTCCCAATAGTGACAGCGCAGTTTTACAAATTGCTGCTTCAAAAAATTGCATGGCAAGTTGTTTTGTGTCACATGGATAATTATTTATGTCATCACATCTACTGATAAATAAAAAATGGCTAGGTACATAAATTGAACAGACATGAAATAAAACACTTGCCCAAGGCCATATAAGAGACGGTTGTCTCCATCATACAATTTGGCCCAATGTTGACCATGGAGCTCAATGAAAAGCTTGCCTTCTTGTAGAGCAATGCACTGAACATGAATGGTAAGAGTATCCAAATGTTGTGTTAGATAATCCATGGATGCAAAAAAAATATCCTTACCATGTGTTGAGAGTAAGATGATGCATATGTATATGAATGAATCCTCCATAGTGGTATGACACACTCCTATGAATAGGAATGAACCATATGTTGCATGAAGACCACCCTCCTTATACTTGGAAATCCAAGTCAAGAAGACCATAGCAAGTAAGGTCATACCAATTTAATAGATGTTTCCATCCACTACTCCATCATCCACTCCTCCTCTTGGTCCACCAAGTGCATCAAGTGTGAAGTGTTCTGGGGGATACTCCATCAATAACCCCAAGCTGTCAAGTGACAACACTATTGGCCTCTGCAAATAAGCTTTTGCCAACTCATAGCTCCATTCTTTGACATGCTCCTTGTCAAAGATATCTCGCATAATGCTGCTACACATAAGAAGTTCCTCCCAAGGTGGAAGTACCTCTTGATCATCTAAGGCCAAGGAGATAATGCCATCTCCTCCTCCTGCAACATCATGCCATGTGTGAGAACAAATCTGCTCTTTCTCTCCCAAGAACAAGCAAAGAAACAAAATATTTTGCTGCCTCCCCATACTTCCATCATACAAATCATGTGATGAAAACACAATTAATAACATGAATATCATACCAACACCATGCATCCATACTCTCTTCTGCTCAAAGATGCAAGTATCCTGCCACATACCCTTAGAAAGAGGACGATGACCAAACTCTTTCAAGAGTAACCAGCGCAGCCAAGCCTCGTGCTGCCTGATATCATAAATTTTCAAGTAGCTCACCAACTTCTTGCTCTCCATCCACATCCACTCAACCCATTGTGAATGTCTCCTTCCATCCTTCATCTTGGCACCCCTCCCATGAGATCTACCATCCTCCCAAATCATATTCCTGTCTTTGCACTTCATGGGATTTTGAAATGCAATCTTCTCAGGGATCAATTTGATCCCATAAGGACCCAAATAGGTGGTAGGAAAAAACCTCCTGTTAGAAAATTAAATATTATGGAGAAATGCAACACATAAAATATGCAGAAAATACAAGCACAAAAAACACATAAAAATAGAGAGACACAGATATACGTGGTTCACCCAGTTTGGGCTACGTCCACCCCGAACAACCAGTCCTTCCTTTTTATTATCCAGCAAAAATGAAGAGACAAAACCTACAGCAGATCCGGTGTAATATCCTCTGTTCTCTCTCATAGTCTCCCTCTCTGTTTCTCGCTCCGATAATACACATACAATGCACAGCCGCAATACAATGCCCTCATAAAGCGAGGGGTTGCCTTCTAGGGAAAAAAAACCTAATCTAAACATAACTTCTACCGTCAGATCATTTGCCTAATGAACGGCCCAGATTGACTAGAAATTACTATACTTTTACAAGGAAATTTTACATATGTTTTTAGCTTCGGGGGCGCTGCCCCCGAAAACCCCCACCAGGGGGGGGGCTCTAAAAAGTGCTGCCGCCCCCCCTGGACCCCCCATGGCAGTGATTAATTACGGGCGGCGTTGTTTCCCCTTTTAAGGTACAGGGGTCCAATGCTGTGATATAAAGTAAACAAGATAATCAGGCTCCACACCCAACAATCTCCCACTTGGATACTGATTGTAGCAACTCCACCGCTGCTTTCTTTGCTGGAAAATGACTCCTCTTTGGACCTGGTTGTTCCTCATCTTCATCGTCATCCTTGAATACCAATTGAAACTGAGCACATTCTCAGTTTCTCCCTAGTTACAACTTTTGTTAGCATATCTGCAAGATTCTTTCCAGCTTCAACTCTCCATCTTCTAATACTGACCGTATGAAATGGTACTTGAGATGTATGTGTTTAGTCCTGGAATGAAATGCAGAGTTCTTTTCAAGATGAATGGCACTTTGGCTATCACTGTATAGTGTTCCCATATCATGCTTCTTACCCAATTCACCCATAAACCTTTGTAACCAAATCATTTCTTTACTAGCCTCTGTAGCAGCAACATACTCTTCTTCTGTTGTTGAAAGTGCAACAACACTTTGGATTTTTGAAACCCAACTGACAGCTGTTCCACCTACAGTAAATACATATCCTATAGTGTTCCTCCTGTTATCTCTGTCACCTGCCATATCTGCATCAACATATCCCTGTAGAGCAATGTTTGAACCACCAAAGCATAATTCTTGATTTGTGGTAGCTCTCAAATATCTGAGAATCCATTGTACTGCCATCCAATGTTATTTTCCTGGATTATTCATGTACCTTCTTACAACTCCCACTGCATGTGCAATATCAGGCCTTGTGCAGACCATTGCATACATTAAGCTTCCAAATGCAGATGCATATGAAAATTTAGACATATAATCCATGTCTTCTTGGGTCTTTGGGCACATCTCCTTACTAAGTTTGAAATGGCTAGCAAAAGGTGTACTAACTGGTTTTGCATTGTGCATATTAAATCTTTTCAACACCTTTTCTATGTACTCATTCTGAGACAGTGTTAATTTACGATTTTTCCCGTCTCTAGTTATCCTCATACCAAGGATTTGTTTTGCAGCTCCCAAATCCTTCATTGCAAATGAATTTGCCAATTTTATTTTGAGCACATTTATTTCCTGCATGTTAGACCCTGCAACAAGCATGTCATCTACATAAAATAACAATATAATATAGCTGCCATCATTTTTCCTTTTTAGATAAACACAATGATCAGAGTGACATCTAGTATAACCTTGTTCAGACATAAACTTGTCAAATTTTAGATACCACTGCCTTGGAGCCTATTTTAAGCCATACAAGCTCTTCTTTAACCCGCACACCAATTTTTCTTTCCCTTTGACCTCATATCCTTCTGGTTGCTGCATGTATATCTCTTCCTCCAAATCTCCATGGAGAAATGTTGTCTTTACATCTAACTGTTCAAGATGTAAATCTTCCGCTGCTACAAGACTTAAGATAGTTTTGATTGAATTCATCTTAACAACAGGAGAAAATATTTCATCAAAATCAATACCTTTCTTCTGTGCAAACCCCTTCACCACAAGTCTAGCTTTGTACCTCTCTTTTCCTCCATCTTCTTCCTTCAGCCTGTAAACCCATTTATTCTGCAATGTAGTTTTACCTGCAGGCAACCTGACTAAGTCCCAAGTCTGGTTATGCATTAAGGAGTCCATCTCTTCTTCCATGGCTAGCTCCCACTTCTTCCTACTTTCAACCTGCATTGTTTCTTCATAACATTCAGGTTCACCAGAATCAGTCAACAATAAATAATATAATGAAGGAGAGTATCGTTTAGGGGGTCTACTTATCCTGGTAGATCTTCTAACACCACTTTTAGGTGTTTGAGGTGCCTGTTGCTATTGTGGTGGTTGCTGCTGCTGTGGTTGTTGATTATTATTATTTTCAGGCACCTTTACTTTTTCAGATATCTCATCAAGAACCGCGTATTCCTTGCTTTCTTTTTCCTATTTCTTTTCCTGCAATTGATTCTTATACAAGACCTTTTCATTGAATATTACATCTCTTCTCCTAATGATTTTTTTATTTTCATAATCATATAAGCGATAACCAAAATCATTAGCACCATATCCAATAAAGGTAAATTTCTTTGATTTTTCCTCAATCTTTGTTCTGTTTTCTTTATTAATATGGACAAAGGCCTCACAACCAAAAGGCTTTAAAAAATAGTAGTTTACCTTTTTACCTATCCATGCTTCCTCTGGAATACCACCATCCAATGAACTTGAAGGCCCTATGTTTATTAGATAAATAGCAGTATCTACAACATCTACCCAAAATTGTAAAGGCAATCCTGCATGCAATCTCATGCACCTTGCACGCTCCATGATTGTTCTGTTCATCTTTTCTGACACACCATTTTCCTGTGGTGTTCTCGAAACTGTCTTCTCTCTATGAATTCCATGCTCTGAACAGTACCTATCAAACTCTTTGCTGCAATATTCACCTCCATTGTCTGATCTGAGACACTTCAACTTCTTTCCTGTGTCAATCTCAACCAAAGGTTTCCATTTCTTAAAAGTATCAAATACATCAGATTTATTTTGAATACAATAAATCCATGTTTTTCTAGTTGCATCATCAATAAAAGTAACATAATAACGAGAGCCACCGAGAGATGATACCTGAGCAGGTCCCCATACATCTGTATGCACAAGCTCCAATTTTTCGCTCTACCTTTCTTTCCCAACTCTGAGAAATCTGACTCTCTTTTGTTTTCCATAAATTCAATTCTCATAGAAATCCAAATCAACATTCTTCAAACCTGGCAAAAAATTTCTTGAGTGAAGAATATTCATTCCCTTCTCACTCATGTGTCCGAGCCTATGATGCCATAATGCTGCATCTGCTCCTTTGGAAGTTAAAGCATTAACAGATTTAGAAATACCATTGCATAAATACAATGTACCGACCTTTTCACCTTTTGCTATTACCAGCGCTCCTTTGGTGACCTTCCAAGTTTTATCTGTGAAATTTGTCACACAACCTTCATTGCCTAACTTCCCTGTTGAAATCAAATTTTTCTTCAGATCTGGAACATGCCTTACCTCCTTTAGTAGCCATTGGTTTCCATTCTGTTGTTTTACAAGAACTTTAACCATTCCAACAATTTTACAGGGTTTATCATCACCCAAACGAACTTTTCCAAAATCTCCTTAAACATAGTCATGAAAATATTTCTTATCAGGTGTGGCATGGAATGAAGCCCCTGAATCTACAACCCAAGAATCAGTAACATTTTCGAAAGAAAGAATCAAAGCATCTTGTAACACCACCTATCACATTTGCTTCATGATTGTTTTCTTGCTGTGTGTTTCCTTCTTTTCCCTTCAGATATCTACAATATTTCTTTAGGTGTCCTTTCTTTTCACAATTCCAGCACACTATCCCCGATCTGGACTTGGATCTGCCTTTCCTTGATTTACTGTGATATTCAGAGCTCTTTCCTCTTTCCATTATTCTTCCCCTAGACTCTGCACTCAAAGCATTACCTGATGTCTCACCGGAGATTTTCCGTCGCATTTCCTCACTAAGGATAGCACCAACAACATCATCAAACTTTAAAGTACTAGATCCAGAGACAGAGTTACTAATGGCCATTACTAAACCATTCCAACTGTCTGGAAATGAGCACAAGAATAACAGAGCTCTAACTTCATCATCAAAGTTTACCCCTACATAACTTAACTGACTGGTAACTGTATTAAATTCATTTAAATAGTCTGCAACAGATCCGCCTTTCGACATCTTCATATTAAATAGTCGTTTCATAAGAAATACCTTGTTTGAGGCCGAGGGTTTTTCATATAGTTTCACCAACGTCTGCATCAAACCCTTTGTTGTTGTTTCCTTTGAAATATTGAAGGCGAATGACGCCGCAAGGCACAACCGTACTGTTCCGAGTGCCTTTCTATCGAGAATGTTCCATTCCGTGCCTGTCATGGCTGCCGGCTTCTTTGTTTTTCCGCTCAATGGTAGGTACAGATCTTTCTGATACAGATAATGTTCCATCTACATATTCCCCAATGGGAAGTTTTGGCCGTTAAATTTCTCGACCCTAAATTTACCATCTTCCGCCATTGCTCCCACTCGAACCAGGAACCCTTATTTCCTGCGAGTTTATCAGCCAAATAGACCTTTGGCTCTAATACCAGTTGTTAGAAAATTAAATATTATGGAGCAATGCAACACATAAAATATGCAAAAAATACAAGCACACAAAACACATAAAAATAGAGAGACACAGATATACGTGGTTCACCTAGTTTGGGATACGTCCACCCCGAACAGCCAGTCCTTCCTTTTTATTATCCAGCAAAAATGAAGAGACAAAACCTACAGCAGATCCACTGTAATATCCTCTATTCTCTCTCATAGTCTCCCTCTCTGTTTCTCGCTCCGATAATACACATACAATGCACAGTCGCAATACAATGCCCTCATAAAGCGAGGGGTTGCCTTCTAGGGAAAAAAACCCTAATCTAAACATAACTTCTACCGTCAGATCATTTGCCTAATGAACGGCCCAGATTGACTAGAAATTACTATACTTTTACAAGGCAATTTTACATCTGTTTTTAGCTTCAGGGGCACTGCCCTTGAAAACCCCCGCTAGCGGGGTGCTCCGAAAAGCGTTGTCTCCCCCCCCCTTGGACCCCCCATGGTGGTGATTAATTACGAGCGGCGTTGCCGCCCCTTTTAAGGTACATGGGTCCAATGATGTGATATAAAGTAAACAAGATAATCAGGCTCCACACCCAACACCTCCCATCATGATGTGTATGGCTCAAGGAATGTCCAACACAAGCATGAGAGATGTTATCCATCCTAAGATGTCCTCCATCTTCTATCTGCTCCTCCTTGAATCCATGAAGATTCAAGTTTGAGAAAGGAAGAAAATCCTTGCACTCCATGATGTGTTGAAGTGCACCTCTAATGAAATCTCTCCATGAGATCTCCTTCTCAACAATAGTCCTCCAAAACCAATGAGGTCTTGGATTTGATGAAAGTAGAATTTTCTCTTTGAGCTGAGAGGAGCTCATTGAGAAAGGGTCATCTAGAAAGGAGAAAGAGTTTCTCACTTCAAGATGTCTACTATCTTCCATCCTTCCATTCAAGTCTTCAAACCCCAACCTCAAGTGTGATATGCAATCCAACAATGGCTCATGAGGATGATGGTTTATTTCTTCCTTGAATGTTTTCATGTTGCACAGTGCAGTGCAATATTGCTACTCTAGGTTAGCAATGTGTTTTGATTCTTGGTCATTTAAATGTGAGTTTCCACAATCCTCAAAAGAATTTGCTGAAATAGAAAGTGGAACTTCATTCATACCTTGATGGAACTTGGGATCTCCTTGCATGGCTGCAACAGTACTTCCCTCCAATGAAATGGCTGCCCCATTTGCAGATGTAGAAGACTGCTCTCCCAACGCTGTGACAGCGCTGGTACAAGTCTCCTCCCTTGATGGTGTGGGCTTTTTCTCCTTTGATATTTTGTTGTCAAAGGCTCTAATCAACCTTTGAGTGAACTCAGAAAAATAAGTCACTCTTGTATGGCTTAAATGACTAAACCACCAAGCATTGGCTTCACCCTCTAGGTGCAACACTGCAACTTCTACTGCCTCCCTCTCTACCAATGGATGTAGTAGGAAGAATTCCTCAATCTTCCTTGCCCTTGCTCTTGTTGTAGTTGACCCATCAAATGTAGACAATAGGAATTTATTGCCTTTGATCTCTCTTTTGGTGCATGGTCTCTTCTCTTCCTTCCACTGGATGAATTGTGGAAAAGCTAGAGTCTCCGTGAAGGCTCTAGGTTGACATTTGAACTCAACAAGGTAATTACTTAGAATCTGATGATCCAAGTATCCTTCATGATCATTGTCTTCTTCTTGATGAGAATAGGAAGTGCATGGTCCTTCCTCTTCTTTTTCTTCCATTTTCTTGACCTCCTGGGAGAGGTCCCTTCTAGATCTAAAAATTGATGAGAGCAAGCTCATATTATTCATCATCTTGATCTCCTTCCATATTTTTGGGCTAAGACTCACAGGCTGAGCCAAGAAAGCTGCTATGATACCACTGTAATATTCCAAATTTGGAACAGCTAGCAAGGCATGATTAGAAAACGCATTTTCTAGGAATGGTTGTTACAGGATTTGAAACCAGGACCTGGATCCCTTAGATCAATTCATCTAAGACTGAAATCCAAAATTTGGCTCAAAATAAATCCCTCTAGGTGGGTTAAACAGGTCTCCCACACCTAGTTGTCTTGAGAAAGTGCCCAATGAAGGGACTATAACAATTCTTGAACAAGAGAGGGAACAACAGCATTATTTTTATAAGTTAGGGTACATGAAGATGCAGATAGCCAACAAATGTATATTTTACCAGCAATGGTATACAAATACTTGAGGAAAGAGTCACTCAAGCAAAGCAATATAGCCTCAATGGAACATATACATCAAAATAGAGAAACACTGCTACACATGTATTTCTGCAGCCTAAGAGGACGTAGTTTATAAGAGACAATACATCTTACTAAATAATAATGGAAATATATAACAATGTATGGCTCAAGAAATGAGTGGAAACAATCTCTCCACCCCTGAAAACAATAATATAACAATCCTGAGAAGGATTGGCTGAAATATACAAAATGGAAAAAATGTCGGAGTTGCTGGGCAGCAGCTGCAACTCACAACTGGAACTGGATGGAGATGGCTCAAGATAATGATCAATCTGAAGTATATCTCCTCCATTGGATCTTCCAAGTGAAAGGCTGATCCTATCACTAAAGATCTCACCCTCTAATCAACACTGCAATCCCTCACTGCAAGTGGACTCTAAAAATAATGCAGTTTAAGAGGGTAACTGCGCTATAGGTGGAATAGAAAGTGTTGGCCAAGTGCCAAGATCTGAAATGAGGCTTGAATCCTTCCTTACTGATCTCCCAAAGGAAATAAGGCTTCCTCCTCTGAAAAAAAAGCCAATGAATGGCATTGTGGAAACTCCACTGCCACACCCTGCAACACAACGCTACACTTGAGCAGAAATAACACTGTAGCTGAAGGAATGGCTTTGGCCTTGAGCTTGGATGTGGAGAAATGAAGTGCAATCCCTCAAGAGGCCTCTCAAGAAGGATAGGAAATCCTAAACAGGAATCGCTCATGCTAAATAGCACTACAACTCAGCTAAACAGCTTGAGACTGCAAATAGTCTAAGCGGACAAGAAATCAATAATCATATGCATGAGAAACAATGGCTGCCTTGCCCTCCTTTTAAAAAAATGAGAGCCCCCTCTCCATGGGTCCCACTCTTTTAGGGTTTCCTCCATCAAGGAAACTTCCCTCCTCTTTCACTGCGCTGTCCCACAAGATGCTCTCCACCTCCTACCTCTGCGTTGTTTGACTTGGTCAAACTTGACCTTGTCTTCTTGCAATTGTCTCCTTTCATACATGAGGGTGTGAAATCTAGTTCCATTGATGATCCCCTTTCATACTAAGAGGGATTTTATCCATTTTTTTATTGTTTTTGGGCCTCCTCACCCAATTATTCAACTCATAAGTGAAATTAACAAAATTTAATATTCCAAATTATTGAAGGAAAAATTTGGAATATTACACAAACTCCCTTGCAAGATCCTCCTTGAATGAGTGTATCAGCTACTCATCACAAGTAAAAATTATATCATCAACATAAATAAAAATGATCAATAGTTTACCCTCAACCAAAATCTGGTATAGGTTTTCATCCGCTTCACTTTTGGTGAAGCCCAATCTAGTGAAATAGCTATCTATCTGAGTGTACCAAGAACGGGGTGCTTGCTTCAGCCCATACAACTCTCTTTTGAGTCTGCACATATGCAACTCATTGTTGAAGATCTCGAAACCTCTAGGCTGCTCTATGTACACCTCCTCCTCAGTGATCCCATTGAGAAACAAATTTTTCACATCCATCTAATGAATGCACCAGCCCATCTGCGCTGAGAGTGCAAGGATGGATCTTATGGAAGAGTACCTTCCGACAGGTGCAAAATTCTCATCATAATATATCCCCTTGATTTGTGAGAAGCCCCGGGCTGAAACTCTAGCCTTTTATTTCTCCAGACTCCCATCATCAACTTTATTTACCTTATAGATCCATCGTGAACTTACCACTGATTTTTCAACCGGTCTTGGGACAAGTTCCCATGCACTATTTTTGACAATGGAGTCATACTCCTCCACCATTAAATCAACCCAAGTAGGATGTTGCACTGATTCCTAGAAAGAATATGGGTCAGTCACAATACATTTTCTCATAAGAGACATGTATCCAGTAAATTGGTCAGGAGACTATCTTTGTCTGCGCTGTGAAGTACGAGCTCCTACATTATGTGCAACATCAAGTCTCAGCCTATCAGCTTCCATGGTGCGCCTTCTACCATTTATGATGGATGGATCTGCATGAATGATTTCCTACAATCCATGAACCTCCTCATGTGGCTGATCCACATCTTGAGACTCATATTTGTGAACCAGTAGTTCCTCCTCTACATGCAAGTCCAACTCCCTCTCAAGGGACAACCGAATGGATTTCCCCTCATCAAATTTTATATCTCGTCGCACAACAATCATTTTGATGTTTGGAAAGTACACATGATAATTATGGAGTGTTTCTGTGTACCCCACAAAAATCCCAACTTCAGCAATAGGTTCCATCTTCTTCCTGGTGTCCTTCGTCACATGCACATAAATAGATGAGCCAAAAATCTTAAAGTGTGAAACATCAGGTTTATTACCAGTGAAAGCCTCTTCAGGTGTACTCATGCCAAGTACTCTATGAGGATAATAGTTTTGCACATAAACCAAAGTATTGCATGCTTCTTCCCACAAATGCATTGGTAGGCCTTGATCATGCAACATCGCTCGTGCTGCACCCACGATCATTCTTTTCTTCTTCTATGCAACTCCATTCTGTTGTGGATTATGAGGTGCTATGCATTCTCTTCGAATTCCTTCTTTTCTGCATAATTTATTGAATTCGTTAGAGATGTATTCTCTAATATTATCACTCCTAAGAGCCTTCACTTGCTTCCCCAACTCTTTCTCCACCAATGCCTTAAAATCACAAAACTTAGAGAATGTTTGATCTTTCTTCTACATGAAGAAGATCCAACATTTACTAGAAATGTCATCAAAAAATATTACATAGTACTTATGTTTTTTTGTTGAAGCAATTGAGAATGGTCCACAGATGTCTGTTTGAACTCTCTCAAGAATCCCTGAGGCATGTTTCTTCTTCTCATAAAAGGTGGACTTTACATACTTCCCCATGGTGCAACCCTTGCATTGATCTAACTGAGAAATTGTTCCCATTGGAACTCTAGTAGAAATTTGCTACATGAATTTCAAGGCTCCATGATGAATATGGCCCAATCTCCTGTGCCATAATTCACCCTCATCCCAGCTCACCACTTTCTTTGCCTTGCCCATCATGGCAGTGCAACCATCTACCTCTAGCTTGTAGATATTATTAACTCGAATCTCGATCCACTTGGCTTGACCCATTGTTTTATGTCGTAGGAAAAATTTTCCATCACTAAAAACAACGTCATAGCCTCTGTCCTCAAACATTGCAACTGAGACCAAATTTGTATTCATACTTGGTACATGCATTACATATTTTAATTGAAATGGTTTACCTGAATCCCCCTGAAAGTTAATGGTACCAATCCCATTAGCACTGTACCGTCCGTCGTCACCCATATCAATATGCATCTGGAGATCTTTCTCGTCCAAGTCACTAAAAAGTTCATTATCTCTTGTCATGTGAAAGGAAGTGCCATTATCCAAATACCACACCGATCCCAATGCACTTGAAACCATGCATGCAATCAAGGATAAGTCAAGATCAAATTGCGAGGCAAGGGCCTCACCAGCTTCAACTCTAGCAACCTTCCTTTTCTTCTTCATTTGTGGACAGTAGTAGAAAAATTCTCATGTTCGTGATAGTGAAAACACTTCACCTTGGACATGTCCTGCTTCTTGCCTTTGGACTCAGATTTTGAAGGAAATTTCTTCCCATTACCCTTTCTTCTGAACTCCTCCTACACCAGATCCGACCAAAGTCATTCCCAATCCGGGAATTTTTCCCGTCTGTTAACAGTCTTAATAACTGTGCCAAATATTAGGAAGTCCTAGGAGAGACAAGTTCACCAAATCATCATCAACGATTGCTATTACTACACTCCCCAATTCATCCCGACATTGGACAAACCTTGTGAGATACTTTGGAATGGTGTCACCATTTTCCATCTTGATCTTCCCGAGTTTATCTTTTAGCGCCAATTTCCTATGGTCACTACTGCTTTCGAATAGATCTGTAAAAGCCTTCCACATAGAATATGGTGTGGATTTCCCATGGAGGCTTGAGACAATGTGGCCTCGTACTCCCTCCAACATGATCCTCCTCGACTTTGCCACTTTATTTTTCCATGCATCAATACTGGCAACATCTGCAACATCTGGCTTAGGAACATATTTTTCAATGAATTCCTTCAATCCATTGTCTTCGATTACTGCCTCCATCCTATCCTTCCAAGAAATTTAGTTCTAGTTTCCCTTGAGTGCATACTCTAACCTCAAGCCATTGAAAGCCATTTCAATCTTGAATTAGTAGTAGCACTAATAAAGTTTTTCTGCAAATTCTAATTCTATCTAGTCACAAACTCAGCTCCTGCTTCACTTCTGCAATTTCCTGTGCTTTGATACCATGTATAAATTATAAAACAATAATGTATATCTTGGATTCACCTTATCTAAAAATGTGCTAAAGTTGAATACTGAATTGCTTCTACAAATATTTTGCGGAATTAAAAACACAATCACTAATCACATAAACATGAAGAAAGATCAATCACACAAAACACAGATAATTTCATGGGGAAAGATTACAGCTAAAAACCCCACTATCTTCTAATGTATATTATATCATGTATCATGAAAAAATTACCTACAAAACTCTTCTCACAAGAGCCCTCAGTACATCAGCTAATTGTCTCACAATGTCATACAAAAATTGGCAAATTCCTTATCCAATTTACTGCCTCCAAATAGCCTACCTTCACTGCGCAATCCCTGCTGACTGCAATCCTTGAGTTGATGCAATCCTACCTGCCTTGACTGTGCAAGTATCATTGTCACTCAAATGATTGTTTGCATGCATGTGTGCAAGTGGATAATGTCACAACTGATAGTCAACTTCCCTTTCACCTATTACTCAACCGGGTCTCCACTCGATCTGAAATGCATGCATCTAATAATAGTAAATCCTTAGTTTCATGTGATATTACTGATTTTGAGTTAATTAGTATTTAATTCACTAAATCTCTCACTAGTGTATCTTTAGTTACAACTAGCACAACTGAGTTTGACTCACTTAAATGAGTTAAAATATTTACAACTTGCACCAACTCATGCACCACTGCACTTCAAACTATGCTACAACTAGAATTACTCTACATGTCCCACCAACAACCTCTAACTCGAAATTCACTAGCTAACTCAACTTTCCACTTCAGTTAATTATTTCAATTTCACATTGAGAATATATTATAGTTTAAAGTCCATATAAATTAAGGGATAATAAAAATAGATATGCACCCAAAAATAGCCATGTCGGCCCCACCCTAGTGTAGTGCTTAAAGAAACTAGGTGCTTAATGCACTAGTGTGGGTGTTGAATCTCAACAAATTTTGTTTAATGAATTTATTGATGAGGTAGAAAATGAGAAAAAGACAGAAAATCAACAAGCATAAAATCAGATATGTGTTGAGGAAAAATGAAGAAGGTTGTTGGCATTTACATTTTGATGGCGCTGCTGAAAGAGAGGGGGATGGAGAAGGGATACATATTACCACTCCTAATGATTAAAGTAATTTCTTCTCATACAAATTAAATTTTTATTTTACAAACAACATGGCAGAGTATGAGTCACTGTTTTTGGGTCTAGAGACTTTGAAAAATTTAGGCACCAAAAAGATATCATTTTGTGGTGATTCTGAATTAGTGATCAAGCAGGTAGAAGGGTCTTATGAGACCAAATATGTCAGGATGAGGGCCTATAGAAACTTATTCACTGAAATTCTTGAGAATTTTCCAGAATACACTTTCATTGTCAAAACTAGAGATCAAAATTCAGTGGTTTATTCTTTGGTTGTCTCTGCTAATTTGTTTCTCATTCCAACTCATTCTAGTGAGATATATGAGGTTGAGGTCAGACATAGGCCAGAAATATTTTATAACATCATTCATTGGAAAATTTTTGATAGTGATCAATAGGTCCGAAATTTCCTTGAATTGAAAGAAGAGTTTGAGAATATTCAAGTATATCAGAAAAATATGTTTGCTGAAACTAAAGTCAATCCTGAAGTCTCACAGCTGAAAAATAATTGAATTCCCATAGGCCTTATTCTCATTGATCAATTATTTGATCAAAATTATGTTTTCAAATCCCCAAGGATGAAGGCTTATGATGAAGAAGTGGAAACTTGTAACCTTGGTACAACAAAATTTCTTAAAATGGTCAAGCTATCTAAGTTTCTTTCTATGGAGATGAGACAAAGGTATGTGAATATGATGAAGAAGTATATTGATGTATTTGCATGGAGCTATGTTGATTTGAAAAGGTATGATCGTAGTATTATCCAGCATACTATCCCCATCAAAGAGAATGAAAAACCTTTCAAGAAAAAGTTGAGAAGAATTAATCATTTGCTCATTCTTATAATTGAGAAAGAGATTAAAAAAGTATTTGATGAAAAACTTATTGTCCCTTTGAGGTTTTGAAAATGGGTTGCTAATTTTGTACCTGTAAGGAAGAATAATGGTGAGATTATAATTTGTATTGATTGCAGAAATTTAAACAAAGCATATCTCAAGGACAATTACCCTCTTCCCAAGATGGATCAAATTATGCAGAAAATTTTTGGCTCTCAAATAATGTCCATGCTTAATGTTTTCTTAGGTTACAATCAAATATTAGTACATCCGGAGGACCAAACCTCTTTTAACATGCCATGGGGAACATTCATATATGCCAAAATGCCTATGGTTTAATGAACGCGGGGGAAAATTTCCAAAAGAGCAATGGGTATTTATTTTTATGAGGAGAAAGACAAATAAGTGGTGGTATATTTGGATGACATCACTATATTTTCAAAGAATGAGGAGGAACACCTTAAGCACTTGAAGAAAATTCTGCAGAAAGGCAGAAAATTTGGTATATCTCTTAATCTTACTAAAAGTGTCTTTTATTTGACTTCTGGAAAAATTTTAGGACATGTTATATCAAAGGATGGAATAAATATTGATCCAAATAGAGTCTGTTCCATTTAGAAAATAGACCTTCCAAGGAATAGGAAAGAGATTAAGTCTTTTCTTGGAAAGGTAAATTTTGTTAGAAGGTTCATTCCAAACTTTGCTGAGATTTTCAAGCACATTACTAAGATGTTAAGGAAGAAGTCCGATGTTAAATGGACAATAGAAGAAAAGAAAACATTTGAAGAAATAAATAAAGCCCTCACTCAAGCTCCAGTGCTCATAAGCCCTGACTTTTCAAGTGACTTTCTGGTTTTTACATTCGCCTCTGAACACATAATTGATGGAGTATTATTGCAGAAAAGGCAACAAGGTGGTGATAAGCCTATTTATATTTACACTAGGAATATTGCCAACTCTGAATTGAAATATAATATCATGGAAAAATACGCATATGCTTTAGTCAAATCTCTTAAATATTTCAGAATTTACATTCTGCATTCTCATGTTATTGCATTTGTGCCTAACACTGTGGTGAAATATATTCTGACCCAAGACGATCCTGATGGCAAAAGAGGGAAATGGATCGCCAATTTACTCTAATATGATATAGAAATTAAGCCTACCAACTTGGTGAAGGTTCAAGGGCTAGAAAAACTTATGGCACAGTAAAATTTTGAGTGCATATACATGAATTTCATTGCAGAAATTTCAGAGGTGTTAGAAGAAGAAGAATTGGTTCCTATTGAAGAGAAATTCATTTTTTTTGAATGTTACAGAGATTTTATATTTGTTCTACATCATCATAAATCCCCTCCTAAATTGAATAAGTCTAAGTCAATGTTTGTGAAGCTAAAATATTTAAGATACTGCATTTTGAATAAAAACTTGCATTGGAAGGATACTAGTGGAATTATTTTGAATTGCTTGCTGGAAGAAGAGGTTGAAAATATCATTGAAGAATTTCATAAGGGATATTGTGGAGGACACCATTACTAGAAGGCCACACCTAATAAGATAATTAGAGCAGGATATTGTTGGCCTACCATGTTTAAATACATATACAAGAAGATTGGTGCATGCCATGAATGCCAAGTTTTTTATGGTAAGAATAAGTTGACTCCTTTACCACTTAAACCAATATATATTAAAGATCCTTTCCAGAAATGGGGGCTGTATTTCATTGGCGAAATACACCCAACATCCTCGGGGAAGCATCACTAGTTTTTAATAGCCACTGATTATTTCACCAAGTGGATTGAAGCAGTCCCTACAAGGTAGGCTATTGACTCAGTCTTCATTCAATTTTTAGAGAAAAAGATTTTGTCCATGTTTGGTTTTCCTATGAATATTATTACTAATAATGCACAATATTTTAAATCCAAAAAGCTGATTATTTTTTGTTATCAATATCATATCACGCTTGGCCATTCCACAACCTATTACCCTCAAGGTAATGTCTTAGCAGAATCATCTAAAAAAACCATAGTGAGGATCATCAAAAAGGTGTTGCAAGAAAAAAAATATCATGGCATCTACAACTATAGTTTTCTTTGTGGGATGATAGATTTGTACTAAGAGATCCATAGGTACATATCCCTATGAATTATTATATGGAGCTGAAGCAATCTTCCGAAATTCTTTGGGGGTTCCGGTAATGAAACTTGAAGAAGAACCTAATGCCATCTAAAGAAGGATAAACCAGCTCATAGCTCTATAGGAGAAAAGAGAAGAGGTGTATGACAGTCATCAACAATCACAAAACAGAGTGAAGAAGACTTTTTACAGAAAGACTAGGGAAGCAAACTTCAAAATCCAAGATGTAGTTCTGAAATGGGAAGCCATAATTGAGGAAAAGGGAAAGCATCGAAATTTTTAAAACATCTAGAAGGGGCCATTTTTGATAGATGCATACCATGGAAACAACACTTTTCTACTTCAGTATATGGATGTATAGTTGTGTGGAGGAGGACGTGGCAATGGAAAGTTCCTAAAACACTATTCCTCCTAATTTATCTTGCTAAATTACACTCCAATGTACATATTTCATTTTATGTTATGATGCTTTGAAAATAAAAATTAATTCATCATCAAGCTTGAGCCCAAGGAGAAGGCCATAATATTTTGGTGATGTTTTCATCAATTTAAAAAAAAATCATTTTTTCAAGGAAGGCACTGGAAATACAAGTTCATTGTTGTACCACAGGGGTACACCATCCCCAGTGGATCCACTATTAATTTTTTATTATTATTATCAAAATTGGTTCATTAAATTGATGAAATTTTATGAATGGTTTATTATGCTAAGTTTAGAGAGTCCCACATGTCACGTAATCATAGTCAAATCCATCAAAATACACTAAATGTCTCCATGCATTGGTTTAAAAATTTGTAGTTTCCACCTGTCTGTAATCTTGAGTCTGCAGTGAATATAACTGAAAACAAAATTTTTTCACTACGGATTCACCTGACCAGTCTGTAGCGAATCTTCCATAATTATAACGAAAGCCACTACGAAAACATGTTTTTCTGCACCGATAAAGGGAATGGTGAGGTGTTGAGTCTTTAGAGGTTCAAGGTCAATCCAAGGTCAAGTGATCAGTTAGAGGAGTCATGCAATACGCGTAATCATAAGTGGTCACTCATCATTTCACTTAACCTCTCCCATTTTGTCATTATCCCTCCCGTATTCGAATTTCACCTTTTAAATTCACCTTCAAAGCTGCTCTCTTCCATCCTTCTTTAGACTTCTATATATAGTTGTTGACTGTCATCCTAGAGAAGTCCATATTTGTTGCAAGATGCTTGTTGTTCAATCCCTTTCTTTGCAGGTGTCACAACATCAAGAGGCCAACATAGTGTAAAGGGAGGTGTCCATGGAGAAGAATAAAAATAAAGGGGGCTCATGTGTAAGGTATGAGCCCATGGATCTAAAGTTACTCAACGAGGACCCTATCTTTGCAGAAGCTTTCGGGAGTGTTGGATGCATGAGATTCTACCAAATATTACAGGGTTTTCATGCCCAAGCTTAAAAATATTTTGCAGTGAATTTCATAGGTACTGCATCAAAGGTGGGGGTGTTGAGGTTTGTAGTGTCACCTGAGACAATTTCCTAAGCCACAGAGATTCTGAGGATGGAAGAAGAGTGGTTCAAAGCCATTAAGTTTAAATTATGGAACTGTGATGAGTTTATGAAACCTGAACATATTGGAGTAGATATGACCTCTGGAATCCCAAGGACCTGCCTAAAAGAGAACTACTCTAAACTGTTGTTTGTAATTCAAAAATACTTAACATGTGAAGGGAGGTTCCATATGGTTTATTAGTACCATTTTAGGCTCTTTACATATTTCACTGGTAAGCAATCTCTAGACCTTCCATTTTTCTTGTTTAGGATCCTAGGCAAGGTGTTAGACAAAGTTCAAGCTAGGCTAGAAGGTAGTGAGGCTTCAATTTTCCATCATGGGTTAATCAAAATTCTGGTGTTGTAGAAGTTGAAAAAACTAAATAGAGACTGTGCCACATTCCTTTTTCTCAGTGGTTATGGGGTAGATACATTAACACCCAAGAATACTCCAAAATAAAAAACCACTTCATCAAGCAAGAGTGACAAACATGTAGCTAAAACAAAGCATGTGAATGAGGAGGAAATGGAGCCCATTGTAGAGCCCATGGATTTTAAAGTAGAGAATGCATAGGAAGCAGAAGTTCCACAACCTACACCTGCAAGGAGAAAACCAAATATCAGTAAGAAGAGTCATGGAAAGATAAAAATAATCCAAACACTTGGGAAAGGTAACCTTGAGGATATTCTTCAAGTCATAGACATAGAGGAGACTCTGGTGGTTAAAGTTGTAGATATTAAAGGAATCAAGAATAAAAAGAAGGGTATAACTGCTAAAAAAATTGATCTCTCAGGAGAAGATGCAGGGTTTATGTTTCAACCAAGAAAACCACTCAATAGGCTAAAGCTTTCCAAAGGTGTCATGGAAGGTAAAAATACAAAAGTTACAGAAAAAGGAAAGCAACATATGGACGAGGATATCATTGATTTTTCTCCAGAAAAAGAAGAGATCATTGTGCAGAGGAAGGGTAAAGAGAAGGTTGTTGAACAAATTATGCTACAACTGTTAAAGGAGAAGTTAAGGGAAGCCAGGCAATAAGTGATTGAAACAAAGTTGGAATTAGAGGAAGCCAACCTAGACACAAAAATGATAGAAGAATTCAAGGAGAAGGTTGTTACAAATAAATTTTTCATTGTCCTTGTACTCCCCATTCCTTGATCCTGGATGACCCATAAAGTGACCCTTGTGTACTTTCCAAGCATGGAATAGATACCCCTGAACAACACTTGGTTTGCCAATTCATCTCCCTTTTTAAATTTTCTAGAAGATCCCTATAAAAAACTAGTTTTCAAGGTTGGTGCTTTGTCTGAGTGTATGACCCACGTCGATAACAAATATTTGCACTAAGACCCGCGATAATCAGTCTCTGTCTTAACGTCTGACCCGCACCAATCCTGTTTTGGAATTTTTTTTTGAAATATAAATGAATTTTTCATGACTAGAAGCTTCGCGAAGTGGATATCTAGAAGTTTGTTTTGAGGATATGGCCGAGGAATTCCCCTTCGGGCTTCTTGTTCCCATAAAATATGAACTAATCTAAAGGATAATATTTTTTCCCATTATTTGAGGGCTCATATCCTCCTCCTCCATTGTTATATAAGAAGACCTCTTTCACCTCTGCTGAGTTAGTTAGAGTTAGCTGGTTAGAGCTAGCTAGTTAGAAGCAACAATCATAGAGAGAAGAAGCAATTATAGCTCCGGGAGAATAGATAAGAGTATGATTTTTTTTGTGTTTTAATAACATAGTGAGATATTAGACCTTTTTATATGAGGGTGTCGCAAATGTGCTTGGATACAGACCTACCAAAGGGTAGCCTCAACATCAAGGCTTGGTTGTAAACTCCCTTGGTCTTTATCATAATAAAATGCAACTGATTTTTATCTTCCACTTTTGTTTACATTTATAATGATATTTCTAGCATTCCTTGATGAGTTAGATATATTGTAATTTTTTTATGTTTTTCATTATTTTACATTTTTCGTGGTGTCTTGACTTTCTGCACAAGTAATTGAACGTTGGTAGCAGCGTGTATAGAGCTTGAGAAGAGTGAGGCATCAAGAAGCTTCGACGGCAGACGAAAACATGGCATCAGAACAAGGTAGGTCATATTCCTTGCTTTGAATTTCATTTACAATCTAGGAAGGTAGATGTTAGTATGTTCTCGTAGTTGCTAGACCCACCCCAGGGCTAGAGGGATCGCCTTTGTCCGCAGAAGGGATTTTCCTACACAGAAAATTGATGACTCCGCTGGGGAGTTTCCTTTGAGTTTGTCACTCTTTGAGGTCTTATTCATTCGACGAGTTTAGTCTAACATCCATTTCCCTATTTGTTCCTATGTTTTCATCAATTAAAATCTTTTATTTTTTTCTTGAATTGGTGAGTATGGTCCTCATTAGGGGAAATTATTTGTTTTTTTTCTATTGTTTTTTCAGAAATCGATTCTTTTATTTGTCTAACAGTCACACCGATCAAGCCGATCAGGACCAGTTATCAGTTATACAGTCGCACCAATTGGGCTTTCAGTGCTAGTTTCAGCCCCAAAATTCATGCCCATTCCTATGCGTGTGAAAATTAAGGTTTTTTCCTTAAGTCTTTGACCAGTGTGTCTTGCCCTTCTGGTCCTTTTCTATGTATGACTTAAATTTTTCCCCTTCACCCAAGTTATTTTGGTTGGCTCGTTGGATTGGTTTTTTTCTTTTTTTTTTGTCCTTTCTGTTGGGACATGCATCCTAACGCCCTATGTTTTTCGAGGATTGTGCATCGATTTCCTGGTTGCATGCTCTGCAGGACATTGCCCTACTGATTGAGTCAGTCTCTTTTCTTAGTGAGCCATCTCTAGTTGATTTCATTTTTCTTTTTGGTTTATTGAGTGATCAAGTCTCAAGTGTCTGTCCGAGTTCATTTGGTCCACTTTTTCGCTTGTGAACATATATTACATTGCTCATTGTTCAGCTGAAAAGTATTCTTTGTGTGATTGCTTGATGTAAAAGGGAATGAATTCCTTCTTTTGAGCTCACAGTTTGGAAGTCCTCTTTGTGCTTGAACTCATATGTATTGTAGCCTTTTGAGTAATTTCGTTACAAATTGTTCAAAACAAAATTGTATTCTTCATGTTTGGTTTCATCCTTTTTGCATTAAGATAATTTGCATTCTTTTAGTTTTCGTCTCAAAGTTTGATTTTCGTTAAAATGTGTTAGATCAAGTTGCATTGAAAAGTCATGTTTGAGATTTATCATTGAACTTAGATTACATTGTTTAATGATTGAAAACTAAAAGTCGCATTGAGTGCATTATCTTTCATTAAAAGCATGCATTAAGTAGATTCTCATTTCATCGAAAAATGCATTGAGTGCATTCTTATTCATTCAAAAGAAAAAGGAAATTGTGCATAGATTACAATTGCATAGTTTTCAAAAGGAGAATTTTGCATAGATTACATTGCATAATTCGCATCTTTGAATGTCTTAGAATACTTTTGGATAACGAAAGTCATGTAGTTGGGAAAAAAATTTGTTTGCAGTATTATTTTCTGTTGCATAATTGTTTAAGACTCTTCCCTTAACTAGGTAGCATTCATCAAATTCAAAATTTTCTTTTCTCATATAGCTGCATATAGGAGTTGCAGTTGTCACTCGAAATCTTGCATTAGACAGTGCTAGTACACACTTGTTCTCTCCATACCATCAAGTATATAAAGAGAGACCCTCACAGGTTGCAATCCTTTATCCATAGGAAGCTAATTCTTCTGCCCTGTAACAGTGATACACCGAACACAACATTCGGGGAGACTGCCTGCATGTACATTAAGTACTTAGTAATTTCTCTTTCATTTGATTACCAAGGTGTATATTGTAGTTCACAGAAGCTTGGTGCACCCTCTTACCTAGAGTTCCTGAGTAGTCACTTTGATCTTTCCATGACTCTTTAAAATTTGAAAAGATCATCGAGCACTTGTATTTTAGAGCTCGTTCAAACTAAAAGTGATTAGAGTCACCTTTTGTCCTTTTCTCTACTCTTAAAACATGAAAAGGAAAAATTTTGTTTCAGTGTCTTAAAATTGATTGCCCACAAAATATTATTGGTTAAATTTACATTCCTTAGTGATTCTTTAGGGTTGATTCCAATGGAAATGTTTCCAAATTTCACCAACCAAGGATTCCCTTCATATGGGAATCCTGGTCCTTTTCCTTCGTTTGAGAATGTTGGTGTCCATTATATGGGAACCATGTCCCTCCTGGGATTAACCATTGGTCTATTGGTTTGGTTATTTTCTACCCCTGTGGTTTCGAACATCCAAACAGTTTATTAAACAGGTTCTCCTCTGCCTAAACCATGTCAAACCCATGTTGATCCTAAGGTTGACCCCTCACCTTCTTTTCCTATTTCTTCACCTCGTTCTTCCTCTTCCCCTGGTGAAATCCTATATTCTAGTAACCATGTGGCTAAGAAGAAGAAGAATAAGTCGAAGAAGAAGAAGGAAAATAAGCTAGGGGGGAAATCAACAACTATTGCTACCCATGGAGCTAATATCGAGAAACCTCCCACTCCATCTCGCAGAGTCAAATTCCCTTGCAAGTTATGTAAGGCTGACCACCTTCTTCGTGATTGCCTTGGTATTCCCAAGGTGTTAGAAGTGTGGTCCATTGGCCCGATTCATCCTTCATCATCAACCTTTGGACATTATGTTGATGATGAGCCTTCAGATACACATAATGAGACTCATAAGAAATAGGGTAAGATCAAATTTCCCTATAGGTTGTGTGGAAGGAACCATCCCATTCACCTCTGTCCTTATATGGATGAAGCTTCTAAAGTATTGGATACCCTTTTGACTTATGAGTCCTTTCTTCTTATCGGTTATCGGAATTTTTCTTCAAGTCCTCCAATAGTTGATCAACCCATTGATCGAGATTCATCTCTGGTGGATTCCGCTCTCTCTGAGAGTCAATCTCCTGAGTCCATTTTTGACCAATCATTGATTGAGAGAAAGGTTGACCTGATTCCATCTACAGTTCATTAGGTATTTTCCATCGAGAGTGGGTCTCATCCCAATCTCGTTCTTTTTGTTTCCTCTGATTCCCCAGATCGGAGGGCGATCCTCTTGTTTCCATGATCCAGGAGGGTGATCCTCCGAATCTTGTCACCATAGTTGTAGAAAGTGATCCTCTTGCTCTCATTCCTGGGTTTCAGAAGGAAGGCCTTTTTTATCCCATAACATAAGGGGATAATCCTCCTATTCTTATGGAACCTCGTACATGTATTTTGGTCGCTTCGTTTGATTTGAGTCAATTTACGAGATATCGTCTTCCTTCTTACGTGCCCTTTGAGATCACTGTATAGGCCTGAAATATGGTCGTATTGGGAAAAATTATAGATGAAGGCGCCTTAGTTAGTATTTTTTCCTCAACTACATGGAAAGCTTTGGGTTCTCCACAACTTGTGCCTGTTACTCAGAACATGTTGGCTTTCAACAGAGGAACAAGTCAACCATTAGAGATCCTTACGAAGTTGCCTATTACTTTGGAAGGGAAAATTGTCTATATAGATGTGATGGTGGTCCAAGGCCCCTTGGATTTTAATTTACTCTTGGGGTGTGACTATGATTATGTCATGGGCGTGCTTGTCTCTTCCCTCTTTCGTGTGATCTATTTTCCACATGCAGGTTGGATCATGACCATTGACCAAATTTCATTCTTTGGTCCTGATTTAACATCTAGTTTGTTGTCATCCCTTTCTGGTCCTTGCCCTTCAGTGATATCTTCCCCACCACAGGTTAATTATGTGCTTACCCGTCCCTTTCCCACATCCAGTGACATTATCGTCAGTGATGTGGTGAATTATGTACTGGGGGCATTGGATTCCGATTTCAAGGGTGTTCTTATCCCATCGAATGAGAACGTCGTGGCAGCCATAAACTCTTAAAATTCATTAGAGATCGTCAGAGCAGAGTTATTTTCTTGTGTCAAGCTCCTTAAAAAATGAAATAAGCTCATCGGAGCGTAATTCATTTTCTTGTGTCAAGATCCTTAAAAAATTAAACAAGATCATCAGAGCATAGCTCATTTTCTTGTGTCACGCTCCTTTAAAATGAAACAAGCTCGTCAAAGCAGAGTTAATTTTCTTGTGTCAAGCTCCTTAAAAAAATGAAACAAGCTTCTTTTAGAGCGTAGTTCTTTTTCTTGTGTCAAGCTCCTTAAAAAATGAAACAAGCTTCTTTCAGAGAAGAGTTCTTTTCTTGTCTCAAGATCCTTCAAAAATGAAACAAGCACATCAGAGCAGAGTTTGTTTTCTTGTGTCAAGCTCCTTAAAAAATGAAACAATATTCTTTCAGAGCATAGTTCATTTTCTTGTGTCAATATCCTTAAAAAATGAAACAAGGTTCTTTCGGAGCAGATTTGATTTTCTTGTGTTAAGCTCCTTAAACAATGAAACAAGCTTCTTTCATAGAAGAGTTCATTTTCTTGTGTCAATCTCTTTAAAAAATGAAACAACCTCTTATGAGGACATTTCGTTTACCATGTCAACCTCATTAAAAAATGAATTAGGTTGTGAGGATAGTTCTTTTACTGTGTCAACCTCGTTAAAAAATGAACCAGGTTCCCTTTTCAATTTGAGTCTTTTGATTAGATCTCGTAAAATCCCAGTCGAGTCTTTCTCTTGATCTCATAATTGAACCTTCATTCCATCCACTTGTTAGTAATTAGTGGTCTACTCAATTGATGCCATGAAGTTGGGGGGAATGTACCTTGAATTGAGTCATCATGTTGGGGGGCATGCAAACCAATTTCAAGCATAGTTTGTTTCCATTTCAAGCTTGTGTAAAAATAAAATTGGTTCCAAGAATAGTTTTCTAAAAGGTTTCAAGCTTGTGTAAAAATGAAACCAACTTCTAGCAGAGTTTCTTGATTTCAAGGTTGTGTAAAAATGAAACCATTCTCATTTTACCTCTCGCGATTTCCATTTTATCAGCCTATTTTTCCAGATGAGCATTTTTTTTCTCATTCCATCGCCACCATATGCTCGACCGATCATAAGCCTTCACTTGGTTTTTTTACCCATTCCTAAGGAACCACTTCAATAAGTGGTATTGTTAGCCATCCTCTTGACCTTTACTTGTTCTGAGCAGTTATACCATCATTGGGACTAGTTTCTACCCTTAATACCACTCGTTCCTCCAGGAAGAGTCAAATTTCATCTCTTTTCTGACTCTCAAAAATTGAAGAGATTGTCGAGACTCTTGTCATTTTGAACTCGTTAAAGGCTGTGAAACATCATCTGCCCAGTATAAGTTTACATATTTTCGGGCTGGGACATAGTATTTAAGAAAAAATAATACCTTAGTCGAACATGGCTAAGATGTTCTCTCAGATATTTTTTTCTAACTTTTCGGATCTATGAGACTACCTACAAAAAGGGACCTGCAAGATTTTTATTTTCCGCTTCTTTTCTAGCTCTCTAAAAATGAAAAGATGCTGAGTTTTCCCTTTGTGAGACTCATTAAAACTAAATGACATCGGAAATCGTCATCATGATGTTACCGAGTTCCTCCTTCCTAGGGATCGTAAAATTTATTAGGATGGATTTGTCTGAAGGACAAACTTATATGACAAAAATATGCTATCCTCTTCAAGATTGTGTAAAAATAAAGAGGTACTGGTGAGAAATGGTGGGGGGAAATATAAGTTATTTGTCACTTGTGTTGGTAGTATTTCACTCTTAAACATGACACTTATCTGTAGTTCATGTCGGGTTGGTATATCTTCGCTCTATCAGTTTTCCTCCATGGATTTGGGAAACCAATTTTCCTCTCATTCGATTACCAATCATGTCAACATGGCCTTTGATCCTATTTGAGTCAAATGCTTCAAAATTCTAGAGTCATGTTGCCAATATGTTCAAGAGAAAACCCTTATGCAGTTTGTACATTTCATGATTCTCTGTTTCAATCTTTATTATCACTAATATTACATTCTCTGTTTCGTGTCGATGATGTGGGATTCATTATGACCCTCCTTCGATGGATCACTTCCTATCAACTTCAACTCATTACCTAGAAAGTCAATCTAGAGACTCCTTTCTAGCACCTTAGAGCTTGAATTCCCTAATGGAAATTTCTTTTCATTCGACAACAGGTCCTCATCATTGGCATTCGATCTATTGATTTCATGGGTGTTCAACTCCAGCTCACTGGTCACATTTCGTGGAATGTACTAGTAGTACATTGAGAGCCATTATCATTATTAGTGGTCTCTCTCGCGCCTGTTAACAACTTTCATCATTGGCTGGTAATCAAGTGACTTTATTCCATGTTCGACTTCAGCTCATTCATTCACATGCCTGAATTTGTACTCATTTGGGTCGTGATGGAGTGCAAGACACTGGATTATTCTCTAGAGTCTAGGTTGTGAGGTGATATGATTTTTCCATGATTGGATACATGCTTATTTTTTATGGATGGTTGCGACTGTTACAGAAGAATTTGTCACTGTCCTTGTACTACCCTTTCCTTGATCCTGGAGGACCCATATAGTGACCCTTGTGTACTTTCCAAGCATGGAATACATACCCCTGAACCACACTTTATCTCCCAAATCATCTCCCTTTAAAAATTTTCTAGAAGATCCCTATATAAACCTAGTTTTCAAGGTCGGTGCGCGTCTCTTAGTATCTAACCCGCATCGATAGCAGAGATTTACACTGAGACCTATGCCAATCAGTGATTAGTCTCAATGTTTGACCCGCGCTGATCCTTTTTTGTAAAAATTTTTAAATATAAAGGAAGCTTACATGACTAGAAGCTTCGTGAGGCGGCGAGATGGAAGTTTTTTTGGAGGATATGGCTGAGGAATTCCCCTTTGGGCTTCTTGTTCCCAATAAATAGGAACTACTCCAAAGGATGAGCTCTTTTCCCATTATTTGAGGGGCCATAACCTCCTCCTCCATTGTTATATAAGGAGACCTCCTTCACCTCTGTTGCCTTAGTCAGAGTCTGAGTTAGAGTTAGCATAGAGAGAAGAAGCAATCATAGCTTCGGGAGAATAGTGCAGAGTGTGGTTGTTTCGGTATGTTAAGAACATAGTGAGATCTTGGACTTTTGTGTATGAGGGTGTGGCAAACATGCTTGGATACGGACCTACCGAAGGAGAGCCTCAACATTAAGGCTTGGTTGTAAACTCCCCTTGTCTTTATCATAATAAAATGCAACTGATGTTTATCTTCCACTCTTGTTTACATTTATAATGAGATTTCTATCATTCCTTAATCAGTTAGATACATTGTAATTTTTTTTATGTTGGTCATGATTTTATGTTTGTCGTAGTGTCTTGACTGTCTGAACAAGTAATTTAATCTTGGTAGTAGCGTGCATCGAGTTTGAGAAGAGAAACAGATCAATAATATTCGACGGAAGAAGACAACATAGCATCAGGAAAATCTAGGTTATCTTCCTTGCTATGAATTTCAATATAGGAAGGTAGATGTTAGTATGTTCCCGTAGTTGCTAGACCCACCATAGGGCTAGATGGATCACCTCTCTCTGTAGAGGGGATTTACCTGGACAAAAAATTGGCAGCTCTGCTAGGGAGTTTCCTTTGAGTTTGTCACTCGTTGAGGTCTTTGTCATTCGATGAGTTTAGTCAGATGACCATTTCCCTGTTTGTTCCTATGTTTTTCATGAGTTACAATCTTTTAGTTTTTTCTTGAAGTGGTGAGTCTGGTCTTGGTTAGGAGAAATTCTTTGTTTTTTCATTTTCAGGCATTGACGCTTTTATTTGTCTAATAGTAGTGTTGATTGGAGGTACTTGTTAGTTAGCAAGCCATGCCAATGGGTCATTGGTGCTAGTTTCAACCCCTAAATTCATGCCAGTTGGCGCTAGTTTCAGCCACAAAATTTGTGCCAATTCCAAGGTGTGTGAAAAATTAAGGGTTTTTCCCTAAGTCCTTCAGCAGTGTGTCTTGCCCTTCCGATCCATTTCTCTGTATAATTTACATGTTATCCCCTTCACTCAAGTTGGTTTTATTGGCTCATTGTATTGGTTTTTGGTTGTTTTTTTTTGTCCTTTATGTTGGGACGTGCATCCTACAGCCTAGGTTTTTCTAGGTCTGTGCATCAATTGCCTGGTTGCATGCTTCACGGGACATTGCACTGCTAGTTGAGTCACTCTCCTTTCTTGGTGAGCTATCTCCAGTTTATTGCCTTTTTCTTTTTGGTTGATTGAGTGCTCAAGTCTCAAGTGTCTCTCGAGTTCATTTGGTTCGCTTGTTCACTTGTGAGCATAGATTACATTTCTCATTGTTCAGCTGAAAAGTCTTCTTTCTATGATTTCTTGATGTAAAAGTGAATGGATGCTGTGTTTTTATCCCATGCTTTGGAAGTCCTCTTTTTCCTTGAACTCATATATCTTGTAGCCTTTTGAGGAATTTCATTACAAATTGTTCAAAAAAATGATTTCATTCTTAGTGTTTGTTTGCATGTCTTTTCCATTCATCCTTCCATTAAGGAAATTTGTGTTCATTTAGTTTTCGTCTCAAAGTTTTCTTTTCATTAAAGTGCATTAGATCACATTGCATTGAAAATTCATTTTTGAGATTTATCATTGAACTTAGATTACATTATTCAATGATTGAAAATTAAGGGTCGCGTTGAGTGCATTCTCTTTCATTAAAAGCATGCATTAAGTAGATTCTCATTTCATCCAAAAATTCATTGAGTGCATTCTTATTCATTCAAAATAAAAAGGAAATTGTGCATAGATTACAATTGCATAGTTTCCAAAAGAGAATTTTTCATATATTACATTGCATAATTCACATCGTTGAATGTTTTAGATTACATTTGGGATAGTGAAAGTCATCTAGTTAGGAAAAAGTTTTGTTTGCAGTATTACTATTGGTTGCATCATTGTTTGAGACTCTTGCCTTAACTAGATATCATTCATTGAAACAAAATATTTCCTTTCTCATATAGCTGCATATAGAAGATTCAGATGACAGTGGTAAGGCCTTGGAATTGAGACATAAGTCAAGATCAATCGTTAAAATTTATTCAATCAATCTAAGGAAACAGTGAAAATTAATGCTCACACTTAGAGAAATAAGCTAGTGACATGTTCCGGCATCATTAAAACTAGTATCTGTCGTTTACCATTTGGCATTATACAGCACTAGTACGGACTTGTGCTCCCTGTACCATCACGTATATAAAGGGAGACCCTCATAGGTTGCAATCCTTTATCCATAGGAAGCCAAGTCTGCAGCCCTGTGACTGCGATACATCGAACACAACATTCAGGGAGACTACCTGCACATACATCAAGTCCTTGGTCATTTCTCTTTCATTTGATCACCAAGGTGTATATGGAAGTTCACGGAAACTTGGTACACCCTCTTGCTTAGATTACATGAGTAGTCATTTTGATCTTTTCGTGACTCTCTAAAAAGTGAAAAGATCATCAAGCACTTGTGATTTCATGCTCGTTTCAACCTTAAAGTGATATAGTCACCTTTTGCTTATTTCTAGACTCTTAAAATATGAAACGACAGATTTTTGTTTTACCGTCTTAAAATAATAACTGCCCATGAAATATTCCTGGTTAAAGTTATCTTCCTTAGCATTTTGTTTTACGGTTGTTTCTAATGGAAACGTTTCCGGAGTTTACCAACCAAGGGATCCTATCCGACGGGAATCTTGGTCCTTTTCCTACTTTTGGGATTGTTGGTGCTCCTTATATGGCAATATTGTCCCTTCCAGGGTTAACTATTGGTTTTCCTATGTGGTTATTCTCCACCTTTATGGTCTCGAGTATTCCGCCCTCTGTATAGCCATCTCCTCCACCTGAACAACATCATGTCGATTCTAAGGTGGACCTCTCCCTTTCTTCACTTATTTCTTCATCCTCCTCTTCTAATTTTCCTGGTGAAATTCTGAATTCTAGTAACTAGGTGGCTAAGAAGAAGAAGAAAAAGAAGACGAAAAAGAAGAAGTCAGATAAGAGAGAGGCCAACTCTGTGACTATTGCGCCTAAGAAACCTTCCCTTGATAAATCATCCAACCTTCCATAGAAATTAAAATTCCCTTGCATGTTGTACAAATGTGACCATCTTCTTCAACAGTGTCCTAGCATTCCCAAGGTACTTGAAGCATGGTCCGACGACCTTTCGTCGTTGCCTTTGGCTTCTCAAAGTCATAGTGGTGGCATATCTTTGACTAGAAATGATAAGACTCATAAGAAACAGGGTAGATTACCAATCCCTATAGGTTGTGTGAAGGGCATCATCCCATTCATCTTTGTCCGTACATGGATGAAGCTGCAAGAGTGTTGGAAAAACCTACTATTTCTACACCCTCCCTTCCGGTTGATTACCAGAAGCTTTCTTCGATTCCTCTGGTATTTGATTCAACGATCAGTAAAGATTCATCCTTGGTCGATCCCATTCCCTTAGAAATTCAAATTCATGAATCAATTCCTGACCAACCATTGGTCAGGGAATCATTCAATCTGATCCTACCCATGGTTCATCACATCTTTTTCGTCGAGAGTGGATCTCATCCCTCTCATGTTCTTCTTGTTTCTTCAGATTCCTCAGACTTGGAGAAAGATCCTCCTGTCCCTATGACTCAAGAATTTTCTCTTCCTGGTCCCATGTCTGTGGTCCAGGAGGATTCTTTTCTTGCTTCGGTAACACCAGGGGATGACCATCTCAGTTCAATGGTACCCCCTCCAAGTAGTTTGGTCATTTCCTTCGATGGAGTCGATTTGCAGGATACCACCTTCCCTTTTATGTGCCTTTTAATATCATGTTACAAGCCTTCGATATGGTCGTACCTAGCATGATTATAGATGAAGGCTTGTCTGTTAGTGTTATGTATTCAACTACTTGGCAAGATTTTGGTTCTCCATCACTTGTGCCTGTTACGCAAAATTTTTTGGCCTTTAACAGAGGAACAAGTCAACCGTTAGGGATCCTTCCGAAGTGGTCTATTACTTTGGGAGGAAAAACCGTCTATCTAGATGTGATGGTTGTTCCAAGTCCCTTGGATTTAAATTTACTCTTGGGGTGCAACTATGCTTATGCCATGGGTGTACTTGTCTCCTCCCTCTTTCGTGTGATCTATTCTCCACACAAAGGTTGGATTGTGACCATTGATCAACTTTCATTCTTTGGTCTTGAGGTCGCAGCTAGTCCACCATCATCTCTGCCAGATTTTTATCCTCTGGTTGTATCTTCCTTTCCATGGGTTAATTATGTGTTCACTTGTTTGTTTCCCTCTTTAAGTGATAGTGCCATCGAGTACCATCTACTGGGGGAATTCGATCACGATTTTCAAGATGTTCTTCTCCCATCAGATACAAACCTCTTGGAAGCCATGACTTCTTATTCATCATGATGAAAGGCCATTAGAGCATAGTTTTTTTCTTGTGTCAAGCTCCTTAAAAAATGAAACAAGAGTTTCGGAGCAGAGTTCGTTTTCTTGTGTCTAGCTCCTTAAAAAATGAAACAAAGTCATTGGAGCATAGTTCGTTTTCTTGTGTCAAGCTCCTTAAAAAATGAAACAAGGTGACATGAGGATGGTTCATCTTCTATGCCAGCCACGTTAAAAAATGAATTAGGCCATGAGGATAGTTCTTTTACTGTGTCAACCTTGTTAAAAAATGAAACGATTTCCCTTTTCAATTCGAGTCTTTGTTTAGATCTCGTAAAATCCCAGTCAAGTATTTCTCTTGATATCGTAATTTGAACCTTCATTCCATCCACCTGTTAGTAACAAGTAGTCTACTTAAGTGAATGGACTGAAGCTTTGGGTGCATGTCCCTTGAATTTAATCACCATGCTGAGGGAATGCAAAATTTTTCAAGCATAGTTTATGTTTGTTTCAAGGTTCTGTAAAAATGAAACCATTCCCATTTTACCTCTCTTTATTGTCATTTTATCAGCCTGTTTCTCCAGATGAACCTTGGTTTTCTCACTCCATCATCCCCATCTGCTTGGCCGACCATATGCCTTCACTTGATTTTTTTACCCATTCCTAAGGAACCACTATAATGAGTGGTCTTGTTACCCAACCTCTTGACTTTTATCTTGTTTTGAGTAGTTCCACCATCACTGGAACTAGTTGCTACCCTTAATACCACTCATTCTTCCAGGAGGAGTCAAATTTCAGCTCTTTTCTGTCTCTTAAAAATTGAAAAGATTGCCGAGACTCTTTTCGTTTTGAACTTGTTAAATGGATATGAAATGATATCTACCCAATATAAATTTATCCATTTTTCGAGCTGGGATAGATTATTTATGAAAAATGAATACCTTAGCCTATTGCAACTAAGAGGTTCTCTTAAACATAGTTTTCTACCTTTTCGGATCTGTGAGACTATCAACAAAAAGGGAACTGCTGGAGTTTTCTTTTCTTCTTCTTTTCAAACTCTCTAAACATGAAAAGATGCTGAGTTCTTCCTTTGTTAGACTTGTTAAAACTTAAATGACATCGGAAATCATCACCATGACATAACCGAGTTCCTCCTTCCTAGGGCTCGTAAAATGTACTAGGATGGATTTGTCCTAAGGAAAAACTTATATGAAAAGCATATGCTATCATATTCAAGCTTGTATAAAAATAAAGAGGTACTCACCAGAAATGGTGGGGGAAATTGGAAGTTATTCGTCAGTTGTGTTGGCAGTATGTCACTCTTGAACATGACACTTATCTACAGTTCGTGTCGGGTTGGGATATCTTCACTCTGTCACTTTGCCTCCATGGGTTTGGGAAATCCGTTTGCCTCTCATTCAATTACCAACCTTGTCAACATGACCTCTGATCCTATTTGAGTCAAATGTTACCAAATTCCAGAGTCGTGTTGTCAATATGTTCAAGATCAAATTATTTTGTAGTTTTCAACCTTCCTCTGATCCTCTACTTAGTCCTAATTGTTATCATCATGTTCCTTTGTCTCATGTCGAATATGTGGGAAACATTATGGCCCTCCTTTGACTGGGTCACTTCCTGTTGAATTTGGCTCATTATCCAGGAAGTTGATCTAGAGACTCCCTTATGGTACCTTAGAGCTTGCATGCCCTAATGGCAAGTTCTTCGCATTTGACAACAGGTCCTCATCATTGGCCTTTGATCGAGTGATATCGCGAGTGTTCGATGCTAGCTCACTGTTCAAATTTCATGGATTGTACTAGTTGTACCTTGAGAGCCATTGTCATTATTGGTGGTTTCTCTTGTGCCCATTAACAACTTTCATCATTGGCCAGTAATCAAGTGACTTTCTTGCATGTTCGACTTCAACTCATTTCTTCACATGCTTGAAATTGTACTTGATCGGGTCGTGACGAAGCACAAAACCCTGGATTTTATTCTCTAGAGTCCAGGTTGTGAGGCAATATGATTTGTATATGATTGGATACATGCTTATTTTAGATGGATGGCCACGACCATACCATGAGTCTATATGTGATCCTTCTCAGATGGATGGTTGTGACCATACCATAGTCTCTTTTATAGATGGTTGTGTCCATACCTTGATTCATGTATTTTCATTTAAGTTTTCAGTTATGTATATGTATCTATGATTGATTTGTAGGTCTCTCAATGGCAGCGTCCAGTTCCTCGCACATACTTGTAAAGCATTTCACCCCTCACTTGTGTTCGGACTTCATAATTTAGGGTTGTTACAGAATAATTTGTTGTCGTCCCTGTACTCCCCGTTCCTTGATCCTGGAGGACCCATGCAGTGACCCTTGTGTACTTTCCAAGCATGGAATACATACCCCTAAACCACACTTTGTTTGCCAAATCATTTCCCTTTACAAATTTTCTGGAAGATTCCTATATAAACCTAGTTTTCAAGGTCGGCACTTGCTCTTAGTGTCTGACCCACACCGATAGCAGAGATTTACACTGAGACCCACGCTGATTGTCGCTCTCTCTCAATGTCGAACCCGTGCCGATCCTCTTTTGGAAAGTTTTTTAAATAGAAAGGAAGCCTTCATGACTAGAAGATTCATGAGGTGGCAAGCTGGAAGTTTTTTTTGAGGATATGGCCGAGGAATTCCCCTTTGGGCTTCTTGTTCCCAAGAAATAGGAACTACTCCAATGGATGAGCTCTTTTCCCATTATTTGAGGGGCCATAACCTTCTCCTCCATTGTTATATAAGAAGACCTCCTTCACCTCTACTGCCTTAGTCAGAGTCTGAGTTAGAGTTAGCATAGAGAGAAGAAGTAATCATAGCTTTAGGAGAATAGTGCAGAGTTGGCTTGTTTTTGTGTGTTAGGAACATAGTGAGATCTTGGACCTTTGTGTATGAGGGTGTTTCAAACATGTTTGGATACGGACCTACCGAAGGAGAGGCTCAACATCAAGGCTTGGTTGTAAACTCCCCTTGTATTTATCATAATAAAATGCAACTGATTTTTATCTTCCACTCTTGTTTACATTTATAATGAGATTTATAGCATTCCTTGATCAGTTAGATAGGTTTTGATTGTTTTATGTTTGTCATGATTTTTCACTTGTCGTAGTGTCTTGATTGTCTGAACAGGTAATCGAACATTGGTAGCAGTGTGCTTCAAGCTTCAAAAGAGTGACGAATCAAGAATCTTCGATGGAAGACGAAAATATAGCATTAGGATAAGGTAGGTTATCTTCCTTGCTTTGAATTTCATTTACAATCTAGGAAGGTAGATGTTAGTATGTTCCCATAGTTTCTAGACCCAACGTAGAGCTAGAGGGATCGCCTTTGTCCTTAGAGGGTATTTACCTGGACGACAATGACCATACCATGAGTCTATATGTGATCCTTCTCAGATGGATGGTTGTGACCATACCATGGTCTCTTTTATGGATGGCTGCGTCCATACCTTGATTCGTGTGTTTTCATTAGATATTATAGTTATGTATATGTATCTATGCTTGATTTTTAGGTCTCCCGATGGCATCATCTAGTTCCTTGCATGTACTTGTAAATAATTTCCCCCTCACTCATGTTCGGACTTCATGATTTAAAGGGCATCTGTTACACATCAATTTTTCACTGTCCCTGTACTCCCTATTCCTTGGTCAGGGAGGACCCATACAGTGACCCTTGTGTACTTTCCAAGCATAGAATACATACCCCTAAACCACACTTTGTATGCCAATTCATCTCCCTTTACAAATTTTCTGGAAGATCCCTATACAAACCTAGTTTTCAAGGCTGGCACTTTGTGTCAGTGTCTGACCCGCGCCGATAAAAGAGATTTTCACTTTGACCTATGACAATCAGCACTTTGGCTTAATGTCTGACCCACGTCGATCCTCTTTTTGAAATTTTTTAAAAATATAAATGAAGTTTCCACGACTCGAAGCTTCATGAACCCGAGAGCTGGAAGTTTGTTTTCAGGATATGGCTAAGGAATTCCCCTTTGGGCTTATTGTTCCCATAAAATAGGAACTACTCCAGAGGATAAGATTTTTTCCCATTATTTGAGGCCTCATATCCTCCTCCTCCATTGTGATATAATGAGACCTCTTTCAACTCTGCTGAGTTAGTTAGGGTTAGTTGGTTAGAGCTAGCTGGTTAGAAGCAACAATTATAGAGAGAAGAAGCAATTGTAGCTTTGGGATAACATAGAAGTGTGTGATTGTTTTTGTGTGTTAATAACATAGGGAGATCTTAGAACTTTGTATATGAGGGTGTCACAAATGTGCTTGGATACAGACTTGCCGAAGGAGAGCCTCAACATCAAGGCTTGGTTGTAAACTCCCCTTATCTTTATCATAATAAAATGCAACTGATGTTTATATTCCACTCTTGTTTACATTTATAATGAGATTTATAGCATTCCTTGATCAGTTAGATAGATTATAATTGTTTTATGTTTGTCATGATTTTACGCTTGTGCTGGTGTCTTGACTGTCTGCACACGTAATCGAATGTTGGTAGCAGTGTGTATTGAGATTGAGAATAGTGACACATCAAGAAGCTTCGATGGAAGCTGATAACATAGCATCATAATAAGGTAGGTCATCTTCCTTGCTTTGAATTTCATTTACAATCTAGGAAGGTAGATTTTAGTATGTTCCTGTAGTTTCTAGACCCACCCCAGGGCTAGAGGGATCGCCTTTTTCTGCAGAGGGGATTTTCCTACACAACAAAGGGAAATGAGCAAATCAATCAATACGACGAGTCATTGAGTAATTCCAAGAAACTTTTGAAAAGGACACTTCCTCTACGCAGGGTAATGAAACATAAAGGAAAGAGGAATATGGGGTTGCAGGCAGAGAGAAAGAAACTTAAAATCCAAGTCAAAGAGCGAGAAGAGAACATGGAGATGATACAGTCAGAGGTAAAGAAGAAAGGTTTAAAAATTACAGTCATAGATGAACCTAAAGAGACTCAAGCCCCTAGTACCAAAGGTGAAGCTTCTAAAGCTTGAAGAGTGGACAAGTTACCTTTTTGATATTTTTTGCATCATTTTGAATCAGCACTTGCAGATTCGTAGGAAAAGTTTGAAGAAGGAAGAAAAAATTTCAAGTTTACTGCCAATTAGGCAAGTTCATAGTGTATCTCAGGCTTGAAGCAAGGAATTCGCTACAAACTCACTGTAGGTTTATATTTGTTATAAATCACAAGTATTGTCATAATGAAGGCAAGTAAAAGTTTGTATTTAGATATTTTGACTTAATAAATAGTTTCAAATTAGCAAAGAGAGAAAAAAGGTGGTAGAGATGGCTAAATTCAAATTTCTACTAAATTTCGCTATGAACTTGCCTTAACTCCCCTATTTCTGCAGTGAAGAAGTTTTTGTAGCATTTTCGAGTTTTGATGATCTATTGGGGATAAGCCAACCACGTGGAAAGGTTAAAACACATCAGAGAAATGTTATGGTGGAGGCATGGTCTTCCACAAAGTTGTTTAGTTCACCAGCCCACCATGAAGACACTCATCATTCATCATGACACCACCTCCTTAAAATTAGGAAGATAAGTCTCCTAATTTGGTGGGGGAAATTATGTTTTGGTCATGGTCCATGCTACCCAGGCACATGACTTTTCTCAATGTAAATATGCAGACATAATTTTTTTTATGTAATAAATAGGTTATAGAGTCCTATTAGGAGTCTAATTCTTAAAATTAGTAGCTGTCAGTTTTATCTCTGTATAATTTTCTTATGGTTATATTAGGTGTCATCAAAGAGACTCGATTGTCTAGCTTTGTTGGCAGATCCAATATAAATATTCCTAAGTCTATTAATAGGCATATTATCGAAGAATAGAGGGTTGAATGATGTTGACTACTAAACTACTATTGTAAAAAAAATCTTGTCAGTAATATACAATGGCTATTGGCTCTTCCTTCACCTGAGATTCATTGATATTTTCATAAGAATTTGCCTTATGTATCGTGCTATTTTTCCTTCAATAATTTGATGTTTGACTACTTATAATTCATGTATAACATGCTCTAACTTACTTCAAGCATTATAATGTTGTATATCGGTGTATGTTGTCCTTTCATCAAAACATCTATATGCCTCAGATTCCATAAGAAGAGTTCCCATGTCACTGAGTTTATTAACATTGACTCCATATGCACAATGGTAATGATATCTATACATAGTTCACCTACATACAAACACACTTAAAACATTATTTCATAGTTATCCATATGTTAAAATTCATTTAAATAAAATCATTTTTATCTTTGAGAGAGCCCTTTCAGGATGAAAAGCTAATTTTTCAGTTAGAAGTAGGTTTGAAAGAGTTACCCTAGGTTGTTTGGTGGAGCAACCCATCTCTACCAACTTAGAGATAAAATTTTGGTTCATCCGTCGGGAGTGGAACGACATATTTCCAAATTTTTTGCTCAAAAAAAAAAAATTTGAACTCTTGGAGGTAGAAGGAGCTCAAAAGATTTCGAGGTTGCATACAAGCATGTTGACTCCACTAAAAATATTCATGTTTAAAGGTGTCTTCGACAAATATACACACAAGAAGAAATCCATATCCTAACCCACCTACAATTGTGGATAATCTATAAAGGATTCTCAGAGGCATTGGAGGCAAATCTTCAAAATCAGATATGTCATCACATTCAAGAGATTTTTCCTCTGAGATTATTCAAAGTCTTGAAGATAAACAATTTGATGATAAAATTGAAGAAGTGTTCTTTAGGTCTAAGACTAAAAATGAACTGGTTGATATAATACTAGAACTACAAAGACTAGGTATTAACACATCTTCCTTAGTTTCAACAGATGAGAAAGAAGAATTATGGAAAACTGTCACATCAGAGATATTGTTGCAAAAAGAGTCTTTTGAAAGATTAAAAGAGTTAGATCCTTTTGATTTTTTTTTGAAGAGAAAGTCTGGTATACAAGGAGAAATCCAGATCATAACCCACCTACAATTATGGATAATCCAGAAAGGATTCTTAGAGGAATGGGAGGCAACTCTTCAAAATCAAGTATTGCATCACATTCAAGATTGTTTTCCTCTGATATTATTTGAAGTCCTGAAGATAAAAAATTTGATGATAAAACTGAAGAAGTGTTGTTTAGGTCTAATACTGAAAATGAAATGACTGATATAATACTAGACCTACAAAGACTAGGTATTGAAACATCTTCCTTAGTATCAAAAAGAGAAAAAGAATAATTCTGGAAGACTTCCACATCAAATTTTTTGTTGGAGAAAGCGTATTTTGAAATATTAAACAAGTTAGATCCTTTTTATTTTTTGTTCAAGATAAAGTATGGTATACCCTTTCTTGAATGGATTTCCTTTGTATCTAGACTCCAAATACCATTTACAGCATCTCCTAATGCTTCACCCTCATTCACTATTTTTTCCCAAAGTTATAATTTAAGCCCATCCATTGCTTTTCCAAGTACCACAGTCCCTCTCATCATGGCCGAAGTTCCTCCTCTTGTTGGACCTTCAAGATATGTTCCACTTGTCCTTTCTGATGTCCTTCATGACCTCCATATGGATACTCTACTAGGATTAAAACCTTTAGGAGTGAAGAAGAAATATCAACTGAAGAACATGTTGACCAATTTAATGACTTCATTGACTGAGAGGAGGTCGATCGTGAAGATGTTAAAATGATGTTGTTTTGTCAAAGTTTCATTGGTGAGGTAAGAAAATGGTTTAAGGATTTAGCTCCAGCTAGTTTGCAAAATTGGGACCTATTGGAAGATAGTTTTTTGACAAAGTGGGGGAGTAAGGTGAACCTCATTCAAGCTCTAACTGAGTATAAAAATTCGAAAATAGCCTTAGATGAATCTTTCCAAGACTTTCATAAGAGATTTAAAAAGTTCTACAACACCATACCTAATCATATTAAACATCCCCTAGGAGTTGCTCAATGACACTATGTTGAAGCTTTTTATTATGAGTTTTCCATCTTGTTAAGGGAAAGAGAGTATGCTTCTTTGGGTGACATGCAGAATGATGCAGTGAAAGTTGAGGTGAACATGGCTACATCCAAGTGGCCTAAGATGTGTAAAACAAAATTAAAATTAGAGGATAAACCTTCGTCATCCTCATATGCAAAGTTTCATTCCATGATGAATACTATGGAGAAAATTATGGGCATACTTGTTCTTGGAGACACTCCTTTGCCTCCTTCAGAACAAGAGACACATATCATAAATCCCCAATTTAGGAGGCATAAAATTCAGCAAAGACAAAGAGAAAATAGAAACCATCTTGATACATAAGTGAGACCTCTTTTTCAACATAATTTACTAGATGAAGAGGAAACACAACCTGAATTCCAAGAGGATATTATTCATTGCTTTGATGAAGATGTGTCTAGGATGTTTCTAAATAAAGAGGAACATAATGAGTCTAGTCATGATATTGGGGGAAGTGAGGGAAAATATGATTACTTAAAGGGTTACCAGCATGATATGTTTGAAATGGAGAAACAATACAATTTGAGGAATAGGAATGTTCCCATTACAACAAACAAAGCTTAGCCAAAGAAAGATACACCACCACCACCTCATTCCAAAGATATTTAAAAAGCCTCTTATAATTTAAATTTAGATAATGAGATATTCAAAATAAAAATTATAGTTCCCTATGGATAAATCATCAAGGTGACTGAATATATAAGTAAAATTTTCAAGTTGTTAAACTCTCAGCTCGAACCTTAAAACATCCTAAATCTACAAGAATACCATCCTACCATTTTCTTGGGACCAAGGGTGGAAGATGAATAGAATTAAGAGCTCCTCCTTTTTATGTAAGTCTGAATATCCATGATATGAATTTTCATAATGCCATGTCAGACTCAGGAGCTTCACACAATTTAATGCCTAAGGTGATAATGGAAAGAATGGGTTTAGAGATCACTAGACCTTACAAATATTTGTTTTCTTTTGACTCCAAGAGATTTCAATGCATAGGTCTCATTAAAGATGTAGTTGTTGGCCTAACTCAAGTTATTGCTAAGATAGTGGTAATGGACATAGTGGTAGCTGACATTCCTCCGATGCTTGGAATGCTTTTATCCATATCTTGGGCAGCCCAAATTAAAGGGCCTATGCAGATGGATATGAAATATGCCACCATTTTGGTCTTTGGTGAGAAAAGGAGGATGTATAGAGAAAGTAGGATCGCTTACATGGTGAGTTGAAAAGAAAAACCCCAAAATATTCCTATTTATGCAATTGAGACTAAATTGGTATCCTCAATTTTGATTACTGAACTTACAGATGCCAGGCAGACAATTAGAAAAAGACAGAAAATCAACAAGCAGAAAATTAGATATGTGTTGAGGAAAATGAAGAAGCTTGGTGGAATTTAAATTTTCATGGAACTGATGGAAGAGAGTGGGATGAATCAGGGATATGGATTAATACTCCTAATGATGAAAGTAAATTCATCTCATACAAATTAAATATTGACTGTACAAAAAACATGGCAGAGTATGAGTCATTGTTTTTGGGTCTAAGGAATTTGAAAAATTTAGGCGCCAAAATGATATCAGTTTTTAGTGATTCTGAATTAGTGATCAAGCAGGTAGAAGGATATTATCAGACCAAATATTTCAGGATGAGGTCGTATAGAAACTTAATCATTGAAATGCTTGAGAATTTTCAAGAATACACTTTCATTGTCAAAACTAGAGATCAAAATTCAGTGGTTGATTCTTTGGCTTCCTCTTATAGTTTTTTTTTCATTCCAAATCAATCCAGTGAGCGATATGAGTTTGAGGTCATACATAGGCTAGAAATCCCTGATAACATAATTCATTGGCAAGTGTTTGATAATGATTAGCAATTCTGAAATTTCCTTGATTTGAAAGAAGATTTTGAGAATATTCAAGTAGATCTTACAGCTGAAACTAAAGTCAATACTGAAGTCTTGTAGCTGAAAAATAATTTTATTCCCAAATGCCTTATTCCCCTTGAGATATTATTTAATCAAAGTGATGTTTTGAAATCCCCAAGGATGAAGGGTGATGATGAAGAAGTGGAAACTTGCAATCTTGGTACAATAGAAGTTCCTAAAATGGTCAAGCTATCTAAGTTTCTTTCTATGGAGATTAGACAGAGGTATGTGGATATGATGAAGAAGTATATTGATGTCTTTGCATGGAGCTATGATGATTTGACAAGGCATGATCCCATTATTATCCAGCATACTATCCCCATCAAAGAGAATGAAAAACCTTTCAAGAAAAAGTTGAGAAGAATTAATCCTTTGCTCATGCCTGTGATTGAGAAAAAGATTAAAAAGATATTTTATGAAAAAATAATTGTCCCTTTGAGGTTATGAAAATGGCTTGCTAATTTGGTACCTGTAAGGAAGAAGAATGGTGAGATTAGAATTTGTATTGATTTCAAAATTTAAACAAAGCATCTCTCAAGGAAAATTACCCTCTTCCCAAGATGGATCAAATTATGCAGAATATTTTTGGACCTCAAATAATGTCCATGCTTGATGTTTTCTCAGGTTACAATCAAATATTAGTACATCTGGAGGACCAAACTACTTTTACAACACCATGGGGAACATTCATGTATGCCAAAATGCCTTTTGGTTCAATGAATGTTAGGGAAACATTCCAAAGATCGATGGATATTGCTTTTTTTATGAGGATAAATACAAGTGAGTGGTGGTCTATTTGGATGACATCACTACATTTTCAAAGAAGTAGGAAGAAAGCCTTAAGCACTTGAAGAAAATTCTGCAGAAATGTAGAAAATTTGGTATATCTCTCAATATTATTAAAAGTGTCTTTTCTTTGACTTCTGGAAAATTTTTAGGACACATAATATCAAAGGTTGGAATAAATATTTCTCCAAATAGAATCAGTTCCATTTAGAAAATAGACCTGCCAACAAATAGGAAAGAGATTCAGTCTTTTCTTGGAAAGGTAAATTTTGTTAGAAGGTTTATTCCAAAATTTGCTGAGATTTTCAAGTAAATTACTAAGATGTTAATGAAGTAGTCTGATGTTAAGTTCACAGTAGAAGAAAATAAATCATTTGAATAAATAAAGAAATCCCTCGCTCAAGCCCCAGTGCTCATAAGCCCTTACTTTTCAAGTGACTTTCTAGTTTTTACATTCTCCTCTGAACAAACAATTGCTAGAGTATTATTGCAAAAAAGGAAACAAGGTGGTGAGAAGCCTATTTATCTTTTCAGTAGGACTCTTGCGAACTCTGAATTGAAGTATAAAATCATGGAAAAATAGGCATATGCTTTAGTCAAATCTCTTAAAGATTTCGGAATTTACATTCTACATTCTCATATTATTGCATTTGTGCCTAACATTGTTGTGAAAGATATTCTGACCCAAGTTGATCCTGATGGAAAAAGAGGGAAATGGATCACCACCTTACTGTAATATGGCATAGAAATTAAACTTATCTAGTTGGTGAAGGGTAGAGGGCTAGAAAAACTTATGGAACAATTAAACTTTGAGTGCCTAGACATGAATTTCATTGCAGAAATTTCAGAGGTGTTAAAAGAAGAAGAATTGGTCCCTATTGAAGAGAAATTAATTTTTTTTGAATGGTACATAGATGTGATATTTTTTATATATCATCATAAATCCCCTCCTCAATTGACTAATTCCAAGTCAAGGTTTGTGAAGCTGAAATATTTACGATACTCTATTTTGAATAAAAACTTGTATTGGAAGGACACCAGTGGAATTCTTTTGAATTTATTGTTGGAAGAAGAGGCTAAAAATGTCATTGAAGAATTCCATAAGAGAGATTGTGGAGGACACCATTACTGGAAGGCTGCAACTAATATGATACTCAGATCGAGATATTATTGGCCCACCATGTTTAAAGACATCTACAAGAATATTGTTGCATGCCATGAATGCCAAGTTTTTAATGGTAAGAAGAAGTTGACTCCTTTACTACTGAAACCAATATATGTTAAATCTCCTTTCCAGGAATGGGGGTTGGATTTCATTGGTGAAATACACCCAACATCCTCAAGGCAGCATCACTTGATTTTGACAGCCACTGATTATATCACCAAGTGGATTGAAGTGGTCCCTACAAGGCAGGCTATTGACTCAGTCATCATTCAATTTTTGGAGAACAAGATTTTTTCCAGGTTTGGTTGTCCAATGATATTATTACTGATAATGCACAATATTTCAAATCCAAAATGCTGATTATATTTTTTCATCAATATTATATCACTCTTGGCCATTCCAAAACCTATTACCTCAAGGTAATGGTCTAGCAGAATCATCCATCAAAAAGGTGTTGCAAGAAAATAAAAGGTCATGCCATCTAAAGCTAAAGTTTTCTTTCTAGGCTGATAGAGTTTGTACTAGGAGATCCATAGGTACATCTCCGTATGAATTATTATATGAAGATGAAACAATCTTCCCAACTTCTTTGGGGGTTCCGGTAATGAAAATGCTACAAGGACTTGAAGAATAACCTAATGCCATCCAAAGGAGGATAAACCAGATCATATCTCTATAAGAGAAAAGAAAAGAGGTGTATGATAGTCATCAACCATCACAAAACAAGGTGAATAAGACTTTTAACATAAATACTAAGGAAAAAAGCTTCAAAATCTAGGATGTAGTTCTGAAATGGGAAGCTAGAATTGAGGAAAAGGGGAAGCATGGAAAGTTTGAAAACATCTGGAAGGGGCCATTTGTGATAGCTGCATAACATGGAAATAAAACTTTTCTACTTCAGGAGATGGATGGATAGCTATGTGGAGTAGGACCTGTCAATGGTAGGTTCCTAAAACACTATTCCTCCTAATTTATTTTATTGAATTACACTCCATTGTACATATTTAATTTTCTGTTATGTTTTTTTTCAAATAAAAATGAATTCATCATCAAGATTGAGCCCGAGGAGAAGGCCATGAGATTTTGGCAAAGTCTTCATCAATTTTAGAAAATTTTAGTTTTTCAAGGAAGGCATTGGAACTACAAGTTCTTTGTTGTACCATAGGGGCACACCATCCCCAATGGAGTCATTGTTATCATAAATAAAATTTCATTTTGGTTATTAGAGTCATTTAGTATAGTCTTCATTTGTTTTTATCAATATTGGTTCATGAAATTGATGAAATTTTATGAATGGTTATTATCCTAAGTTTAGAGAGTCCCACTTGTCATGTCATCATAGTCAAATCCATAAAAATCCACCAAAGGTCTACATGCATTGGTTTAAAAATTGGTAGTGGCCACTTGTCTATCTTTTCCTGAGTTTGCAGCGAATATAAATGAAAACATGTTGTTTTCGCTATGGACTCACCTGACTAGTCCATAGCGAATCTTCCAAAATTATAACGAAAACCGCCACGAAAACATGCTTTTCTGCACTGATAAAGGGAATGGTGAGGTTTCGAGTCTTTAGAGGTTCAAGGTAAATCCAAGGTCACGTGATTAATTAGAGGAGTCATCCAGCATGCATAATCATAAGTGGTCACTCTTCATTTCACTTAACATCTCCCATTTTGTCATTATCCCTCCAATATTCGAATTTCACCTTTTAAATTCACCTTCAAATTTGCGCTCTATCATCCTTATTTTGACATTTGTATATATTTCTTGATTGTCATCCTTGAGAAGTCCAACTTGGTTTAAAGCTGCTTGTTTTTCAATTCCTTTCTTTGCAAGTGTCACAAAATCAAGAGATGAGTGCAATGTAAAGGGAGATGGCCATGCAGAAGAAAACCAATAAAGGGGGCTCGTGTGTAAGTTATGAGCCCATGGATCTAAATTTACCCAACGAGGACCCTAGATTTGCAGAAACTTTCAGAAGTGTTGGATGCATGATATTTTTCCAAAAATTACAAGGTTTTCAAGCCCAAGTTTCAAAATATTTTGTAGTGAATTTCCTAGGTGCTGCATTAGAGGTGGGGGTGTTGAGTTTTTTAGTGTCACCTGAGACAATTGCCCAAGCCAAAAATATTCCGAGGATGGGAGAAGAGTGGTTCAAAGCCACTAAGTTTAAATTATAGAATTGTGATGAGTTTATGAAACCTGAACATATTGGAGTAGATATGACCTCTATAATCCTAAGGACCTGCCTAAAAGAGAACTACTCCAAACTGCTACTTGTAATTAAAAAATACTTCACATGTGAAGGGAGGTTCCATATGGTCTATCAACACCATTTTAGGCTCTTGTTTCATTTCACTGGTAAGAAATATCTAGAGCTTCCATTATTCCTATTTAGAAGCATATGCAAGATGTCAGGAAAAGTTCAAGCTAGGCCAGAAGGTAGTGTTCAATTTTCCATCATGGGCTGATCAAACTTCTCGTGTTGGAGGAGTTGAAAAAATTGAATAGAGACTAGGCCACATTCCTTTTTCTCATTGGTTATGAGGTAGATACATTAACACCCAAGAAGAATCCAAAATCAAAAGCCACTCCTTTAAGCAAGAGTGAAAAACTTGTAGCTGAAACAGAGGGTGTGAATGAGGAGGAAATGGAGCCCATTGTAGAGCCCATGTATTTTTAAGTAGAGAATGCACAAAAGTTCCACAGACTACACCTGCAAGTAACAAACCAAATATCGACAAGAAGAGTCATGGAAGGATAACAAGAATCTAGACACTTGGGAAAGGAAACCTTGAAGATATTCTTCAAGCCATAGACATAGAGGAGACTCCAGTGGTCAAATTTTTAGATATTAAAGGAAGAAAGAAGAAAAAGAAGGGTATAACTGCTAAAAACTTGATTTCTCAGAAAAATATGCAAGGTTTATGTTTCAACCAAGAAAACCACTCACCAGGCAGCAGCTTGCCAAAGGTTTCATGGAAAGTAAAAAGGCAGAAGTTATAGAAAAAGGCACACAACATATGGTAGAGGATATCATTGATTTGTCTCTAGCAAAAGAAGAGATCATTGTGTAGAGGAAGGGTAAAGATAAGGTTGTTGAAAAACCTGAGCTACAACTGTTAAAGGAGCAGTTAAGAGAAGCTAGAGAAGAAGTGATTGAAACCAAGTTGGAATTAGAGGAAGCTATTGAGTCTCAAAAGTGTTTTCCATATTCATACATATTTCCATTATGTCATAACCATTTAGCTCTTATTTCATAGCTATCTGACCTAAAACCCTACATCAAGTAACCATTTTCATAAATATATGGGTTAGGATCCTTGTTTTCCAAAGTTATTTATTTTATGTATTTAAAGTGAAATTATGATTAGAAACTAGAAAATTAACATAGTTTCATATATCTATATATGTATTATGAGTTTTGTGACATGTGTAGGTCAAAAATGAGACTTCTAGAAGACCCTTATGTGGCACTCTAAAGCCAAATTCGAATTTGGTTGGAGAAGATTATGGGATCAAGAGGATATTTTTCTCACTTCCTTGTTGTATTGAAACTCTAAGAGGATATGTGTCTCATTCCTCAAGTTGTGTTGAAACTCTAGAAAGACATGTGTCTTATCATTTCCTATTTTGATTGTAACTCTAGAGATGGAGGGAGAGATTCATGGACTCTCATTAATGAGATGACTCCTCATATTTTGTATAAATAGGAGAAACTTTCTCCTATCATGGGTAATGAGGAAGTAATGAAAAAGTAGTGAAAAATAGGAGAAGGAGAGAAAGGAATATAGAGTCTTTTGTAACAAAGTTCAAGATGGAATGGGATGTAGATTTGTGAGTCTTTCAATAGAGAAATTCAGTTCTTTGATGCCGTTTTGATTACAACTTTAAGGAGCTGAAGGACTTCACCAAATTGGTAGCAGAGGGGCCCTGCTATCCAAGGAGGCTTCTATATGCTTTCTAGATAAGTAGCTTTTAATTCATGTCTTGCATTATTTGTTTAACTGAAAGATCCTCATCATCTTACAATCATTCTTTTTCTTAAAATGCTCTTCCAACATATCATTATTAGATGAAAAAGATTTGGTTGTATCATGTTGAGTTAATTAGAATTTTCTATTTTGCAATTAGATTAAAAGATTCTCATTATCTTACAATCATTCTTTTTCTTAAAACGCTCTTCCAACATATCATGATTAGATGAAAGAAATTTGGTTGTATTATGTTGAGTTAATTAGCATTTTCTGTTTTGCAATTAGATTAAAAGATCCTCATTATCTTACAATCATTCTTTTTCTTAAAACGCTCTTCCAACATATCATTATTAGATGAAAAATATTTGGTTGTGTTATGTTGAGTTAATTAGCATTTTCTATTTTGCAATTAGATTAAAAGATCCTCATTATCTTATAATCATTCTTTTTCTTAAAACGCTCTTCCAACATATCATTATTAGATGAAAAATATTTGGTTGTATTATATTGAGTTAATTAGCATTTTTAGTTGCAATTCCTTTCGTTAATTGTCACATTTAGACTTATTCTAATAAACTCTTCCAAAATATCATTATGATGGATAAGGCATAACTGTGGTATTGTAGGTTTTAGTTGCTTGTTTACACTAAGTGGCATAGCCATTCTTACTCTTACAAAGCTCTTCCAAATATCATAAAAATGAGTAAGAAATAGTTGTGGTGTCTTAGATTTTAATTGTATTTGCTTTCAGTTTTACGTTTATGTTCAATTGCATTGAATAATACAGCCATGATTGTTTTACAAACTCTTCCAAAATATCATTCATCATGAACAAGATGGGCTGTATAATTCCATAGACTAGTTGCATTTTAATTTAGTGAGAGTACTCCGGAGGTAGATTACATTTCTGTTCCCAAAAACAATGAGAAAAACACATATAACGAAGTAAGGAAGAGGTCACTTAAGCACATATAGTGCACCACACTTCATCAGTTTACTAGCCCTGGTTGATAATTTATGTTAGCAATTTAGAACGCTAAATTGACTAAACAGAAGCCAAGTTAGAAAGAAAAATGATAGAATATTTAAAAGAGAACGTAAATGTGCAAATCAATCAATATGATGAGTCATTGAATAATTCCAAGAAACTGTTGAAAATGACACTTCCTCTACGTGGGTAACGAACCATATAATAAAGAGGAATATGTGGTTGCAGGTAGAGAGAAAGAAACTTAAAATCCAAGTCAAAGTGATAGAAGAGCAGATGGAGATGATATGGTCAGAGCTAAAGAAGAAAGGTTTAAAAATTACAGTCATATATGAACCTAAAGAGACTTAAGCCCTTATTGCCAAAGGTGAAGCTTCTAAAGCTTGAAGAGTGGAAAAATTACCTTTTTGATATTTTTTGCATCATTTTGAATCAACACTTGCAGAGCCATCAACAAATTTTGAATAAGGAAGCACAATTTTGGAGTTTACTACCAATTAGGAAAGTTCCTAGTGTATCTCAGGTTTGAAGCCTAGAATTCGCTACGAACTTGTTGTAGGTGTCTTTTTGTTATAAAACATAGGTATTGTCATAATGAAGGCGGGTAAAAGTTTGTATTTAGCTCTTTTAAATTAATAAATAGTTTCAAATCAGCAAAGGGAGCAAATAGGTGGTAGAGATGGCTAAAATCAAAGTGCTATAGACTTTCACTACGAACTTGCCTTAACTCCCCTGTTTCTGCAACAAAGAAGTTTTTGTAGAATTTTTGAGTTTTGATGGTCTATTGGGGATAAGCTAGACAGATGGAAAAGCTAAAGGAAATCAGTGGAATATTTTGGTGGAGGCATGGTCTTCAATAAATTTTTTCAGTTCACCAGTCCACCAGGAAAACACTCAGCATTCATCATGACACCACCTCCGTAAAAGTAGGAAGACAAGTCTCGTGACTTGGTGGGGGAAATTATGTTTTGGTCATGGTGAGTGCCACCCAGGCACATGAATTTTCTTGATGTAAATATGTATTCGTAATTTTTTTTATGTAATAAATAGGTTATATAGTTCTATTAGGAGTCTAAGTCTTAAAATTAGTATATTTCAGTTTTATCTCCATATAATCTGCTTATGGTTAGATTAGGTGTCATCAAAGAGACTCGATGGTCTAGCCTTATTGGAAGATCCAATGTAAAGATGCCTAAGCATCTTAATAGGTATATTATCGAAGAATAGAGGGTTGAATGATGTTTACTACTCAACTAGTATTGTAAAAAAATTCTTATCAATAATATACAGTGGCTATTGGCTCTTGCTTCATCTGAGATTCATTGATCTTTTCATGAGAATTTGTGTAATATTTCAAAACAGGAAAAAAAAAAATACAAAACATAAAACTAGAAAATGTAGTAAAATATCAATACATAATTAGGAGAAGTTGGTAGAGCCATCTTATTACACATTATAGCAGAAAAATGAGTACAATATCTTGAGGAAAAAGACACTCAAGCTAGGCAAAACAAGCCTCAAATGACCTAGTACATAGAATATGAAAAGCTACTACTACATAAAATGTCAGAGGACATATGACTACGCAGTACTATGGAGAATAACTGCAGGGTAAAATTAAAAATACTTAGGTCTGCTGATATAATGCTTAGAAAATGGTGGGATCAAAAATCTAGGCTTTCTAGCACCAATCCAAGACAACCCAGAAGGAGTTTCCAGAAATACACCATATGAAAATTGTAGCCCTAGGGTTGAATAATGCACTACAACTGAGTGACTAATAGGAGGTGGTTGATATAATATGAAAATGGCCAGAACCCCTCCCAATAGATCCTCCCAATGAAGGGTTGATCCCCTCATTGGAAAACAAACTCACAAACTTGGGCACTAAACCCTCCACTGCAACCGCCCTACAAAATAATGCAGTTTTTGAAGGAGAATATGTTGGTGGAGATGGATGAAGCTTGGACTAATGTTATATGGTGTAAATGAAGCTCAAGAAACCTCCCAATAGGTCCTTTGGATGAATGGCTGCTCCCCTCACTAGAAGACAAGATCACAAACTTGGGTACTTGACCCTCCACTACAACTGCCCTACATAATAACGCAATTCCTGAATGAGGTTGCACTGTTGATGATGGATGAATCTTGGCATGATGCCAGATGGTGGAATGAAGCTCAAAGGAACCTATCCTGAGTGGGCATTCAAATTCCCCCGAGGATGAGGGTGGTATTTCCGCTCGGAAACATCCTTGTGCTAAATAACACAACAGACTCCGCCAAACAGCTGAAGCGTGTAGAAAGTCATAAGAGACCAAAAATAAAAAATATTTTGAATTCCTTCTATGGCTTCCATCCCCTTCCTTATATGATTGGTGAGCTTCCTCACCCTTGGTCCCACTCATTAAATATGCTACTCTCATGGAGACTCCCTGCCACTAAGACTATGTTGTCCTCCAATAACTCTCCACTACCTCGATAATAACATTGTTGATCTAGTCAGCCTTGACCCCATCCACATTATTTAGCCCCCTTTCACACCTAAGAGTGCTTTATTCAACTGATACAATGATCCACATTCACATTAGAAGTGGTTTTATTCCTACTAAAGATATTTATGGGTCTCTCTACCCTCTTATTCATCTAGCAAAATGACAAAAAAAAAAAAAATAATATTCCAATTAGATGAAAGCTAATTAGGAATATTATAGTGCTTCCCTCCCAAATGCTTCTTGTCATCAAGCAACTACAAGGATGGTTGCTGCAAAATCTCCTCTATTGCTCCTGTGGCATCCTCATCCGATAAATTCCTCCACTGAATCAAATGTTCTTCAATCCAACTGCCCCTTCGTTGCCCCTCCCAAGTGTCCAAGTTTGTCTTTGGTGATAAAACCAAAGGGCTCACACCATTAAGAAGTGGGAGATCCATGATGGAAACCTCATGTTTTCTAATTCCCTCATTGAGGCATGGGACATGAAAAATGTTGGAGATCTTACTCCCAATGACAAGCTCCAACCCATATGCCACTCCAACAAGAAGGATCACCCTATGTGGCCCATAGAAAAGCTTCTCAATCTCCTTTTTCTGCAATATAAATGGTCTATGTGGCTGAAAATGGAGATATACCAAAGTTTCCACCTCAACCTGTCTCTCTTCCCATCCATGATCTATGTAGGACTCCTGCTGATCTTGGGCTGTAGAAATGTTTTCCTTAAGAGACCGGAATACATACTAACTCTCTAGGATCCAATATGTGCTTCTAAAAACATTGCTTACACCAACCATCCTAATAATACTGACTAAACATCGTCAACATATGGAACCAAAAATATATATGTACTGATGGCCATATAAAATGTTGGATGGTGAAAATATTTCCCCATGTGGAACCATCATAGTTCAACTCCTTCCTACCCAGGACACATTGTGGTAAGTATCTTCCCAACCGCTTGCTTGCCACCTCTATCTTCTCATCTGCCTGGGGGTAGTAACTGATGTTTGGTGTCAACTGAATGCACCCCAAAAAAGACAACACATGTCCAAATCCCTTTAAGAAGTGACCATTCCCATCGTTGACTGTTGTCCCAAGGAGACCATGAATTCCAGAGAGAGGCTTGCCTTACCTGTTTGATCAATAAGTACAAAGACACAACCCTTACCATGTATTGTTGGAAAGATAGTGATGAGATCCATAGATAAGCTCTCCCATATTTTTCTTGGAAAAGTAAGTGGTTGTAACAACCTTGCAGGAAGGTTATTTCCTTCCTCATTCTTCAAGAAAACTACACACCTCCTGATATTCAGGAGCACATCCTCCTTGAGACCCTCCCATGATAATCTCTCCTAAATGGCCTGATATGTCTTGATGAAATCCTAGTGACCGGAAAGGAGTGAATTGTGTGTTGCATGTATAACTTCTCCTTGAGCTTAGAACCTCTAGTCAAGAAGATCTAATTCTAGTAATAGATGAATCCACCCATCACTCTATACCTCTCATCAATCACCTACCCATCGAGCACTTGACATGTGAAGTGGTCCTTGGAATACATGACCAATAGTTGGGACTCCAAATATGGATCCATACTCAATAATGACAATGTTGTTGGCCTCTGTGATAAGGCATCTGTCACCTCATTTCTCCCCTATTTGACATGCTCAATGACAAAGCCACATGTCGGAATGTTTCCATCCCACTTTTGATGCCTTCCTTGCAGCTGATTTTTCTCAAGAGAAGATTGAAGTTTATGTTGGTAAATCTTCACTTGGAAGCTATTGCTCCTCCAAAAATTCCTGAGTTTGGTCAATGCATGCATGAGCTCTAACAACTCCTTACCATATATGGAAGACTCCTTGCTATGTGGAAGTATCTTCTAACTTTCAAAGGCTATGAAGTAGCCCCTTTGCACTAGTATTGTGCTATCATCCACTCCTGAAATATCACCCCTCATCGCAAGAGTCTTGGTGAGAGTTGGTGATACCGATACCAAAAAAATATCCATCGATTTATTGAGCCTATCAAAGGCCCTCTGCACTATGCTGGACTCATCCAAGGCTCCTTCCTTGGTCATATATATGAATGGTGCATCTTGTTGTGAGAACTCTTTAATAAACTCCTGGCCTGGGGGTCTTCCTAGTGGAATGCCTCCAAATAATAAAACTTCATGATTTAGAGTAAACTGCATATTTGAGTGGACTGATTTGTCGTTACTTCTACTATGCAAATCAGGCTCCATCTTATGTGCGGAGGCTTCCTGAGGTCGATAAGTGTGCATTCCCCTGATCATATTATTCTTATCACTATTCTTATCTACCCATTCCATCTGCAAAGTCTCCCAATATGTGGTGACCTTCCCCAATGTAATCAACCACTGCACACCCAATATCACATTTGTGTCAGGAATGTTGACCACAAAGAAGTGATCAGTCAAAGTGTATGTCCCCAAGGTTATAGAAAATTTTGGGACATACTTCATACATTGCATGGTTCTAGATCCTCAAACCAAAACTGAGAATCCCTCAAAATAAAAAAATTACACAACGCTAAGTGTCCCCCTTTAGGGCATTACACTGGTCCCCCCAATAAGGGGGTCCCTTCAAGTCATGGTTTCCCTGGGTTGGATGCCATCTCAGGGATGAAATTGGTTATACTTGTATGCGGCTGACTCATGCAATGTAATACTGAGCCTTTTTAGGAAATAATGAGCACATAAGGAAACGGGTTCAAAAAATAGTACGACACACCTTTAAAAAGGGTTATGTTAAGTAACACTAAATGAGCATCAATAAAATTGTGGATAGCCCCATTGTCAATAAACATTGACACTCACTGCTCCTGAATTGTACCTCGGACTCTCAAAGTCAGGTACTTGGGTACACCCCTCAAAGATGCAAGGGCCCCTCCAATTGGAGAGAATGCCCGATTGCCACCCCCTGGTGGTGGTGGATCCTCCCCTGCTATCAAAACTTTGTTGTCTCCCTCTGGCTCCTCTTCTTCCTCCTCCTCACTATCAGATAAGACCTCAATATACTGTCTTTCCTGCAACACACTGATGCCATGGCACCCATGGTTCTTGGAATGTGAAGCAAAGCTTCCTCCTCCTCAAGTCTCTTCGGACATCATCACTAAGAGGCCCTTTGTTATGGTTCTCCTTTGGAGGAAGAACCTTCACATCTTTCCCCTTTGACTGAAATGTTTGATTAAATGGAGCTCTTTCCCTTGGAAAATCATCTTGTAAATATCTGGCCCTCTCAATAGCATCTTGGAGTGTAGTTGGTTTAGTGGATTTTACCAACCCATGCAGAGGCTCTGCTAGCCCATCAATGAAAATGTAAACCCTCCTAGCTGCAGATAAATCTGGCACCATGACAGAAAGTTTTATAAATTTAGAGATATAGGTCTATGGATTAATTGACTGCTTGAGCTTGGCTAACTCAATAAAAGGTGCCTCTGGGTATCTTCGATCAAATCTTTCTACTAACCTCTGGGTGAAATCTGAATATGCATTCACATTGGCATGCCCCAATGTAGAAAGACCATGAAACCCCCAATCGTGTGCCTCACCTTCAAGGTGCAGTGCTTCGATTTTAATGGCTTCAATCTCTTGCACTTGTCTCAACTGAAAATAGATGTCTAGTTTCTCCACCCAAGACTTCGCTATGCTCTTGGATGACCCATCAAAAGTAGGTAGAAAAAATATACCCATAGTACATTGCAAATTATTTTTCTACATGTACCCTCCACTCCTATTATTATTCTGGGGTCTCCTATTTTCCTTGATCTAAAAAAAATCTTGAAATTTCAGATTATCTTTGAATCTCTAAGATTGAGACTCATACTCTAGAAAATAATCTTCAAGAGTCTCTTGTTCTTGGATTCCTCCACCTCCATTTCCTACTTCTAGGAATGTAGGCATCATGGAGCATTAGGAAACTTGTCGCATTACTCATTACTCACCCAAGTGATGTGAAGTGCTGGACCTCTCTCCATGTAGAAACCTTCTTGGGGTCTCTTTATGTCTCTCCATCCTCATCTCCTTGATTTCTTTGGCAATATCCTGCATAATTTGGAGAAGAAGCTTTGGAAACCCCTTTTCATCCATTTCTCCTGATATTGGTCTTGCCTTTGTTTTATTTGTTGCTTGTATTATCAAACCTTTTTCTTCTATTGATGTACCGCTTCTCCCTTTCTATGAGAGGCTCTTCTTCTTCTGATGAAATAGATGTGATGTCTCATAGGCTGAGCCAAGGTTATGCTCTGATACCACTGTAATATTCCAAAATAAGAAAAGTAGGAATATAGAACATAAAAATGGAAATTGTAGTAAAATATTAATACATCAATAGGAGCAGATCATAGAGCCATTTTATTACACATTATAGCAGAAAAATGAGTACAATATCTCAAGGAAAAAGACACTCCATCTAGGAAAACAAGCCTCAAATGACCCAGTACATAGAATATGAAATGCTACTGCTATATAAAATGTCGGAGGACATATGACTGTGCATTCCTATGGAGAATAAATGTAGGTTAAAAATAAAAATACATAGATCTACTAATATAATTCTTATAAAATGTTGGGATCAAATATCTAGGATTTCTAGCACCAAACCAAGACAACCCAGAAGGGGTTTTCGGAAATACACCATATGATAATTGCAGCCCTAGGGATGAATAACGCATTGCAACAGGGTGAGTGATAGGAGGTGGCTTATATAATATAAAAATGGAAAAAACCCCTCCCAATATATCCTCGCAATGAAGGGATTCTCCCCTCACTGGAAAACAAACTCACAAACTTGGGCACTAAGCCCTCCACTACAACTGTCCTGCAAAATAACGAAGTTTCTAAAGGAGACTGTGCTGCTAAATATTGATGAAGCTTGGATTGATTCCAGATGGTGGAAATGAAGCTAAAGGAACCTCCCAATAGGTCCTCCTGATGAAGGGCTTATCCCATCACTGGAAGACAAGATCACAAACATGGGTACTTGACCCTCCACTGCAAATACCCTACATAATAACACAATTCCTGAAGGAGACTATATTGTTGATGATGGATGAAGTTTTTCCTGATTCTGGATGGTAGAATTAAGCTCAAAGGAACCTATCCTGAGTGGGCACTCGAAGTCCCCCAAGGATGAGGATGGAATTTCTGTTCGGAAACACCCTTTTTCTAAACAACACAGTAGGCTTCGCTAAATAGTTGAAGCGTGCAAAATTTCATAAAAGAACAGACATAAAAAATATTCAAAATGCCTTCTATGGCTTCCATACCCTTCCTTATATGCTTGGTGTGCTTCCTCACCCTTGGTACCACTCATTGAATATGTTACTCTCATGGAGACTCCCTCCCACTAAGACTGCGTTGTCCTCCAATAACTCTCCACTACCTCCATAACAACATTGTTGATCTAGTCAAACTTGACCCCATCCACATGATTTAGCCCCCTTTCACACCTAAGGGTGCTTTATTAAATTGATACAATGATCCACATTCACATTAGAAGTGGTTTTATTCCTACTGAAGATATTTATGGTTCTCTCTACCATCTTAGTCATCTAGCTAAATGAAAAAAGAAAAAATTAATATTCCAACTAGCTAAAAGATAATTAGGAATATTAAAATTTGTCTTATGTATCCTATTATTTTTCCTTCAGTACTTTGACGTTTGATTACTTATAATTCATGTATATCATTCTCTAACTTCCTTCAAGAATTATACTGCTGTGTACTTTTGTATGTTTTCCTTTCATCAAAACATCTATATGCATCAGCTTCCATAAGAAGAGTTCCCATGTCACTGAGTTTATTAACACTGACTCCATATGCCCAATGGAAGTGATTTCTATACATCTTTCACATGCATACAACAAATTTAAACACTATTTCAGAGTTAGCCATTTGTTGAAATTCATTTAAACAAAATCATTTTTATCTTTGAGAGAGCCCTCTCAGGCTGAAAAGGCTAATTTTCAGCTAGAAGTAAGTTTGAAAGAGTTACTCTAGTTTGTCTAGTGGAGCAGCCCATATATACCAAATTAGTGATAACACTTCCAAATCAGTAGTAATTTTAATGATTAAATCACCAATATGTACAATTGGATCCTTTATTTATTTCTCTTGAATTTTCTTCTTCATTTCCTTCACTTCCATGTAATTTTGGTGAATAGTTCTTTGTATCTGACTCATTTCATATAATTTAAAATTATGCCCTTGGGATCAAATCATTAGGTTGGTTCCACATCATTCAAGTTAAAAGATATTAAATCCTATATATAATTGTGCAAAATGTGAAAAATTCTTCACTACAACTTCTCCAAGTTTAAATGAGAGTGAGATGAATCGATTATTTTCTTCTTATCAAAGAAAATTGACTTGGAATAGTATTTACCACAAACTATGCAACAATAAAAAGTGAAAATAAGTAATAGCAACAACCTATTTTGATAACCATAATGGATTATTATGTATGGTTTTCCCTAAATACATACACTCCTTTTCCTCTTAGGAACTCATGTGCTTCTAAAGCTATCTTATATGGTTCATTTCTATTCAATATGTATCTAATTTCTCTAACAAATTGGTCGTCGATAAGGTAGAAGCGAAATGATGTCTTATGTCTCCACAAAATGGGGTACCAAAATTGTACTAGCTCCACTTCGCGATTCTTGTTGCTTTCAGGGGCTAGGCCATTAAACATGTTTTAGTGATCTATGTCCATTACTAAATAGGCCATCATTAAAAATATTTAATTCCTATAATAATTTTATAATTGGAATGAAATATCGTTAGAAATTACTTCCATCGAGTCAAAAGCATTATTCTTTATTTAAAATGAAAGATGTATATGTTAGACCTCATTACATGAGACAATGACTCTCATCCAAAAATTCCAATGAAAAACCAATAAAAATCCTTAAATGCATCCACTAGCAATGAAATATCAATATAAGTGAGGTTGGTTGGAACATGCATAGAATGGATCATAAATTCTCGAATGGCATTAATTTCACCACCCTGAGAGTCAAGAAAATCATTAGCTCTAGGAAAATTTAGTTTCCTATTTGGATATGGAAACTTGAGCATATTTATGAAATATTTGGGAGTAAAACATATTGAGATAGTTCCCTATAAAAAAACGCTAATAATCATGGTCTTGAGGTTGAATTGGAAATCACATTGTTAAAAACCATGAAGTGTGGAAGACAGGAGGTGATGGGGGGGGTTTGTGAATCAGTATTTTAATAATTTTAAAAACTATATTCTCAAAGTAAAAATACTTAGTTACACAATAATGAATAACAACACACTAATCTCATTATGTCTTGACACAATATACTAATTTGGAAGCCCAACTAGGAAAAAACACAATGTATTTTTTTATTATGATGCAAAAAATAGCTCCAACTTTAAATTACATCAATTCGTGTAGGCTACAACCTACATAAGGCTCCAACCTCCCTTTTATTTTGCAAGCACCATCTTGCTGATTTTCATAGGAATCTACCTAAAGGAAGCTCCAACACCTTGATTTACAAGCACATACCTACACATCCTTTCATATCCTTCTTCCATAAATTTTAAAACTAGATCCCAGATTTATTTTTCACAAAATAATACCTCATGAATTCCTCCTTCTCGTATATTCTTTTCATCCCAGCACACACCTCTCACAATTAAATTCACTCTATATTCATATCCTTTATTCAATGTTGTTTCTTCTTATATAGCTTTACAACTGCTTCTATTCTCAACCAATTTTCTATTTTAACTTTTAGCTTGCAGTTATGCTTCAGATCTATTCTATATATTTTTTTGTATGTTTTCGTTTACTTATTTTCATCTATTCATTCTCTTATTTATTCAATTAGTTGACAAAAATTACCGCACTTGTTTTGCAACATGTTTTACATGGCCTGTATGTTATTTCATTTCACAAAATAAGACCTCTATCTTCTTCAAATTGTTTGTCTAAATTTGGTGTTCGGACTATAGTTGTCAATTTTATAAATTTTAGAACTCAAATGCCAAATTTAAATTTCTTTTGTTCCTCAAGCTTCATCTCTCTAGCTCATATGACATGTGAACCAGGACTAGAAACTTATGCACAAAAGGCGCTTAGCTACACAACTTGCACCTTTCGTTTGTGATCCTCCAACATCATTTTGATTAATGGTTGATATTTATCCCGAGGCCCCCTCATATTCCCAATGTTTAATGGAGGATGGGGGCTCTATGATTTTTCAGATCTGCAACTAACTCCCACTCACCTTCCTAAAATATTCCAAATTCACTTTGGTTTCTAGCTCAATCGAATGATTGTCGTGCCATCTCGAGGCCCCTCTACATGGAAACAGTTAACAGAGGGGGATGTCCCCATTTCTGTCATTTGGTGCACTTGGAACAAAAAATGGAACCCTTACAAAATTAATCCTGTACATGAATCTTCAGGATATTCCATGTCATCTATTGAAATCATCTTTCCACACAACATCCTCTAAGTGGTTCCATGCATCACCTATAAATAGGTCACTTAGCCACCCAAATGATTCAATTCCACCTACCAGATGTACGTTCGCTAGTGTTCCATTTCATATCTCTATCTCATTACTGCCACATCATCTAGCATGTAATTATACCTCTTCTTATTGTGATTTCCACCACTCTGGGGTCCATTACTAGTTTATTTATAAAAATATAGATTTGAGTCTTTCAAAAATTGGCATAGTTGCTCCATGCCTAGAGCCCAATCAACCTGGATACAGTTATTGATACCATGCTAACTAGCTAGCTCAACTGCCAAGTCATCTGGGATAACCAATAGTGGTTTTCTATCTGCCACTACTATGACTTGGTTTCCACATCATCGTATGTATGAATAAATCCATTATCTGGTGGATTTGTTAGGTGCTTGTTTGTTATTCAAAAGGCCTAAATGTGTTATTTTTTATACCTCAAATGGCTCGGATACAAATTTTACTATGGAACCAAGACACTAAAAATGTTGACACTATCCATTCTACCAGTTGAATCGGGATCTTAACAAATAATCATGCAAACCCTAGATTATATAGTTCTAGAATAATTATGCAACCCCCAGATTATATGGATTTATTAGATGTTCATAGATATCTCAGATATCTTATCCAACTTAAATTTCCTTTAATTCAAAGCATGTTTTCTCATGAATCCTTTTGGGTTTTACTAAGTGCCATATTGGAAATGTCTTTGATAGGTATATCCAACTAAAAACTTTGTATATGCTTTTAAAAAATTTACTTGTAGAAAAATGGCTTCAAATTTAGGCTACATCTCATTAGTAATATTCATCAACAAAATCTCCCTAAAATCATATCCACTTGTTGACTTAACATCAATGAAATGATTTGACATCAATGACAATAATTTTCTCAACAATATCCCCCTTTTGCATTGATGGAAATACCACCAAACATTGCAAGTCATTGATGGAAAATCCATGACTTGGCCACATGGATCTTTCTACTCATTGCACATTCTCCATTTTTGTTGTTTTTTCTCACTCTCCCTCTTTTCTTCTAAGAATCCAATAACCATATTACATCATACCTTTCCAATTTTCACTTCTTGTTTAACAACCCCTGGTTGATTTTCCATGTAAATAAAATAAAACCAAGGTCATGGGACACATGTTCCAAAACTGAATGTTGGGAAAAACATAGTGACGTGAAACACCTGAGATTAATTAATATCTATGGAAATTTCCAAAGTCATTGGAAAAGGAAAAGGGGAAATAAATTATGTTTTAATTATGAGAATAAATAAAATTATGAGAAAAGGAAGTTGAAGGGACAAAAATATGCATGAAATGGAAATAGAGGAAAAATGAAGGAAAATGAAGGAAATAGAGGCATCAATGATAAAAGGGCTTCAAAGAATAAGTTCACAAATTTTTTCAGTTCAGGTTTGTCTCTCTCATTCATTCTCTCATTCTCTCATAATCTTGCACACTTAGAGAATTATTGGAGCATCCTTGGAGAACTTTTTCATTCAATTGGATTTGGAGAAATAAGGAAAAGAAAATAAACGAAGCACAAGGGAATATTCAATCAATAGCTACAACATACTTAATTTGTAGGTAACAAGTTGCATGTGAGATTTCCTTGCTGAATTTTGGATGCATGGCATATGCATGGGGTTGGTTATTTTTTTTCATTGGCATGTATATTTTCTTGGATTGATAGTGGTTTTAGTCTTTCCTTGCCATTTCCTAGATAGCCATGGTGTTGTGGGTTTTCCCACTTTTTTTTTCCGATTGGTTCTCATATTCCCTATAGCTGTGAGTTGGAAAAAACACTCAAGAATCCTTGGAATAGTTTGGGTTAAGTTACTAGTTCCTCAAGCCATTGGTTGGTGCAAACACTCTGGAGCCCTTGGTGGGTACCTTTACTAGTCACTGGAGCCACGGTTGGAACAAACACTTTGGATCCATGGAAGATTGTGGTTTGAGTTACTGATTCTCGGATCCTTGGACAACTTGTGTAGAGACTTATCTAGTCGATGTTAGTGAATTACGAACAGTAGAGGTGGAATCATTGTGGATGAGGGTTGAGGTGGTTTGGCTTATGGAAGCCATATTTTGGTTTTTTTTTGTTATTTCATGATATCTCATGTTCATGATTGGAATATGGCTTTGTAATTGACAGAAATGCCACTAAAAATTACTACTAAAATTTTTAGCTCATTGATGGAAACTCCATCATTTGGCTACACTAATCCTATTATTAGTTGCGCATTCTCCATTTTTGTTATTTTTCTCACTATCCCCCTTTGCTTCTAAGAAGCCAATAGCCATGTTATTTCATACCTTGCCAATTTTCACTTCTTGTGTAACATACCTTGGTTGATTTTCCATTTAAATAAAATAAAATTAAGGTCATGAGACACATATTCCAAGTTGAATGCTGGGAAAAACATAGTGATGGACATCACTTGAGATCAATTCATGAATATGAAAATGGGAAAATCCAAAGAGACAATAAACAACATTTTAATTATGAATATAAAGGAAAATAAGAGAAATGGAAGGTGGAGGGACACAGATATGCATGCAAGGGAAATAAAAGAAAAATTAAGGAAAATGAAGAAAACAGAGGCATCAATGATAAAAAGGCTTCAGAGAATCAGTTCACAACTTTTGCATACATTTTTCTAGTTTAATGTTTTTCAATTCAGTTTTGGCTCTCTCTTTCATTTTATCATTCTCTCATGCTCTTGCACACTTAGAGCATTCTTGGAGAATCCTTGGAGCACTTTCAAATTCACTTGGATTTGGAGAAAGAAGGAAAAGGAAAGTAAGGAAGCACAAGGGAAAAATGGATCAACAACTACAACAAGATTACTTTGTAGGTAACATGTTGCACGTGAGATTTCCCCATTGATTTTTGGATGCATGGTATATGCATGGGGTTCCTTGGTTATGTTTTTTCATTGGAATGGAAATTTTCTTGGATTGATAGTGGTTTCATCCTTGCCTTTTCATTTATTGGATAACCATGGTGTTGTGAGTTTTTCCATTTGTTTTTTTATTATTTTAGTTTTCATTTTATTTTTATTTATTTTTTATTGGTGCTCATGTTCCCTATGACTATGGGTTGGAACAAACATTATAGAATCCTTGGGAAATTTGGGTTAAGTTACTAGTTCCTCGAGCCATTGGTTGGGACAAACACTATGGAGCTCTTGGTGGGTTGAGTTACTAGTCCTTGGATTCGTGGTTGGAACGAACTCTTTGGAGCCCTAAAAGGTTGTGGGTTGAATTAATAGTTCCTATAGCCCTATACAACTTGGGTAGAGAACGATCTGGTTTATGTTAGTGATTTATAAATCATAAAGGTGGAATCAATGTGGATGTGGGTTGAAGTGGTTTGGCCTCTAGAAGCCCTGCTTTTTTTTTTTTTTTGTCATTCCATGAGATCCCACATTCATTCTTGGAATATGGCATGAGGGTGATTGGTTGAAAGAGATATTTGATTCAATCTAATATATGGTCGAGTGGTGCGTGGAAGTCCCTAACTTGGTTCACATTTAATATGTTAATAAGAGTTATTTTTCCCAATGTGATTTATTAACGCTTGTACTAGTGATCATGTTAACCAGGGAAGATTTTAATGATGGAAGTTTATCTTAAATTTTAGAAACCTTAGTGAATCTTACTAGTCCCTAATATGCAAATTAAAAAATTCACGGTGATATTTTAATAGAAATATTTAGATCTCCAATGATTTTATATTAGTCGATATAATATTTTGGTGATTTTTAACGTAAAATATTGGTGTACTATAAAATTTGGGCAAATCATTTTAGAAAAATAATGGAAATTGTCAAATATTATTTTTTGAAAATGAATGGAAAAATAGCCCACCTACGAATATTAGCCCCTAAAATTTTCCCTGATGTTAACAATATGGTTGATTGGCCATGGTTCCTATGTTGGTTATATTTTTGTTATATGATGTATGTTATCTATGTCTCTTGTCATAATTTGTTAAGTTATCGAATGGTTGATTAATATATGGACTAAGACGTGTTGTTGTAGCTAGCTACAGTGGGTTTAGATATTTCTTGGTGATAACTATATGAAGACTATCAATTTAGGATCATATATTGAAACAACCCTAGTCAAAAATCTATGTAATAAAGTTAATAAAGGAAATTGTAATATTCCCAAATAGGGAATGCAACAATACAATGCAGATTTGTAGAAAAATAATGTAGTTCATCTAAGACAAAGTAGGAGGCCAATATGGAGACCTTTCAAATGTATTTACAACAAAAAAATAGATGTAAAAGATGGCCCATAAGATGCATAACTAGAAATACAAGTCTCAAATAGAAGAAAATCCTCAAAAAGAGGTGTTCCAATCATATATTAAGATGAGAAAAGTATTTACAACATTATTTTATTACGCTGCAACAGTTGTTGATTACAACTTAGATCTAGAGAAAATAAGTGCATGAAAATTCAGATCTATTACAGATCCATACACTATATTGGCTCTTCCTCAAAATCCGCTTGGGGTTTTTAACATTACACCATGTACATGAAGTAGATCTGAGATCTAATTTTGCAAATCTACAAAAATATTTAGATATTCAGAAGTATTCAGATTTGATCTGATATGAACAAGAAACAAATCTCCTCCAATGGATCTCCAAAGTGAAGGGTGGATCCCCAACACTTGAAAGCCAATCCTCCAAATGATGAGCTAAAAGACCCTGCAACAACACCTACAACAATAACGCAGATTTGGAAGTAAAACTACGTTGTAGGGTTTAGAATATGGTTGGACACATGCCAAGATCAGAAAATGTAGCTCAAATCATCCAATACTCTCCTCTCAATGAACTAGAATACTTCTCCACTGAAAAGGAGCACTGAAATGGACTAGATCTGAAGAGATGTAGCCTCCACGTGTTGCAGCTTGCAAATACAACCAAACCCTCAACAGGATCTACGTTGTAGTTGAAAGAAGTAGCTTGGCCTTCAACTAGATAGTGGACAATACAATTCAAACTCTTCCAAGAGGCCTGTCAAGGAAAGAGGTGGGATTCCTGATCAAGAACACCCAATGCTAAACATCATTATTCTCAGCTAAACAACAAGAGAATGACACATGTCTAAACAGAAAATCTATTTAGAAATATAACATCATCAACAAGCTTCTCATGCTGCTATCCTCTTCCTTTTATAATTTAAGAGCTTGCAAACCCTAAACCACTTCCAGTGAGATCACTCCTTTCACAAAAAGCATCTCCATCTAAAACTGTGATGTGCCACATTGATGTCCACTCCCTCATGACAGTGTTGTAGATTTGGTCAAGGTTGATCCAGTCAAAATATCTAGCATTATTTACCCTTTTTAGATTTGGCATTGATGTATTCATGATTTAGGAGTATTATGAACCTCCTTTACACTTTTATTCTTTAAACAAATAAATAAAACAAAAATGAATATTCCAATTAGCTTGGGACTAATTAGGAGTATTACAGTCCTCCCCTCCCAAATGTTGCTTGTCCTCAAGCAACTGATAAGGTGAGTGCTGCAACTCTTCTCCTCCTCCATTGGTGACACCCACATGTGATAATATTCCTCCATAATCTAAGTGTGCACCAATCCATCCCTCCATGAATTGTTCCTCCAAATTTCTCATGAGATGCAAATAGTCCATCCCACAAGGAGACAAAAGTTCAAATGAAACAAACATGGTTTTCCCAATGTTCTCCCTAAAAAATTTAGCATAAGATACATGGAGAATGTCCATCCCATAGGGCAAATGCATACCTCCCATCCTCCCTCCATACATTCCCATAAAAAGTACAAGTACATCATCAATGTATGGGAGAAAAAATATATACATACAAACAGAAATTTGTGCATATGGAGGTGGGTCATAGTCTCACATGTGGAACTAGTGCAATGCATCTCTTGCCTGCATAAAATCAAGATGTGGGAAGTGGTTTCCCCACCACTTACTTGCTGCCCATGTCATCTCACTATGGCTGAAAGTGTGAGATATAGTTGGTGCCTTAGGAATGCACCCATCATGATACAAAATCTCCCTTTTTCCACCAAAGGAGTGGCCATGTTCAAAGAATTTTGTGGCCCAAAGTTGGCGATGAAGCTTATAAGGTAAAACACTCCTTCTTGGATTCATGGCCTGCATAAAAATGGTGAAATAATGCAAATATTAATCAAATGAAACAGTATTTACATGAGAATATTTTTCACCAAAATTTCTCCTCAAATAAATGGAGTGGTGCATAGATTTTCCCCCTTCCTCAAAAAGAGAAAGAGATGGTTGAGTTAACTCCTCCATAGAGTTGTGTTGCTACCCCATCTCCACATGGTACATGCATCTTTGAAAATGATGATATAGTTCTCCTTCAAAACCCTTCCAAGTGTAGCTCCTCATGATGATGTTGTAGATCTTCATGGAATATATGTGGTTGAAAAAAAACTCCTCATAGGCCCTTTGTAGAAAATTCTTCTTGAGCTTGGAGGCTGTAAACAAGAATAACCTACCATGATCATAGATGACTCCTTCTTGGACTGAATATCCCTCTTCATGTAGTTGGTCATCAAGTATCATGCATGTGTGAAGATCCTTGGAGTAATCCACCAAAAATTGGGATTTCCAATATGGGTCTAAACTTCCCAACAATGACAGTGTTGATGATCTATTATCTGAAATGTTTGTTATGTGGTTTCTCTCCTTCTTGAAATCTCTCAAGCCAAAGGTATAAGTTTGAAGGTCATTCATTCCATTCTTCTCCTCCTTGACATCTCCCATGCCAAAGGTATATGATGGAATATTGCTATTCCCTCCTTGTTTCCCTTCTTGCATATGCACATGCTCAAATTAAGATGGAATTTTTTGGAAGTTATTCTCCCATGGAAGGCTATCATCTATCCAAAACCTCCTTGATCTTGCTAAAGGGTGCATGTATGGCCACCATCCTCTATCATGTATGGAATATTTCTCTCCAAGTGTGATCATCTTTTGAGTCTCCATAGCCAAGGACTGCCCTCCTTGCCCCATGATGGTGTTATCCTCCAATATTGTAGCATTTCCCCTCGGCACAATATGAGATGAGAGAATGGACAATGGTGGTAGTGGGAGAATATCTCCCTCCTTCTGGAGCTCACCCAACACTCTCAGTGCTGTGTTGTGGTCTTCTAATGCTCCCTTCCTTCCTGGATCTATGAATGGAGCATCAAGATGTGAGACATCTTTCATCAAATCTAAATCAGGTGGCCTCCCAGGTGGTTTACCACAAGATAATGATGTCTCATGGATCATCCTCATGTTCATAATAGATGGGATCATCATATTCCTGCTTCCTCTATGAAAATTCATCTCTTCTTCTTGTGTGGAAGTTTCATGATAATTGGGTACCACTCTTAAGGATGCAAGAGTGCTTCTGATTGGAGCAATTGCTCGATCCTATCCTCCATGTAATAGTGGATCATCTCCTGCCATGTCAGTGTTTTGATCCCTCCTTTATTTTGTCTCATTGCCTATCAACATAGACACATGTTTCTCATGATATTATTATGTAAGATCCTTTGGGACTTTTTTGCAAAGATGCAAGAGTTTCTATAGTTGAAGCAATTAATTCATCTCCATCTCAAAATAGAAGTGGATCTCCTCCTGCTGTTACAACACTGGAGGATATTCCAAGCTATTCCTCTTCCTTATCCTCATCAATGGATAATACCTCATCATTAAGAGATCCTTTGACTGTATCTCCTTTTGAAAAGGGAATCCTCATTTCTTCTTCTCGAGAAGAAAGTTCTTGCTGAAGTGGGGCCTTTTCCCTTGGCAAATAATGTTGCAGATCTTTAAACCCCTCATCAATGTTTTGAAATGGAGTTGGCTTCATGGATCCTTCCAACTCATGCAAAGGTTCCGATTTCTTGGGTTTGGTTTTCTCCCCCAAGGAAGTTTCAAATTGTTTCAAATAAAAGATGTTCACTAACCTCCTAGTGAACTTTGCATAAGTAGATATATTTTCATTATTCAATCAGAAGAAGATTCAAATAACCACCAGGCATAAGCCTTACCTTCAAGATGCAACACTGCTACTCTAATGGATTCTTCTTCTGAAACTTGATGCTGTTGGAAATATGTGTCTAGCTTCCTTACCCAAGACTGGGCTGTGCTCTTGGGTGACCCATCAAAAGTAGGTAGAAAGAATATACCCAAAGTGTGCTGCATGCACCCTCTTCTTCTATTGTAGTTGTTGCATCTTCTCTCTTATTTAAGTTGAAAAAACCCTTGGAATCTTAGATGCTCCTTGAATCTTATATATTGAGATTCATATTCTTAGAGATAGTCACCAAGAGTCTCCTCCTTTGGTGTTTCTCCTTCTGCTTCTCCTCTTTCCAATAACGTAGGCATGCTACAACGTTGTAGATCTGATTGTTTGGTTGAATGATCACACACATAATTTGAAGAACTGGGGCTTTCTTCATGTGCAAGTCTTCTTGAGGGATCTTCATGTCTTTCCCTCCTCATTCCCTTGATTTCTCTTTTTAGCTCATGCATAGTTTGGAAAAGACTTTTTGAGAACTCATCCCCTTTTATTCTTCCAGATAACGGGGTTTTACCATCGCTTTCTTTGTCATCTGTGTAATCAAAATTCTTCTGTCTTTTCTTTATATATGTCTTCTCTCTGTCAGTAAGAGGCCCTTATTCTTCAAAACACATATTGGCTTCTTAGAAAGCACAGGCTGTGCCAAGATGAGGCTCTGATACCACTATAATATTCCCAAATAGGGAATGCAACAATATAATGCAGATTTTCAGAAAAATAACGCAGTTCATCTAAGACAAAGCAAGAGGCCAATATGGAGACCTTTAAAATATATTTACAATATAAAAATAGATGTATAAGATGGCCCATAAGATGCATAACTGGAAATTCAAGTCTCCAATAGAAGAAAATCCTCAAAAAGAGGTGCTGCAACCATATATTAATACTGGAAAAGGCTTTAAAACATTATTTTATTAGGCTGCAACATTTGTTGATTAAACTTCAGATCTAGAGAAAATAATTGCATGAAAAGTCAGATCTATAACAGATCCATACACTATATTGTCTCTTCTTCAAAATCCCCTTGGGGTTTTCAGCATTACACCATGTACATGAAGTAGATCTGAGATCTAATTTTGTAGATCTGTAGAAATATTCAGATATTCAGAAGTATTCAGATTTGATATGATATGAAAAATAAATAGATCTCCTCCAATGGATATCCAAAGTGAAGGGCAAATCCCCAACACTTGAAAACCAATCCTCCAAATGATGAGCCAAAAGACCCTACAACAGCACCTACAGGAATAATGCAGATCTAGAAGTAAAATTGCATTGTAGGGTTTATAATGTGGTTGGCCACATGCCAAGCTTAGAAATTGTAGCTTAAATCATCCAATACTCTCCTCCCAATGAAGGAGAATACTTCTCCACTGAAAAGGAGCATTGAAATGGTCTAGATCTGATGAGATCTAGCCTCCACTTGCTGCAGCTTGCAAAGACAACCAAACCCTCAACAGGATTTACGTTGTAGTTGAAATAAGTAGCTTGGCCTTCAACCAGATAGTGGAAAATACAATGAAAACTCTTCCAAGAGGCCTCTCAAGGAAAGAGGTGGGATTCCTGATCAGGAACATCCAATGCTAAACAACATTATTCTCAGCTAAACAAAAAGAGAATGATATATGTCTAAACAGACAATATATTCAGAAATATAAAATCATCAACAAACTTGTCATGATGCCACCCTCTTCCTTTTATAAGTTAAGAGATTTCAAACCCTAAACCACTTCCAATGAGATCACACCTTTCACACAAAGCATCTCCATCTAAAATTGCGTTGTGCCTCATTGATGGCCACTCCTTCATGACAGCACTGTAGATTTGGTCAAGGTTGACCCAGTCAAAATATCCAACCCCTTTCACACCTAAGGGTGCTTGTTTAAACAACCAAGATTTAGCCTTTTTACATTTAGCATTGATTTATTCATGATTTACGAGTATTATGGACCTCCTTTACACTTTTATTCTTTAAAAAAAGAAATAAAACAAAAATGAATATTCCAATTAGCTTAGGACTAATTGGGAATATTACAGAAATATAATAACCAAGGTTATGGGGCACGTATTCCAAGCTAAATTTTTGGAAAAAACATAGTGACGAGGATCACTAGTGATTAATTAATGGCTATGGAAATTTGAAAAGGGTTTGGAAAGGAAAATTGGCATTTATTGGCATTTATTTATGAAAATAATGTAAAATAGAATAAAATAAAGGTGAAAAGTCACAAGTTGCATGTGAGAAGAAAATTGAAGGAAAATAATGGAAAATGAAGAAAATATCGAGCCTCAAAGATAAAAAGGTTTCTCAGGATTAGTTCACAACTTTTTCCAGTGTTAGATTTTGTCAATTCAATCTTTGGAACTCTAATTATATTATCTATCTCTCTCATACTCTTTGACACTTAGATTTTTCTTGGAGAACCTTTGGAGGAGTGTGGCATACTCGGGGTTTGGAGCAAGAAGGAAGAGGGAAAGCAGGAAAGCGCAGGAGTACATTGGTATCAATAGCTACAATGGAATTTATTTTTAGGTACCAAGTTGCATGTATGTTTTCCTTACTAGTTTGACATGCATGGCACATGCATGTGGTTTCTTGGTTACGATCGGTCATTGGAATGGAGGATTTCTTGGATTGATAGTGCTTTTTCCTAAGTATTCCATTTACTGGATAGCCATGATTTTGTGCGTTTACCTTTTTTTTTGGTTGGTGCTCATGTTCCTTATGGTTTTTGGTTGAGTTACTAGTTCCTAAAGCCTTGGTTGGACAAGCGCTTTGGAATCCTTATAACATCTTGGGTTGAGTTATTAGTCTTGGAAGCATTGGTTGGAAAAACACTCTATATCCCTTGGTGGTTTGAGTTACTATTCCTATAATCCATGTTTGGATAAACGCTCTAAAGTCCAGTAGGAGCTGCAGATTGAGTTATGAATCTTAGAAGCCTTAATTGGAACAAACTCTCTCGAGCCCTAGAAAACTTGGGTAGACTGATCTGGTTATGGTTAGCGATTTCTGACCGTGAGGTGGAATCATTTTTCGAGGGTTGAGGTGGTTTGGCCTCTGGAATCCTTGGTTTTTCTTTGTTTGGTTTATTCCATGAGATCCCACATTCATGCTTGGAATATGGCACGAGGGTGATTGGCTAAAAGAGAGAACTAGTTCAACCCAATCTATGGTCGTATGGTACATGGAAGTATCTGAATTGGTTGGATTGCATATGTTAATAAGAGATCCTTTTCCTTTTATATTATATGAGTAAATGTGATTTTCATTATGTGGCTTTAATTGTTGTTTCATCATTTTTATTTATCTTGTTATTTTCTAGCTATAATCATGTTTTATGTCAGACTTGAGTTATGGCTCTCATCATGTTTTGATTAGTAGATGAAATGTTAATGAATGCATGAGCTAATACATGATCTTTCAACTATTATGAGGAGGCATTAGTCCTTCTTAATTTTTCTCAGATAATTATGAGACCCCTATGCTTAGACGTGTAATTATGACTTGTACTTTGCATGTTTGTAATATTTTTGACAGAATTCCTATCATGGCTGGTAGGGTCTAGTTAAATTCCTTTCCCAAGTGTTTTAATTAGTAGCCTTATTTCATTATTATTTATCATTTCTGGAAGTTTCATGAAGTTCTAGGCATAGGAATGAGTCCCAGCCCTAAAAAAGTGGCTCATAATTTAGTGTTGCTGGCACATAACTACCTGAAAAATATTGCAGTTTCAAGGATGCCTGGCTGTGGAAGTGACTAAAGGGACTCAATCACATGGAAAGCTTGTCATGGGAGTGACTAGGGGTCTATTTAAGAAAAACATCAAGTTTTCTCAGGGGTTGGACACCTAGAGGGGTTGGTTGGCTCCAAAGGTTCTGTAGCTTCTGAGGAAGGTCAGATTGGTCTTGTCTCGTTGGTTCCACTTCCTTAACTATACATGCGGAGTTGAATAATATCATAGTAACTCTTTGTCACATGTTAAACTTGGTGGACCGGTTAGATTAGGTAAATGTGGGAGGATGGTGTTACAAAGTGGTATGAGAACATGGTTCCATTCTCCTTGGGTGATGTTTGGTTTCCTTTTCTCTTTGGATGAAGGTGTTGTCAAGCGTACACGTCAATTTCATATATATTAATTATTCTTCTAGTATATGTGTTAGTTATGTATGCATGGAAAGGGACATTTTTGTCATCGTATTTTCGTGCAAAAGCTAATGAGGTTTTTATTGCGATGTGTTTGCTACGAATGCATGAAAGTGTTTATATGTAATTTTTATGCATGTGTGTCATCTATATGTTTGTTATGCATTGTACATAGTCAATGTTATAATTGTAGAATTATGAATGGTAACTGGGATAATGATTAAGATGATGTATATACACTATTATGTTTATTATTATACATGTATTGTGCTAATCTAGCTGATCTTGTAGATGAGATATGATCCTCTGAACTATATTGAGGTACATCATTTTGTTTATAATTTGGTTTAGATAACATGAAATGCTTTTTAGGAAGAGAAGATCAAACATGAATAGAAATATGGTAGACTAAATTTCACAAGATTCTCCCTATAGATCAGATAACTATCATGGTGATCAGCACCCCCCTCACATAACAGACACTCTGAGAAGTTTGAAGGAAGAGATAAGAAGTTGTAAAGAATATAATGACCGAATCATTCAATCATAAGAGAGACTTGCTAGGGCACAATAGAAATATGAAGAAGTTAATGCAGTTATCCTTCAAAGCTTGTCAGAATTGTAGGGACAAGGACTACTTGGGATTAGTCATGGACAAGAGGATAAGACTAATGGATCATATGGAAGTAGGTCTCGTGTTGGGTAGAATTCAGACAGAGATAACATAGTTAGGGATGGTATACTTTCCGATACACCTAATAGACGAGGCAATGGACATGGGCTTTACTCTAGTTATGGTTCGGACTGGTATCATGGTAATCATCGCTATCATACTTATAGGAGGAGTGATAAGGGATATTTTCCAGATGAGTTCAAGAAAGAAAAGCCATCTACATTTGATGGAGAATTGAAGAAGTCGCAAGATGAAAGATTGTTGTTAATTGGGATGAATAATTTATTTCAGTTGCATGCTTAATAAGATAACATGGAGGCCAGAATAGATATGTTCAATATTAAAGGTAAAGCAGACATTTTTTGGGAATATGTAAATAATTTCAGAGGTATTCATGAGGGGGGTTTTACTTCGAGTGACTTCAAGAGACTTTTTAGGAAGAACTATCTCTCTAAGAGATACTATGATGACAGGGAAAATGAATTATATGAGCTGAATATGGGATATATGACCAATGAGGAGTACACTAGCAAGTTCTTGGACTTATTGAGGTATGTTCCTTATTTGAAAGAGGAGAAAGAGAAGATTCAAAGATTCATCAGTGGGTTTCTAGTAGCATTCAAGGACAAAATCGAGTTCAATGAGCCTAGATTATTTTAGGAAGCCATCATCAATTTGAAACACTAGTATGAGTAATTGAAGCATAGATCTAAAACTAATAAGGATTGGATAAGTAATGAAAAGAACAAAGGAAAATGGGATATGAAGCGAATTGGACCTAAGGACATAGGTAACAAATAGAATGCAACACTGACCAAGAAGTTCAATGCATATGACAGAGGGAAGGGATTTCAGTTTGAGGAGAAGAAAAAGGGTCATGGCAGGAATCCTTTGTAGTGTTGGACTTGTGACAAGGATCATCGTCGGAGATAAATCCCACAAAATTAGGGTGGCATACCATAAATTTAAAGTGCTCAGGAAGCAGAGATAGCGAGTGTTGTGTAGGTAAATCCTCTTTGTGGACAGATATGATCCCTCAAGACCTAGAGTGGGTCTAGCAACAAGGAAACAAGCCAATGTGTAGGTTCCTAGTTAACGACTGAAATAGGTTGAGATAGATTTTCCTATCTGTATTCCAACGCAAATGTCGCAGCTGTAGTAGTGGCAGCCTCTTGATCTTTGTCCCGACAGGTCGTGGTCCTTCAGCAATGGTACTCAGATTCCTGCACAAAGATCAAAGGAAAAAATAAACATACAAGACAATGATTTATGTTGGCTCAAGGGGTCCTGACCCAGGTTCAGAGGTTAAGGTTTGCCAACAAGCCCCTATTCTACTGGCCCTTTCAGTAGTGACCTACTTTCGCAGGTCAAAGTCTCACCCGAAGCAGTATGGGTGGGTGCTAAAACCAGGTTTTCGCACCCCGAGAGAGGATAGGTAAGCCAATAAAAGCTACATCCTGCCTTATAATGACCAGATCGCCTGTCTCTGAACCAGATCTATAGATCTCCTTCGCATCCACGTGCACAAGGTCAACTATACTTACTGTGATCAACAAATCATATACTTCTAAAACAGTAGTGTAGCATTACATAAAACATAATAGAACAGACCTAGATGCAGTAAAAACACTTAACACAGTACTTTCACAACTTAACACCAGGGAAAATTTTAACGATGGAAGTTTATCTTAAAATTTAGAAACCTTGGCAAATATTACTAGTCCCCAATATGTAAATTGTAAATTTTTTTATCATATTTTTGTAAAAATATTTAGGCTTCTAATTATTTTATATTAATAAATATAAAATTTTGGTGATTTTTGGGGTAAAATAATTTTATACTATAAAATTTGGGCGAATCAATTTTCAAAAAAATAGAAATTGGCGAATCTTTTTTTTGGAAAAAGCATGGAAAATTAGCCCACCTACGAATATTAGCCCCTAAAATTTTCCATGCTTAACATAGAATATGCATAACATGGTAGCTATCAAAGATTCGCATTAACAGTACACATAGATTCAGTTACTCAACCAATATTTCTCATTCATTAATCCTTCAGTTCCTTCTTACAATACCCAAACCCGACCTGTGCACATAGCAATAGGGTCCACACACAACGAGACTAGGGATCTCCACGCACACAACTAGCAGGAGCCCTTTCCCCAAAAACCCAAATAGATCTACTAAGCCACAATTCGCATCAAGATCTCATCATATTCTTGCCTTTCAATTCAAAATGTCCCTCTATTTATAACAATCTAGCCTAATATTTCCTATGGTCCGCAAACCATGGTTTGTAGACTCGAGGTCTACCCTTTTACCTGTTACAATGCTTTTGGGGCTTTGACCCACCCCAAAACCCCTGCGCTAGACTAATTATACTAAAAAATATACAAAATCAGACCAGTTTCGCAGCTTGTAGGAGACCATGTTCCAACAGTCCCCCAACACAATCTTGTGACTTGTCCCGAGTCACTATGGTTGCGGTTCTGCCAATTGTCCCTGGAGCTGCTTGATTATCCTGATCAACATGTGTATCCCATTCATGCCTCAGTTCCCCATCCCTGGTGGGTCGATTCTGCCTGAGGCAACTATTCCGACCATATAGTCATTTAATCATGTATGGTTTGTGTCGATTGCCATTGAAATATCCTGGTATCACATCACTGTGCAGGGTAGCTAACCTGACTACTCCACCATCAGTGACTTACTTAACGGTGTAGGGACCAAGCCAGCGCTGTCGGATTTTCCCTAGGTGTTTCGCAAACTGGCTATCATATAAGAGGACTAGGTCGTCTTCTACGAATGTCTTTTGGCGAATATGTTGATCATGCCAAGATTTATTGCGAGCCTTTTGAACCTGCTGATGAAAGTTAGAAATGAACTGATCTTCTTCCAATGCCAAAAGTTATGTTAGAAGTTCTTCCATGATGTCAGGTTCTGCCATATTTGTAAATGCTGCGATACGTAGACTAAGAACAATGTATTCTATTGGCATAATGGCCTCTTTGCCGTAGACCATCCAAAAGGGGGACCTTCTTGTTAGCTTATTGCAGGTCGTCCGATAGCCCCACAGAACAGAGGGGATGCATACGCCTCAATCACTACGATCGAAATTGCAGACCTTGGTCGATGCCTACTCTAAGATTTTGTTGAAAGGCTCGACTGCCCCATTTGCCTGTGGATGATACGGTGTACTTTTTGCGTGATGGATCCAGAATTCCTCATTCAGGGCTTGTATCATTTCATTAATGAAGTGCGTGCCTCTGTCACTCATCAGGATCTTTGGGCATCCAAATTTGGTCAGGATTTGCTCAAAGATGAAGTGCGCAACAGTATCTGTAGTACAATCCTTTACCGCTTGTGCTTCAGCCCATCGAGTGACATAGTCAGTGGCAGTAATAATGTAGCGTACACATGTCTTCTTTCCTGGAGGATTGATTGGTCCTACAAAATCAATGGCCCATTTTTCAAAGGCCTGCAAAACTATTTGAGGTTGCAATGGAATTTCATCTCTTCATGAGGGTCATCCTATCCATAGGCATGTATTTTACGATTTACAATAGTCGTGAGAATCATGGTGTAGGGTAGGCCACCATAACCCAGATCTGAAGATATTTTGTGTTGTTGCCTTTCCTGCATAGTGGCCTCCTGCGATGCCTTCATGTGCCTCTGCCAAAACGGCATGCCGTTCATGTTCCAGGACGTACCTGCGTAGTAGTTCATTAGCACCTAGTTTTTATAATTTGCTAGTGATGATAGTAAAGTCCGTTGCCTGAGTATCCAACTCCTTCTTCTGTTGTATCGAATATTCTACGGGGGCCATGCCTATATTCAAGAACTGAATGATATCAGTGAAGTGTGTGTCAACGACCTTAATGGTGAACACCTGCGCATCTGGTAATCCTTCCTCCAAGTTAGTAGGTTCTTCACCCGTATTAATGCGGGATATATGATCTGGACCCGCATTCTGCTTTCCTGGCTTGAAAATGATTTCAAAATCATATTCCTGAAATAGCAACAGCCATCTGCAAATATTCCCCCCAAACAAAGCCTTGTTCACCAGGTATTTTAAAGTTGAATGATCGATAAACATCTTAAAGTGTCCTCCCAATAGATAGTGTCGATATTTCTATAATGTGTATACCATTTCCAGTCCTTCTCGTTCGGTGGTGGAGTAGTTGCGCTCTGTGCTAGAGAGTTTCTGACTAGCAAAGGCAATCGGGTGATCAATATCTCCCTCCCCTGCCTAAGTGAGGACAGTGCCCAAGGCGATTCCTGATGCATCCACATGTACATGAAATTCCTTAGACCAATCAAGAAATATTATTATGGGCGCAGAGACCAAATTATATTTGAGTAGCTCAAAAATATTCTGACATTCATCATTCCAAAAAAAGGAAACATCCTTTTTAAGCATTTTTTCCATGGGTGCTATGATCAGTGCATACCCCTGAATGAATTTTCTGTAATAGCTTGTGTGTCCGAGAATTGAACGCAACTATTTCTCCATTGTTGGGACTGCAAGGTTTATAATTATTGCTAACTTCGCAGGATCAACCATCAGCCCTTGTTGGCATACTGTGTGTCCAAGCAAGATTCTAAAAGGCACACAGAAGATACACTTCTTGATATTCAAGGAAATTTGGTGCTTTCGACAGGCATACAACATCATGTGCAAGTTGGATACATGCTCCTTTACCAAGCCTAATATCATCCATTCATTGAAATAAACTTCCAGAAAATTATGGATGAACTCTTTGAATATGGAAACTACTACTCTTGAGAGGATATCAAGTGCATTCTTGATACCAAAGGGCATGATTGTATACTGAAAGGATCCCCATTCTGTTTTGAACATAGTATTACTGCGATCTTCAGGTGAAATTCGGATCTGATGGTACCCTAAGAACCCATCGGTGAAGGAATATGCTTCTTGTCCACCCAAGCTATTAAGGATTTTGTCTGAGAAAGGTGTAGGGAAGGGGTCATGTACATAGGTGTCGTTTAACTTGCATAGGTACACATAGATTCATATATCCCCCTTTGTTTTCTTCTCCTGGATGACTATCGAACTTACCCAATCTCACTATTCAACTAGTTCAACGATACCGGTAATAAGCATTTTGTCCAGTTCTTCTTTGACATTTTGCTTATATTTGGGGTTCAGCTAGTAAGGCCGCTACTTTACAGTGTGTGCTACTGGTTTCAGAGTGATGTGCATAACACCTAGGTCCTCTGTGATTCCTTTGAGCTCAGAAAAATTTGTTGGGAATAAGTCCTAATATTCCGTAAGTAGCTCGGCAATTTTACCTACGGTTCCTTTGTCCCAATAGTCCCATTTTTGGCCAACTTAGGATGTTCTTCCATCCTGATATTAATTTCACGTAGCTTGAGAGGTTGGGTAATATCAATATTCTATAGCAGGGGTCCAATAACTATACGTTCTCTCTTAGATTTTGGGACAGAGACGTTCCGAGGATTATCTTCCTCTTCTTCAATCGCCAAGCTCCAGCAGTTGACTATGTCTTGCATCTATGCTTCCCATGTCAGGACTTTTAGTGCAACATGATGGCACGAGTCATTAAATACAAAAGCATCGATGTCCTGCAGAGCTTTGTCGAGAACCTCTGTCCCCACAGTCAGCCCGAACATTCCTATAAATTCATCTTTTAGTATTTCCCAGTGGCGGGTGCACTGATGTAGCTCCGCATCTAAGTACCATGCGACGGAGATAGGCCCCAAAGAATGAATAAACATATGAACCCACTCTTCTGTATTCTGGTCAAACCATTTTTCCATCCAAGTGAGCAGATGCTCGCGAGGATCTCCTGGTTCAAGGAATGTCTTGGTACGTACGTCAGCTGGGGGTGCGAACTGCAGGATCATCATATCCCGACATTCCTCCCAATCCTGGAATGCTTCCTTGTGGGTGTCCCACCATCGTGCAGGTGTTCCTCGCATAGCTAGATTAAGGGCCCATAGCCTTTGTCCCTTAGGAACCTCTACTTCAAATGCCCATAAAAATTCTTTAATGTTACTCGAATCCCAAAAGTAGGGCAGGTCTCTTACCTCGGAGGAGATGCAGTGGAAATTCCTTGTGACCCGAAGACATCGCAGCACCGAAACCTCATGCAACCAGCCTTGCAATTTCTCTAGTTCCCCATCAGAGTCGGAAAATCATTCATTGTCTTTTTCCCAGCAGAATAGTCCTTCTGCGGTGGGGTTTATCCAATCTTTGTCCTGCATAGTCAACTTGTAAATGTGATCTACTTCTTCCTCATCACGTGCTGGCTCTATATACTGCGCACCTTCCGTGGGATCCAATGGTACTATTACTCGTGTACCATTGTTTTCAAACACCATGCTTCGCTTTTTTAGATTTATAACACCCCTCATATCTATAGCCCAGTCCAGTCCTAGGAGCACAGGGTAGGGGTCCGCATCTTCTACGATTTCTATTACCTCAAAGATAGCTTGGGCCTTTACTCCTACGATATCTACCATGATTTTTGGTAGCCTTCCCAAAGGGATGATCTTCTATTGATTCGCCATGCGCAACTGGATGGTGGACCATTCCAACTTAGGTTCTCCCATTCGTTGCCATGTTTTCTTAGGTAGCACGTTTGCATCTGACCCCAAGTCTAAGACAACCTGATCCATTTCATAGTTACTGATTTGGGTAGTTAATCTCATCTCCCTACCGGTGTGTTTCCTATATTCGCCTAGCTTGTGTACGTCTTGGACTTCTGGAGATAGGTGGGACTGCACTAAATATCTATCTATCAATGCCTGAAGGTTTTCTTTGGTTCGATGGTTGCGTAATAGCTTCATACATTCCTACAGGAATGGTCTCATCTCATCACCCTCCTTGAGGTGTTTAGGTGTCCACACAGTAGCTTCCTTTGTCTTAGCAAGGTCTTGGTGGACTGCGACAATTGTTTCTTATCCTAGTTTTTGGCCCAACCCTTCTTGGTTGATAGGTGCCTGTCATATTAGAGGACCCCTCACAGCCTCCTTCTTAGATCCCCTGGTGGCCATCCCACTGTGTGCTACAACATTCGCACTCGGATTTCTGTCCCATAGTTTAGCCTTAACTCTTTGTACATTCTGCATCGGTGTTGGCTGCTTTTCTTGCATTTTTGCTATCAATATTGGACAATCTTCAATCACATGGTCCAGCTGTCTATAATATTTGTAGGATTGCCTTGTAGGATTTGGGTAGTCCCTTGTGAAGTGTCCTACTTCCCTACAGATATAACAGATTAGCTGTATGCATCCTCAACCTGCACTTCCTCCCCGACCTCCCCTGCCCCTAGCGGGAAGCCACCAAAGTTTGCGGGAGACTTGGGTGACGCAGGGTCTGATTGCACCCTATAAAATTTTCCTCGATCTATCATCATATCATAAGTCTGACAGTTCTACTCATCATGTCCTATCGACCGGCAGAATCTACACCATTGTTGCTTCAGTTCCAAGATGTACGCACCTAGCTGGGGGAAATGATTCCTGTCATGTAGCCCTGCTACAAGATAGTCATCGCACCACAACATAGATCCGCTTGAGCCTAGACACAAGAGGTTGGGTTCTCCACCTATTCCTGGACACATTGGACTAGGTCCTCCTTCTTTCATGTAATCTGCCAGTAGTGGGAACTGATCCTTTATATGTCCAGATGCCCGACATCGTATGCACCATAGGTCTGTGTTAGGTCCTTTTCCATTTTCCTTACATAGGTTCTGAATCTCCATGTGCATAGCTCTGAGCTACTCCTAAATTTTCTGTACTCCTACTGATGTATCCTCTTTGGGCGCAACTTCCAATTTCATGGTGGTTTCCAAAGATTTTTCTTCTGATTCGAAGGTTTGGTGGCCCATAGGTACACACAGGTGAGGTAGTAGCATAGCAATGAACCATTATGTATGTTTTCTATCATCATACTCAAATAATCCTTCCCTGATTGCTTTCTTTAGTCTTTTATCAGCTTCCCATATAGACTCATTCGTTCCTTGCTTGAAATCTTTCACGTCTGCTACGATCTACGAATAGGACTTAGGCTTCTGGAATTGTTGTTTCAGAGCAACCTTAATATATAGAATGGATGCAGTTCCATTTTGAGATATGTATCGCATATAACAGTCCAAAGCTCTCTCTTTGAAGGCTAGGGATAGCTGCACCCTTTTCATAATATCGCTTTCCACCCCTTGCGTAGTCCATACTAAGTCTATAATAAACCAAAATCGGTCCATGTCCTCATCTCCCGCACCTCTGAAGGTAGGTAATTTCAAGTGCACTACCATATCTTCTTATGGTGGGGTTTTAGGCAAGGTTTTACCCTTACGTGGTTCTGAAGGTGGTGTGGCTGGAGGGATTTGTGCAGATATTCCTTCTAACAGGCTATAGACAAATCTATCCCCTTCTGGATTGGCTGGATAGTACTTACCACTCCGCGTTGTACTTTCATTCAGAGTGGAGGTCATTCAATGTTACCTGTTATTATTTTCTTCTTAGGCTTCCACTACTTTCTTGGCATTACCCGATTCCCTTCTAAAAATTCTCCCGGTCCGGGCAAAGATCTAATCGAAGCAGTCGTATGTGCTGCAATTAAATGTGATCGATTGCTTGCCCAATTTTTTATCACGCTGTCTAATTCGTGATTCTGTGTTGCGTTTGATGCGACCGTGGAGCTGTGCATGGAGGCACACCACAGGGAGCTACCAAAAAATTGTGTTTTCTCATGTGTTGTGATCCTGAATGCTGGATCTGTGAAGGACAACGCTGCATCTGGTGTCCATCGAGAGGAGGATAACTCTCGTGATGTCCTGATCTGCTTTGATGGATTACATTTAATGTTTTTTCCTTGGCTCCCTATGTGATCTGTGCAGTGGAAGTAATTTCACCCAAGGATCTGGATGTTGCGTTTTCCCCTAGTTGGTCATCACTGGTGGATCGTTGGAGTAGATCGTGAGTAGCATCGAAGATCTGAATTCCCCTTAGGAGTTTTTTTTTTTGGTGTTGTTGTGGTTTTTGAATCTGCGTGAAGGCGTGTTGAAGACTATTTTCAGGGACGAGGGAGTTCAACACAAGTAGCATGGATCCATGTTTTGAACTGGCATCAACAATTCCCCGAGCACTATTTCTGAGCGTGGAGCTTTAGTGTGATCGATCTCTCTCATGAGAGTTCTGGTGAGAGGAGGCTATGAGTAGTGTAAGTCTGGAAAAACTGGCATTATTACCTGCAACCATGAACCTATTATTAGAACAACGGGCTGAGTTCTACTAGAATTATCTGACGAAACCACCAAATAGCAGTGAATGTCATTCATCTAAATTGTTGAAAGGCGGTGAATTTTTGTCCAAATTTCCAATTAGCTGGGGCAACGTTATACATGGTGAGCATTTTTTCCACTGCTTATGGTCACTCTAAATGATAAAATATGTCCATTTGGATAATAATTTATTTTCCAGTGGTGCTGAGGGTAGCAGTGTTGGTGCCATAACCACTGTTGTAAAAAATCCCATACCCACATGCACCTCCCATTGTTTGAGATGCATCACTTCCACCATAAAAGGTAGCATGAGCAGTAGTCCATCCTGCTACATTAACAGTGAGAGATCGCAGCAGGATAAGAATAATTAATGGTGTTGTACTTAATAATTGATATACATTGCAGCAATATTTGGCTTCTTGAGGATTGCAGCCAGATATGGATAAATCTGTGAATTTCGTTTGTGGCAGATCAAGTGCTTGCCAAATGGCGAACTGGTAGGTCGAAGTGTTCTTGCAAGGGACAAAATAGAAGGAGAAAATGGGTCGTCAAAGTAAATTGAAAGAGTCTCAAAGAAAATTCAGGAGAAAGCATCAACAGAGAAGTGCAAAATATTGTGTTGCGGAATTTTGTGATTTGTTTTAGGTTGACGGTGATGGACCAGCTGCTGATCAAGGTGAAAATTTAGAATTTGGTGAGATTATTAAATGGTTAATGCTAGATTTACCATCTTTTTCAGGTATGAATTATGAAAGTTGGGAAAATGAAATAAAAACAGTACTATGGAATTTAAACTTACTATATTATGTTGAAGATGTTATCAATGATAGTGTAGATACATTAGTATTAGGTCTTATAACATCTGCAGTAGATGAAAACATAATACTCAGCATAATATATGAATATGGAGAGATTCCTAGTACAAAGTTTTTATGGGATGTTCTAGAGATGAAATACTATTTGAATAAGGGTAATGATGCTGAAGATATTGCTCTTGATAATGATCTCATGTTTGTGAAACTAAAGATGCAATGATGGGTGATGCATGTGTATATGTAATTGAAACTTGTAATGATGAAAACACATGCATTATTGTAGAACCTGAAAGTTTTCCTGATGTAGAACCTAAAATTTTTCCTGATGTAGAAATCAAGTTTGATGAGACTTATATATCACATGATGAGTGGATCAATTTGATGATTGAGAAACATCTTATTGATGAATTACTGTTTGGTGAGAAGGAAGGCATATCTTCACATATAGATCAAATGCAGAACATGCGTGTAGCAAAAGAACTGGATGAAGGCATAATTATGTCAGCAGAAAACGATGAAGTAGGGAGAGATGGTGAAATGAAAGCTCTCCTGAAGGAGTAGGAATATGAAAGTAATTGTGGTCATCTTTATAAATATAACATTGCTTTTTGTGCAGATATTGGTAGGCAAGAATTAGTAATTAATTTTGAAGAGGAATTGAAGTTTCTTGAAGCATGGATTGAAACACCATGTCTTTATGAAAATAGCACAGAAATTGTTTTAATCAATGGTGAATATATCATCACTGATGTTCAGATGATTGATACCAGAAATAGTGAGAAGGAAAATTCTCCTATCCACCCCGCCATAATTCTGAGAAGGATGAGAATAAGAAATCAAGGTTTCCTTCACAGGCGAAGAAATGAGGCGAAGATACATCACTATCTCATGGCAAAGAAAGTGAAGATGAAGCCTCATCCTCAAATGAACAAGTATGGAGTCAGAAGCATAAAGAATAAGATGAAAACTCTGTTACCAAGTTTTTTATGTCTTTTACCATTGTAAGCCTAGCTAAGACTAGACCAGCACGCATTTTTTTTTTAGTACCCTTTCTCCATTAAGGGGGAGTGTTAGAATTAATGGAGAAAGTTCAGTTAGGATAGGATTGAGATTCTAATTCTAGATCTCAGATCCTAATATTCAAGGAGTGGTTCAAACCACCCGATTGTGAGAAAGCCTATATGTTCTAGGTTGTTCTCTTGATTAAATGGATCAGATTGTGTGAGTGTTTGTACACTCTCCAGGTTCTCACCTAGAGAGCCATTTAATTATATTCAGTTTTAATCAGGGATCCTGACCCAGGTTCGGAGGTTAAGGTTTGCCAACAAACCCCTATACTACTGGCCCTTTCGGCAGTGACCTACTTGTGCAGGTTAAAGTCTCACCCGAAGCAGTATGGGTGGGTGCTGGAACCAGCTTTCCACACCCTGAGAGAGGATAGGTAAGCCAAGCAGAGCTACGTCGAGCCTTATAATGACTAGATCGCCTATCTTAGAACTAGATCTATAGATCTCCTTCACATCCACATGCGTAAGGTCAACTATACTTACTGTGCTCAACAAATCATATACTTCTAAAACAATAGTGCAGCATTACATAAAACATAACATAACAAACCCAGATTCAGTAAAAAAACTTAACACAGTACTTTCGTAGCTTAACCCAAAATATGCATAACACAACAGCTATCAAAGATTAGCATTAACAGTACACATAGATTTAGTTACTCAACCAACCTTTCTCATTCATTAATCCTTCATTTCCTTCTTACGATACCCAAACCCGACCTGTGCACACAGCAGCAGGGTCCACACACAGCAGGACTTGGGATCTCCGCGCACACAACCAGCAGGAGTCCTTTCCAAAAAAACCAAAATAGATCTACTAAGCCACAATTCACATCAAGATCTCATCATCTTCTTGCCTTTCAATTCAAAATGTCCCTCTATTTATAACAATCTAGCCTAACCTTTCCTATGGTCCACAAACTGTGGTTTGCGGACTTGAGGTCTACCCTTTGACATGTTACAATGCTATCGAGGCTTTGACCCACCCCGAAACCCCTGCGCCAGACTAATTATACTAAAAAATATACAAAATTGGACCAGTTTCGCAGCTTGTAGGAGACCTTGTTCCAACAATTGCATTCATAACTAGCTAATCATTTAAGGAAGATTAAACATATTGCATAAAATAAACCATATCAACACAATATGGGAACCATATATTAGTCATGTATATATAGCTAGAAAGAAAGAGATTACAACCGGAGCCTTGCTGACGCAGCCTCCTTCAGCGGGTTCAGTGGAAGCACATCTCGAAGGATCGTCGGGGAATTGGGATGAGGTTAGGACATAAGCCTAAGCTCTCTCTCGACAAAGGTCTCTTTCTCTACTCTATCTCACCAACAGGATGTTCAACAATTCTCTTCAACTATTTAGTTGTTTAGCTAGTGTATCAATGGGAGATAGCTTTATTTATAGAGGGAGAGGAGGAGGTTGGGATCCCTGCAATGGTGGAAGGGATGCCTTATCCTTTGGGAGGTTCCCCCAAAAGGTGGAAATAAGAGACCAAAGGAGGGTGTTCATGGTTATTCAGTTAAATCACCCAGGCTGACTCACCCACGAAGTTGTTAGCATGGAAACTTTGCCTCTATATTTAAAAAACATTCCAAAAACAACTTGGCATAGGTAGCTCACCGGGACAGAGCACCAATGGGTGCAGGGCCCAGTGTTAATCTTCTTAATTAGCATGAGGGCATAATAGTCTACTAGTGCCAACCCGAAAACATGTGTTTCTGATGGTTTGCTCAAGGGATTGTCAACAGAAGGAATGTTGTCCTCATGGAAAGGGATGAAATGATGGTATTTGCAAGGGATGACACTTCTTATTAGTCATAGAAATGGTCATCCAATGTGCAGGATGGGCAATGCAGGGACGGTGACAAAATTTTGTGTAACAGATGCCCCCTAAAGCATAAGGTCCGAGAGAGAGGGAGGGATGAAATGCTTTACGAGAATGCGTTCAAACAAAACATCGCTCTCAGAAGAACTGCAAGTACAAATATAATTGTTATCTCTAATACATGAACATGTGTCATGGGTGTAGCCATCCATAATAGAGTACAGAAAAACTGAGATCCGAGGTATGGACGCAACCATCCAACATAAGGATCAACAAATAGAAACGGGTATGGTCGCAGCCATCCAATAAAAAGAGTCATGCAATAATTCATGATAAACCAAAATATCCTGTAACCTAGATCTTATCAGAAAAAACCCAGGGTCTTGTGCTCCATATTGACTTGAACAAGTAAAAATTCAAGCATGCGAATATGTGAGCTGAAGTCGAACATGCAAGAAAGTTACCTGATTACGAGCCAATGCTGACAGCTATTAACAGGCATGAGAGAAACCACCAATAATTAAAATGGCTCTTAAGGTATAATAGGTACAATCCATGGAATGTGAACAGTGATTTTGCGTCAAACACCTGCAGAATCACTCGATCGAAGGCCAATGATGTGGACCTATCGTCGAATGCGAAGAACCTACCATTGAGGCAGGCAAGCTCCAAGGTACCGAATGGGAGTCAATAGGTCAACTTCTTGGATAATGATCAGAAGTCGACAGGAAGGGACCTGGTCGAAGGAGGGCCATAATTTTCTGATCCAGATCTTGGGGGGAGGCCCCCAAGATCTAAACAAAAATGAAATGGATGTGACTAGATCTGCAAAATTAGAATGCTAGAAAAAAAGAGAGAACACAAAGAAAATAAAACCACAAAGAAACTTGTTTTATTAAAACAGAGAATAACTGTAGAAGCTACATTGTGGTGGACCATCTGTCCTTTTACAAACTGAGGCTTGTTATTTATAGCCTTTTTTGAGTTACAATACTATGTGTAGATACCATAGGCCAATACCATGAGTAGATACCACTTACAATACCATGGGTAAATCCCATGTGTGGATGAATACCATGGGTGGATACATACCATGGGTCACTTATAATACCATGGGTGAATAAATATCATGGGTGGATGAATACCATGGGTCGATGCCATTTACAATACCATGGGTAAATTCCATGGGTGGATAGATTACATGGGTAGATGAATACCATGATTTGATGCCATTTTCCATTCGGATCATTCCTCCCTCCTTAAGAAACAATGGTCCCCATTGCGTGAAGTTCCCTCCTGAGAAGCCTTTGTTGAATTTTAAGAGCTACTGAAGAGAAGGGTTTTGTGTAGTTAACCCATAACCGTGATGAACGAAGATCTGAGGATAGAGATACCCTGTAATGCTTGTGACCAACTATGATATTGACAGTGTGCGGCCTAGCAAATGGACTTCGATGAAGTGTGGGTTTGTGGATGAACCAAAACCATGAAAAATGAAGATCCGAGGATAAAGATACCCTGTAATGCTTGTGACCAACTGTGTGACTAACAGTGTGCGGCCTAGCAAATGGACTTCAATGAAAATGATTTTGTGTAGTTGACCCATAACTGTGATGTTGATTGTTGATGAAGTAGCAGGTGCCTACATAGCTTGAGGTGGGAGGGAACATCTCCAAATAACCCAAGTCAAAAGCTGCTATGATGAAACTGATGAATCTGAGACAGGTGCCTACTAAAGTGGGGTGGGAGGGCACGTCTCCAAATGGAACCCGCTCTGAATGCTGCTCCAGATTTAAAATGAGCATAAATCGGTCAATATAACTCAGAATATTTATTATAACCTATTTTTGGAAATGGAATGATAATTTTTCATCTTCTCATGTGTTTTAAACCACTATTTGGAGACTCTAGACCTGCATATTCGCGCTGGAATTGTTTCACCGTCACAAAATTTCTGAAAAAATAGTTGATTTTAAATCAACAATAACTCCCACATCCGAACTCCGATTCGATCGATTTTTTTTTTTGAACTTGGGTTATTTTTCAACAGGAGCTTAGATCTATATCCATTCTTTTGAATTTTTGCATTGAAAATTTCGAAAAATGACAGGAGAGCCGCCGTCCATGAATTGTCATCAGAAAAATTTCTTCAACATCGCTGATTTTGAATCAACGATATCTCCCTCATCCGAACTCCAATTTGGCCGATTTTTTTTTTTAATTTGAATATTTTTTTGCAAGGAATCCAAATATAGTCTTTTTTTTTTTGTTTTTTTTTGGCAAAAATTTCACCAAAAGTTTCAGATCTGATCTGAAAACTCGCCGCCCAAGAAATTCATGGAGTTTGCTGAAGATTGTTGCCAAAAATTGACAATGAAATATGCTTCAAACCCTCATTCCCATGGATTCGTAACATGAATATGATACCACTGATCCGAATCTTAGGGGGAGGCCCCCAAGATCTAAAAAGTTGAAATGAAATGGATGTGACCAGATCTGCAAAATTAGAATGCTAGAAAAAAAGAGAGAACAAAAAGAAAATAAAACCACAAAGAAACTTGTTTTATTAAAACAGAGAATAACTGTAGAAGCTACATTGTGGCGGACGATCTATCCTTTTACAAACTGAGGCTTGTTATTTATATCCTTTTTTGGTTTACAATACTATGTGTAGATACCATAGGCCAATACCATAAGTAGATACCACTTACAATACCATGGGTAAATCCCATGTGTGGATGAATACCATGGTTGGATACATACCATGGGTCACTTATAATACCATGGGTGAATAAATATCATGGGTGGATGAATACCATGGGTCGATGCCATTTACAATACCATGGGTAAATTCCATGGGTGGATGGATAACATGGGTAGATGAATACCATGAGTTGATGCCATTTTCCATTCGGATCATTTTCCCCACATCATCCACACGAGATAGAGGAACATGATGATACTGAATCATGACCAAGCAGAGGATCAGAGGGAGGTTGAAAACTGTAAAGGCAAACTTCTCTTGAATATAGCAACGACATGACTCTAGATTTGGCAGTATTTGACATTAGGGGATTTGAGGTCATGATGACGTGGAAAATATCGGATAAGAGACCAAAACAGATTACCCAAACCCATGGACACAAAAGTGACGAAATGAGATGTCCCCAACCCGACACGAATGCAAATGAGTGTCATGTTCAAGAGCGACATACTGTCAACACAATTGAAAACTAGTTCCATTTTCCCCCACCATTTCTGGCGAGTACCCCAACTATTTTTGAAAAAATGCTTGAAGAGGATAGCATATGCTTGTGATGTAAGTTTGTCCTTCGGAAAAATCCATCCTAGTACATTTTACGAGCCCTAGGAAGGATTAACTCGGGTACGTCATGGTGACGATTTTTGATGTCATCAGGGTTTAACGAGTCTAACAAAGGAAGAAATTGATATCTTTTCATATTTAGAGAATTTGAAAAGAAGCGGAAAATAAAACTCTAACAAATCCCTTTTCGTAAATAGTCCCTCAGATCCAAAAAGGTAGAAAACTATGTCTGAGAGAACCTCTTAGTCGTGATAGGCTAAGGTATTCCTTTTTCGTAAGTAATCTATCGCAGCCCAAGAAAGGGGTAAACGTATGCTGGGTAGATATCATTTTGCAGCCATTTAACGACTTCAAAACGATAAGAATTTCAACAATATTTTGATGTTTAGAGAGTCAGAAAAGAGATGAAAGTTGACACCCCTAGAGGAATGAGTGGCATTAAGGGTAGCAACTGGTTCCAGTGATGGTGGAACTTCTCATAACAAGTAAAGGTTGAGAGGTTGGTTAACAAGACCAATCATTGCAGCGGTTCCTCAGGAATGGTTAAAACAACCAAGTGAAGGCATATGATCGGCCAAGCAGATGGTGACAATGGAATGAGAAAACCAAGGCTCATCTAGAAAAATAAACTGATAAAATGGCAATCACGAGAGGTAATGATTTCATTTTTACACAAGCTTGAAACTAGGAAACTCTGCTTGAAATTGGTTTCATATTTACACAAGCTTGAAACAAATATAAATTGTGCTTGAAGTTAGTTTGCATGCCCCCAGTGTTATGGTCCCGTGATTTGTCAGATTGGTGAGATCAAATGCACAGGGTAACATCAGACTAGTATTTGGAGTCCTAGGACCTAATCTTCCTGGACTCAGAGAGGGCTCTCTCTATTTTGTGCAAAGGATGTGAACTTGTTTGCTTTAGGGTTTGATTTTAGGCTTGTTGTTAAGTGTAGGGTTTGTTTGTTTGTTTTCATTGGGTAAGATGATCAAGTAGAATAGATAGAGTGAGGAATCTTCAAATCATTAGGCTATGGAGTCAATAAAAGTCTTGGAAAGTTTCAACAGTAAATCAGGGTGGATCACAGGGAAAATCTAGCATGGTCAGATGGATTTTCAAGGTTTTTGTGAAGTGAAATGAACATCAAGTTTGTAAAAAAAGTAGGGCAAAGGGAAATTAAGAATCATGCATCATGTACTTAAAACAAGAAGGGACTTAAACACTATTTAGCATAAATAAGAAATCAATAGACAGGGCACACCAATAACTCTTTGATTCAATTAAAGCAAATAAGAATTTCAAACATACAATCTAATGAAATATAGAAGGCGAGAAACTCATTTAACTTCTAGTGATTTCACCTTCAAGGTTAGAAAAAATTCAAGATACATATATAAATTTAATCAAAGAAGAGGGAATGCCTAAAAATCATTGATCATAGCTATGAAGATCTCCAAAACAATTATTCAAGCAAGGAAAAATGGTATGATCAAAACATAGCCTCTTTGGAAAACCTAATTAATGGTACTTTAGAGAGAGACCTCAAGAACAATGTTTTAGTGATATCAAACCAGCAGGGTTAACCATTAAATATATTTGATACCTACTATATTAAACCATTCATGAAATAAACAAGCTTAGGTGGTCTAGAGAGAAATTAAGAATTCTCTAAAATGACCTAGCAGAGGAAAACATAGAGGCAGTGATGAAAAAATAGAGCTAAGGTGATTTTGAAAACATTTCTTCGTATAAAAACTTTGTCCTATTGCAACAAAGAAGAATGAAACACAATGATACATAAGAAAAAAATAATTGAATAGAATCACATCACCATTAACCAAGCTCAAGGATCCTGCAAGTGACCTTCTCCATCATCAATCAAGACAAGCCATTCACAAACTCCATAACAAAAATTTCTTCTCCAATATCCAAAAAAACTATGTATTGCTCCAAAGAGTCATCAAATGCCAACCTTTTACAATAAGGCTCTCATGCTCTATTTAGCTAGCAAAGGAGGGCAAAAACCCTAACTAGGGTTTGAAAATGTCAAAATCATCCATAAATGTCATTAATGCCCAAGAGACCATGCAAGGCCCAAGGCACAAAATATCTCATGAAATAAATGCCAAAATAAATCCTAGCACCTAATTTGGATTGATTTGCTTCAAAAAACATTAAAATATCATTTTTCAATTAATGAGTGTCTTTTTTTTACTTTTGGCAAAAAACACGCAGTGAGGTCTGAAAGCGCAGCTCCTTCACGAGCAGAAAATGGGTCCACTTGAAGCCAAGTTTTGGTGACCTTCTCGATGTCGTAATTTTCTCCGTGATGGCCCGATGGAAAGAGTTTTGATTATAACTTCCAAATATACCTTTTTTCTCTTGATTTAGATTCATTTACCTGCCCAAATGACAAAATTACCAAAACTTCTCTAGGCACAGTGCCAACACAGGCAGAAAATGGGTCCACTTGCAGCCAAGTTTTGGTGACCTTCCCGATGTCGTAATTTTCTCTGCAATGGCCTGTTGGAAATATTTATGAGTATAATTTCCAAATATACCTTTTTTTCTTGATTTAGCTTCATTTACCTTTCCAAAATACTAAATTCCCAAAACGGCTCTAGGCACAGCGGCAGGACTAAAAATGAGGCAGAAAGGTGAAAAATGAGGTGTTGTTTGGCCTTTTAAGGGGTAAAAAATGCTCCAAATGATCTAAAATTTGGTGAGAATATTGTAATAGATGTGAGGATTCAAAAAATAAAAGTTTTTTCTACTGAGGGTGCCTGATATGAAAGCGTAGCACCAGAGGTGCTGCGCTTAGAGGCCTCCAAATTCACAAAAAACCAAAATTTGTCAAAATTTCCTCCAATTTGGTGGATGTGTTCCTCATGGGGTTTGAGAGACCTGTAGAGAAGCTTGAGCCAAGATTTCAAGGTTTTCTTGGTATTTTTTCTCTTTGAGTGCCTGTAGCTACGCATGGGCCTCTGTGAGTTTAGCCTTCACAATGAGGTTTTACAATGCATAGTGCTTGGTCATTTTCTTTTTGAGGTCAATGTCCCTCTTCATCTTCTTCAACTGTTTGTTTTAATTATTGTAATATTCAATGTTATACATGGCCATACCTAGGCATATTTCTATATCCTTAATTTCCACATCCTTTCTTTGGAGCAGTATGATAGTGGCCCTCTCCTTGTTTTCATTTTTATTTTCTAGGTCAGTGATGCCAAGTCCTTGTTTAAGCTCCTTCTTACCTTTCTTACCTCTCTTCGTATTTTTTTTTCCTTTATCTAGCTGCTTGGTAGAAGTGGGAGGCATGGTCCCTTGCCTTTTTGAGGCAGCAAACACATGCCTTTCCCCCCTGTGATATATCAATGGAAGGGGTTTAATTGTGATTACCTAGGTATTTTCATCATATGCGGAATCATTTGTTTCCATGTCCTCCTCTTCATCATCCTGACTACTTCTTCCCTCTTTGCCTTCAAAATTAGCCTCACTGTTGGCTTCTTCAATGATTCATGCACTCTCATCTTGTTCTTCATTGTAGCTACCTTCATCATTGTTGTGACCTTCATTTTGGCTTCCAGCCTCTTGATTTTCTTTACTTTCGTCATGATTGTCACGAATGTTGTCATGATATTCATGACTATCTTCAACCTCTTCTTCATTTTATGCATAGTCATCATCTTCATTTTGGCTGCCTTCTTTATCTTCTCCCTCATCTCTGTCATGACTAAGAGCCTCACTATTTTGATTGTCATTAGGGCTCTTAGTCTCATTGCTTTCTTCAGGATCATCCTCTGCTTCTTTGTTACATGCTTCATTTTTTCCCATGCTATCCTCTTCCTCCTCATCCTCAACAGTTTCAGTGTGATTTATTCTTTCTTGATCACTTACCTCTTTTTCATCATCATCCACCTCCATGGCCTCTGCTTCATTGCTGATTTCTTGCTCATCTTTTCTTGACCCATTCCCACTGTCAATTTATTCATTTTCTTCACTTTCATCACCCTCCTCTGTTTCCATGTTGTCTGCTTCTTGTTGGCTCAACTCATCATCTCCTTCATCCTCATTTTGGTTTGACTCATTTTCATCTTCACCCTCATTTTCACTTGATTTTTCACTGCCACTTCCTTCTTGATCTGATGCATTAGGAGAAGTTGAGGAAGGGAGGTTTCCTTGAGGAGAGGATACATGTGTAGATGATGAGGCATGGTCATTCTCCTAACATGGTGATTAGTGCTGCCTTTAAACAACCCTAGGCTTGTTTGTGAAACTTGATAGGATGAGTGAAATGGAATAATGGTGAAAGGAAATTTTTTGCAAGTGAGTGAGATGGAGGTGTAGGTGTATGAATGATCCCCTTTGAGCTTAGATGAAGAGCTAACTCAAACTTACTGTAATTATGCTAATTTACACCTTTACTGACTGATTAAATTCTTGCTTGGAGGTCAAAACAGAGTGTTTGTCATGAGGATTTAGGGTTTCCATTCATTAGGGTTTGGTTAATTCCTTTAATCACCTAATCATCAAATTCACTTGGAGGATAAGGAAAAGAACATCTACCTACCAAATTTCAATGTTTTTTAGTGTCTTTGACGCTGCTTGGAGGTGTCCTTCCATTAATGTTTTACAAGTTGTAGGTGAAGGAGAGCTTCTGGCTTAGGTGCAGCACCTGCACGCATTGTTGGGTCACTTATGCCCTAAGCGCAGTGCCTGAAAGCATTCAGGTCCTATCGGGTCACTTCTGCCTTAAGCACAGTGCCTGAACGTGTTCAGGTGCTGTTGGGTCACTTCTTCCCTAAGCATAGTGCCAATTTGCAGAGGGAATTTGGAGGCCTTCCTGATGTTGGAATCGGGCCTGTGATAACTTGTTGGAAATATTATCTTATATAATTTCCAAACATACCTTTTAATCTATAAGTGGATTTGATTTGAACTATCAATAGTTGATTCTCCCAAGACTGGTCAAAAAGTGTTGAATGATGATGCAGAAATGCAGAGTGATGTTGCAGGAAACTTTTGGAGACCTTCCCCAAATCCAAATTGAGGTCATGATAGCTCATTTGAAATATCTACCATTCTAGTTATCTTTTGGCCCATTAGGAAAGTCATTTAGACACTCTGGCTATGATAAAACCTGATTTTCCCAAGGTCACTCTAGAAGTGCAGCAATTCTCTTGTGACACCTGTATTTTCGAAATTGCTCCCAAAACTTGAAACCTGTGTAAAACCTGAAGGATGTTTTTCTTCTTGGACCTATTATGGACAAAAACCTCTCTCACTTTTGTCAAATTCATCTCTGTTTGGTCAAAAACATAGTTTGAAGCAAAACTTGCCCTAGGTGTGGCAACTGACTTGACTCTTGGAAATGAATTCTTGGAAAATGATGGAGGCATGATGTTTATGAGTTGGTATGGCTTTATGATTGCTGATATGACCTTTTAACACTTTTACAAAAGTGTCAATCTTGTCCATTACCTCATATGCAGACTCTGAAACTGAATGATAGTCTTCTTTGGAAATGATGACCTTGGAACACATGAAACCCTAATTGACCTAGTGGGGGGTTCTTTGACCTCTCTTTGATTGAAAATTGGCTTGGAATATTTAAGTGAAAAACATAGTATTGACCAAATGGTGTAATGAAGATCCAAAATCCAATGTACTTGATTTATCTAAATAGCCTACAGAGATAGTTTTGAGACCATCAATGCTTGAGGAATTTTGGGGAATCATGGGAATGAGTTAGGCTTATAGGAAGACCATAGATGGAAAATGGAGTCATAGGCAAGGTACAAAGAAATTAATGAGATTATGGGTAGGAAAAATAATTGAAATGAGAGGCACACGCCATTTGGAGTCTGTAGGAGTTACAAGGTGATCATGAAATGCCAAAAGGGTAGGATAGTGAAAACGTTTCTGTAGGGATAATGAAGGCAGTGAGATTTCTAAAAATCACAATGCTCATGGAATTTTGTTTTTAGAAATCTAGAACCAATATTTATTTATCTATGAATAATGAAAATTATTGATGACTAATAGTGGCTCCACTTGGGGAGGGCAGCTCATCTTCATAAGGTGTCCAGAACCTCAGAGTTCAGATCTTTGAGTTTCGAAGATCAAAACCTTACTTGCACTTGGAAGATATATTTACTTCATTTGTTGATGTTCTCTTGAAGCTATGATCTCAAAAATATGAAGAGACATGATTGCTTCAACATTAGTTTTACCTACCCATCATAATTTTGCCTAACATTTTTTCTTCACTTGGGTGCACTTGGACTGGAAAACCCTTGACATTATTTTATTTTTGAAAGCATAAAATAAAACTATATAATTCTAACCTTATTACTTCCAAGAGTTAAAATTATGCTAGTGAAATCTTTTATTCTCTACTTAGTCTACTCATTTGTCAATATTAAGCTGTTTGAAAAATTTTATTCTCTAACCTACTGACATGAAATTCAAAACATGATCAAACCAGGATTAAGCAATATGATTTTCCATGGGTTGTGGCATTTGAAAAAGCTGCACACAGACATTATTTTGCATAATCAAAACTAGAAAGTATGAGGGATATGATTTAGAGAGTGTTAGGCATCCCTCTCTTTCTCTTTGGTTCAGATTTGAGCATTTAGAACCAACATATTTTCTTCCAAATCTATCCTATTGACAAGTCAAGCTTAAATGGTTTGATGAGTCTTCTTTTACTAACCTATCATCAGAAATTCAAAACATATTTAGAGATGATTAGGCTAGATGACTGAACAAGACTCTTCTTTCCAAACAAGTAGTGGCATTTAGACTTCCTCACTTTCAACAAAACTCTTTTTTGGGTATGGGTCTGTACCTTTTCTTTTCATCTGCCCTCTTTTTCATCTTTTCTTCGTTTTTTTCATTTTCAAGATTAGTATTCTGAAAATAAAAAATAGAAATATGCTCATAGTGATGAGCTTATTTTCCTGCCTATCTATCCTAATATAACCTATACATGATATACATTCACCTGGTGAGCTATCTTTTCAAATACAACCAATCAAGAAGATGATTCCATGAGGTATCTTGGTTCAGCTCTTTGAGGGTTTTGAAAAAATCAAAATGCCACTCCCACCTCCCTTGTGTTTGAATAGTAGTGCCTAAAATTTTATTTAAACCTTGCATCAAACCACTCTTTACATATTTTAATCCCTCTTCAACTGTCTCTAAGAAAATAGAAAAGGGATCTTGGAACAATACCTAGATTAGAGGATTCGGGGGATAAGCTTGATCCAGGACTGCTTCTTCCTACAATTTGCTGAGCTTGGGTCTCTTTTGGGAAAGAAAATCCACCTCTTCCTCAAGATCATCAAAACTGGTAGCTTCATCATAAATTACAATGTTTTCTTCCAACAAACCTTGATTGATTTCTTCTTCAGTAAGAAAAGGAGGCATTTTCCTTTTTCCTTGGATAAAACCATAATTTTTCTCTTTCTCTTGTGAAGGTTGGTCATAAGGCGGAATGTCTTCTTTGTTTTTAAAATAAATACCCAAATATTGTTGACTTATGATTGTATTAATTTTTTATTTGATGAACTGAAATGAAGCATAACAAAGAGGTAAAGACCCTTCCCTTTCTCCCAAACTTTCTGCACTTTCTTCTTCAATGTCATAGTTGAGCAATATTTGTTGATCACTATTTTTGAGCCATTGAAAATGACTGTCTTTGTCCCATAAACTGATCACTGATTGTTCTGTAGTGTTAGCTTGAGTCTGGAGAACATAATCATCATCATATTGATCATACATGGGCAACTTATTCATAGGAGGAATGTCATCCATTATGCATACTAGATTAGCAGATTGTTTCACCATATTAAAAGGAGAGTGTTTATGGCCAATAGTTTCTCCTTAAGCAATCTAAAATTATTCGAAGCACAATGGTAGAGAATCAAAAGGTGTTGGCTCATCCCCCATTTCTCGTTCTGTAATCCCAGCAGCTACACCAAGATGTCTTAAGGGTAGAACTTCTGAATTTGGAAAAGGGTTTGCATTATCCATTTCTTCTCTTACTGATTCTTTAGAGCATTCCACCTTGTGTTCCATTTACGATTTGCTTGTAATGCTCTCTTAGTAGTGAAGCACAAGATATAGGAAGGTGTATAGTAATTAATTGACAAATTTCAACATCTTCTTCTTTGTAATCTTGCTCAACATGCATATTTTTATTGTTATTCCTATCCTGTAATGACTGATTTTGTTGTTCCCAAGGAAAAAGTATAGGCTATTTTGAATAAGTAGCACCAACCTCAACCTTGTACTCTTCCCATTTCCTACCAAGTATATGCATAATTTTGTTGATTGTATTTGTCAACATCTCTAACTTTACCTCTGAAGATATTAGTTTCTCTTGATCTGCTTTGTATTTCTATAATTCTCTTAGCTTTGCCTCCCTGTTTAGTATGTTGGCTTCCACATCAACTGCTATCCTTTGCATTTCCTCTAGGGTCAAAGGATCTCTTTCTCTTATTTGGAAAGCCATATCTGGGTCAAAAACATTTAGGTAGTGCAAGAGAGCCCACTGTAGGGGTGGCTTTATCTTAGTAGTTATTGCATGGTATACTTTATTGAACCTGGATAAAAAGTTTTGTACTATCTCCCATGGATGTCTTTCAAATGGTTTTATTCCTTTATGATGATAAGAACATTTCCCATGACTGCCCACCTATCTAAGAAAACTTGAGTGAATTGATGAAAGTTGCTAATGCTTGCATATGGAATGTCCTTAAACCAACTCTTAATTTTTCCTTGTAATGATAAGGCAAACATTCTAATACACACATCATCTTCTCCTATTTCAAATAGGTCAAGTAGATTCTCAAGATTTTGAATGTGTTCTTTAGCGGTGAACTTTTAGTTTTCTCCATAAAATATGGGTAGTTTATTTGCAAGATTTGTTGGGAGGGCCTAGAGGATAGGTAGAAAAATCAGAGGCTTGTATCTTTCTGGGACCTTAGTGGGTATAGGTAGTGCAAAAAGATATTTATGATTGTTTTAGGTTTCAGCAAGAGCAAGAAAGGTAGAATGAGGCTCATGTTTCACTATGTCTTCCACATGTATATTTGGGGTAGGCACAGGTGTATAAGTCTGCTCATGGTCTGCAATTTGAGGCTTGATCATCAATGTATTCTTGATTAGGCTTAAAGTAGGATAGAACACAGTTATAGATAAAAGCAATAATTTTTTGAATCCAGTCTAGGCCTGAGTTCTCTTTCTTTCTAGGATGAATGGTCATGTTTTAGGTTCTTCCTTGAGTGGAGTCGTTAGGTCTATGGAGAGTTGTGGAGTTTCCAGGTGGATGATGCTTACTATTTTAAGGATGTACTTTCTATCCACTATCAACAATTAAGGGCCAACCTAAGGATGTTTGTGGGTTTTTTGAGGTCATAAGGTATACTTAGATTATCAGTGACTCAGAAGGTCCCACCGTGATCGCCATTTATGTTAAGGTCCTGTGATTCGTTAGATTGGTGAGCTCAAATGCATAGGGTAACATCAGACCAGTCTTTGGAGTCCCAGGACCTAGCCTTCCTAGACTCAGAGAGGGCTCTCTCTATTTTGTGCAAACGATGTGAAATTTTTTGCTTTAGGGTTTGATTTTAGGCTAGTTATTAAGTGTAGGGTTTGTTTGTTTGTTTTGGTTGGGTAAGATGATCAAGTAGAATAGATAGAGTGAGGAATCTTCAAATCATTGGGCTATGGAGTCAATAAAAGTCTTGGAAAGTTTCAAAAATAAATCAAGGTGGATCATAGGGAAAATGTATCATGGTCAGATGGATTTTCAAGGTTTTTATGAAGTGAAATGAACATCAAGTTTGTGAAAAAAGTAGTGCAAAGGGAAATTAAGAATCCTTTTTCATGTACTTAAAATAAGAAGGGACTTCAACACTATTTAGCATAAAGAATAAAGCAATAGACAGGGCACACCAATAACTCTTTGATTCAATTTAAGAAAATAAGCATTTCAGACATACAATCCAATGAAATATAGAAGGCGAGAAACTCATTTAAATTCTAGTGATTTCACCTTCAAGGTTATAAAACATTCAAGATACACATATAAATTTAATCAAAGGAGAGGGAACACCTAAAAATCATTGATCATAGCTATTAATATCTCCAAAACAACTATTCAAGCATGGACAAATGGTATGATCGAAACATAGCCTCTTTGGCAAACCTAATTAATGGTACTTTAGAGAGAGACCTCAAGAACAATGTTTTCGTGACATAAAACAAGCGGGGCTAACCATAAAACATCTTTGATACCTAATGTATTAAACCATTCATGAAATAAACAAGCTTAGGTGGTCTAGAGAGCAATTAAGAATTCTCTAAAATGACCTAGCAGAGGAAAACATAGAGGCAGTGAAGAACAAATAGAGCTAAGGTGCTTTTGAAAAAATTCCTTAGTCTAGAACCTTTGTCCTACTGCAATAAAGAAGAATGAAACACAATGATACATGAGAAAAAAATAACTAAATAGAAGCACATCACCATTAACCAAGCTCAGGGATCCTGCAAGCAACCTTCTCCATCATCAATCAAGACAAGCCATTCACAAACTCCACAACACCAATTTCTTCTCCAATCTCCAAAAAAACTATCTATTGCTCCAAAGAGTCATCAAATTCAAAAATTTTAAAATAAGGCCCTCATGCTCTATTTATCTAGCAAAGGAGGGAAAAAACCCTAACTAGGGTTTGAAAATTTTAAAATCATCCATAAATTTCATTAATGCCCAAGAGACCATGCAAGGCCTAAGGCACAAAATATCTGATGAAATAAATGCAAAAATAACTCCTAGCACCTAATTTTGGATTGATTTGCCTCAAAAGACATTAAAATATCATTTTTCAATTAATGATTGTCTTTTGTCGACTTTTGGCCAAAAATGCATAGTGAGGTCTGAAAGCGCAGCACCTTCATAGGTAGAAAATGGGTCCACTTGCAGCCAAGTTTTGGTGACCTTCCCGATGTTGGAATTTTCTCCGTGATGGCCCATTGGAAAATTTTATGAGTATAATTTCCAAATATACCTTTTTTTCTTGATTGAGCTTCATTTACCTGTCCAAAATACAAAATTCCCAAAACTTCTCTAGGCGTAGTGCCAGCACAGACAGAAAATGGGTCCACTTGTAGCCAAGTGTTGGTGACCTTCCTGATGTCGTAATTTGTTCTGTGATGGCCAATTGGAAATATTTCTGAGTCTACTTTCAAAATATACATTTGGTTTCTTTATTGAGCTTCATTTACCTGTCCAAAAGACAAAATTCCCAAAAATGCTCTTGGCGCAGCGCTGGGCCTGAAAATGAGGCAGAAAGGTGAAAAATGAGGTGTTTTTTGGCCTTTTGAGGGGTCAAAAATGCTCCACATGATCTGAAATTTAGTGAGAATATTGTGCTAGATGTGAGGATTCCAAAAATGCAAATTTTGTTCTGCTGAGGGTTCCTAAAATGAAAGCATAGTGGCAGGGGTGCTGCACTTATAGGCCTCCAAATTCACAAAAAACCAAAATTTGTCAAAATTTCCTCAAATTTGGTGGATGTGTTCCTCATGGGGTTTGAGAGACCTATAGAGAAGCTTGAGCCAATATTCCAAGGTTTTATTGGTATTTTTCCTCTTTGAGTGCCTTTAGCTGGGCATGGGCATCTTTGATTTTAGCCTTCACAATTTGGTTTTGCAATGCATAGTGCTTGGTCATTTTATTTTCGAGGTCAAGGTCCCTCTTCACCTTCTTCAGCTACTTTCTTTCATTCTTGTAATATTCAATGCTATACATGGCCATACCTAGGCATATTTCTAGCTCCTTAATTTTTTCATCCTTGGTTTGGAGTAGTATGCTAGTGGCCCTCTCCTTGTTTTCATTTTCATTTTCTAGGTCAATGATGCCAAGTCCTTGTTTAAGCTCCTTCTTACCTTTCTTGCCTCTCTTCATATTTTTTTTCCCTTTATCTAGCTTCTTGGTAGAAGTGGGAGGCATGGTCCCTTGCCTTTTTTAGGCAGCAAAAACATGCCTTTCCCCCTTGTGATATACCAAGTATATGCATAATTTTGTTGATTGTATCTCTCAACATCTATAACTTTACCTCTGAAGATATTAGTTTCTCTTGATCTGCTTTGTATTTCTCTATTGCTCTTAGCTTTGCCTCCCTGTTTAGTATGTTGTCTTCCACATCAACTACTATCCTTTTCATTTCCTCTAGCGTCAAAGGATCTCTTTCTCTTATTTGGAAAGCCATATCTGGGTCAAAAACATTTGGGTAGTGCAAGAGAGCCCACTCTAGGGGTGGCTTTATCTTAGTAGTTATTGCATGGTATGCTTTATTGAACCTGGCTGAAAAGTGTTGTACTGTCTCCCATGGATGTCTTTCAAATGGTTTTATTCCTTTATGATGAGAAGAAAATTTCCCATGACTCCCCGCCTATCTAAGAAAACTTGAGTGAATTGATGAAAGTTGCTAATGCTTGCATATGGAATGTCCTTAAACCAACTCTTAATTTTTCCTTGTAATGATAAGGCAAACATTCTAATACGCACATCATCTTCTCCTATTTCAAATAGGTCAAGTAGATTCTCAAGATTTTGAATGTGTTCTTTAGCGGTGACCTTTTAGCTTTCTCCATAAAATATGGGTAGTTTATTTGCAAGATTGGTTGGGAGGGCCTAGAAGATAGGTGAAAAAATCAGAGGCTTGTATCTTTCTGGGACCTTAGTGGGTATAGGTAGTGCAAAAAGATATTTATGATTGTTTTAGGTTTCAGCAAGAGCAAGAAAGGTAGAATGAGGCTCATGTTTCACTAAGTCTTCCACAGGTGTATTTGGGGTAGGCACAGGTGTATAAGTATGCTCATGGTCTGCAATTTGAGGCTTGATATCTTTCTAATGATCAAAATAGATCTCATCAATGTATTCTTGATTAGGCTTAAAGTAGGATAGAACACATTTATAGATAAAAGCAATAATTTGTTGAATCCAATCTAGGCCTGAGTGCTCTTTCTTTCTAGGATGATTGGTCATGTTTTAGGTTCTTCCTCGAGTGGAGTCTTTAGGTCTATGGAGAGTTGTGGAGTCACCAGGTGGTTGATGTTTACTATTTTAAGGATGTACTTACTGTCCAACATAAAAAATTAAGGGCCAAACTAAGGATTTTTTTGGGTTTTTTGAGGTCCTAAGGTATACTTAGATTATTAGTGACTTAGAAGGTCCCACCGTGATCGCCATTTATGTTAAGGTCCTGTGATTTGTTAGATTGGTGAGCTCAAATGCATAGGGTAACATCAGACCAATATTTGGAGTCCTAGGACCTAGGCTTCGTAGACTCAAAGAGGGCTCTCTCTATTTTGTGCAAAGGATGTGAAATTGTTTGCTTTAGGGTTTGATTTTAGGCTAGTTGTTAAGTGTAGGGTTTTTTTGTTTGTTTTGGTTGGGTAAGATGATCAAGTAGAATAGATAGAGTGAGGAATCTTCAAATCATTGGGATATGGAGTCCATGAAAGTCTTGTAAATTTTCAACAATAAATCAAGGTGGATCATAGGGAAATGTAGCATGGTAAGATGGATTTTCAAGGTTTTTGTGAAGTGAAATGAACATCAAGTTTGTGAAAAAAGTAGGGCAAAGGGAAATTAAGAATCCTTTTTCATGTACTTAAAACAAGAAGGGAATTCAACACTATTTAGCATAAAGAATAAAGCAATAGACAAGGCACACCAATAACTCTTTGATTCAATTTAAGAAAATAAGCATTTCAGACATACAATCCAATGAAATATAGAAGGCGAGAAACTCATTTAAATTCTAGTGATTTCACCTTCAAGGTTATAAAACATTAAAGATACACATATAAATTTAATCAAAGGAGAGGGAATGCCTAAACATCATTGATCATAGCTATGAATATCTCCAAAACAATTGTTCAAGCATGGACAAACGGTATGATCGAAACATAGCCTCTTTGGCAAGCCTAATTAATGGTACTTTAGAGAGATACCACAAGAGCAGTGTTTTAGTGACATCAAACAAGCAGGGCTAACGATAAAACATATTTGATACCTACTGTATTAAACCTTTCATGAAATAAACAAGCTTAGGTGGTCTAGAGAGCAATTAAGAATTCTCTAAAATGACCTAGCAGAGGAAAACAAAGAGTCAGTGAAGAACAAACAGAGCTAAGGTGCTTTTGAAAAAATTCCTTAGTATAGAACCTTTGTCCTACTGCAATAAAGAAGAATGAAACACAATGATAAATGAGAAAAAAATAACTGAACAGAAGTGCATCACCATTAACCAAGCTCAGGGATCTTGCAAGCAGCCTTCTCCATCATCAATCAAGACAAGCCATTCACAAACTCCACAACACCAATTTCTTCTCCAATCTCCAAAAAAACTATCTATTGCTCCAAAGAGTCATCAAATTCAAAACTTTTACAATAAGGCCGTCATGCTCTATTTAACTAGCAAAGGAGGCAAAAAACCCTAACTAGGGTTTGAAAATTTTAAAATCATCCATAAATTTCATTAATGCCCAAGAGACCATGCAAGGCCCAAGGCACAAAATATCTGATGAAATAAATGCAAAAATAACTCCTAGCACCTAATTTTGGATTGATTTTCCTCAAAAAACATTAAAATACCATTTTTCAATTAATGAGTGTCTTTTGTTGACTTTTGGCAAAAAATTCATAGTGAGGGCTGAAAGCGTAGCACCTTCACAGGCAGAAAATGGGTCCACTTGCAGCCAAGTTTTGGTGACCTTCCCGATGTTGGAATTTTCTCCGTGATGGCCCATTGGAAATTTTTCTGAGTCTACTTTCCAAATATACCTTTTTTTCTTGATTGAGTTTCATTTACCTATCCAAAAGAAAAAATTCCCAAAACTGCTCTAGGTGCAGTGCCAACACAGACAGAAAATGGGTCCACTTGTAGCCAAGTGTTGGTGACCTTCCTGATCTCGTCATTTGTTTTGTGATGGCCCGTTGGAAATATTTCTGAGTCTAATTTCCAAATATACATTTGTTTTCTTTATTGAGCTTCATTTACCTGTCCAAAAGACAAAATTCCCAAAACTTCTCTTGGAACAGCGCTGGGCCTAAAAATGAGGCAGAAAGGTGAAAAATGAGGTGTGTTTTGGCCTTTTGAGGGGTCAAAAATGCTCCAAATGATCTGAAATTTAGTGAGAATATTGTGCTAGATGTGAGGATTCCAAAAATGCAAAATTTTTTTCTGTTGAGGGTTCCTGAAATGAAAGCGTAGTGCCAGGGGTGCTGCACTTATAGGCCTCCAAATTCACAAAAAACCAAAATTTGTCAAAATTTCCTCAAATTTGGTGGATGTGTTCCTCATGGGGTTTGAGAGACCTATAGAGAAGCTTGAGCCAATATTCCAAGGTTTTCTTGGTATTTTTCCTCTTTGAGTGCCTTTAGTTGGGCATGGGCATCTTTGAGTTTAGCCTTCACAATTTGGTTTTGCAATGCATAGTGCTTGGTCATTTTATTTTTGAGGTCAAGGTCCCTCTTCACCTTCTTCAACTAATTTCTTTCATTCTTGTAATATTCAATGTTATACATGGCCATACCTAGGCATCTTTCTAGCTCCTTAATTTTTGCATCCTTGGTTTGGAGTAGTATGCTAGTGGTCCTCTCCTTGTTTTCATTTTCATTTTCTAGGTCAATGATGCCAAGTCCTTGTTTAAGCTCCTTCTTACCTTTCTTACCTCTCTTCATCTTTTTTTTTCTTTATCTAGCTTCTTGGTAGAAGTGGGAGGCATGGTCCGTTGCCTTTTTTAGGCAGCAAACACATGCCTTTCCCCCTTGTGATATATCAATGGAAGGGGTTTAATTGTGATTACTTGTGTGTTTTCATCATAGCTGGCATCATTTGTTTCCATGTCCTCCTCTTCATCATCCCGACTACTGCTTACCTCTTTGCCTTCAACATTAGCCTCACTACTGGCTTCTTCACTGATTTGTGCACTCTCATCTTGTTCTTCATTGTAGTTGCCTTCATCATTGCGTTGACCTTCATTTTGGCTTCCAGCCTCTTGATTTTCTTTACTGTCTTCATGACAATCATGAATATCCTTAGCCTCTTCTTCATTTTCTGCATAGTCAGCATCTTCATTTTTCCTGCCTTCATTATCTTTTCCCTCATCTCTGTCATGACTAAGAGCCTCATTGTTTTGAATATAATTAGGGCTCTTAGTCTCATTTCTTTCTTCAGGATCATCCTCTTCTTCTTTGTTACATGCTTCATTTGTGCCGATGCTATCCTCTTCCTCCTCATCCTCAACATTTTCAGTGTGATTGCTACTTTCTTCATCACTTACCTCTTTTTCATCATCATCCACCTCCATGGCCTCTACTTCATTGCTGATTTCTTGTCCATATTTTCTTGACCCATTCACAATCTCAGTTTCTTCATTTTCTTCACTGTCATCACCATCCTCTATTTCCATGTTGTTTGCTTCTTTTTGGCTCAACTCATCATCTCCTTCATCCTCATTTTGGTTTGAATCATTGTCATATTCACCCTGATTTTCACTTGACTGTTCACTGCCACTTCCTTCTTGATCTGATGCATCGGGAGAAGCTGAGGAAGGGAGGTTTCCTTGAGGAGAGGATACATGTGTAGATGATGAGGCATGGTTATTCTCCTCACATGGTGATTAGTGTTTCCTTTAAGAAACCCTAGGCTTGCTTGTGAAACTTGCTAGGATGAGTGAAATGGAATAATGGTGAAAGGAAATTTTTTGCAAGTGAGTGAGATGGAGGTGTAGGTGTATGACTGATCTCCTTTGAGCTTAGATGAAGAGATACCTCCAACTTACTATAATTACCCTAATTCACACCTTTCTTGACTGATTAAATTCTTACTTGGAGGTCAAAATAGAGTGTTTGTCATGAGGATTTAGGGTTTCCATTCATTAGGGTTTGGTTAATTCCTTTAATCATCCAATCATCAAATTCACTTGGAGGATAAGGAAAAGAAAATATACATACCAAATTTTAATGTTTTTGAGAGTCTTTGATGCAGGTTGGATGTGTCCTTCCATCAATTTCTTACAATTTACAAGTGAAGGAGGGCTTATGGCTTAGGCGCAGCGCCTGCACGAATTGTCGGGTCAAACAATGTTACCGATGAAATAGGTAACCGCAATGTTACCTACTTTTTTTTGGTAGCATAAAAAGCACCCGATTTTGAAAAGTGGTGATGCAGAATCACCATTTTTTTTTTGGTGCACATTTTTGACACTCTAAAATTTGTATTTATGAAGTATGAAAATTTGTTTTAAAATGTTAGTGATTTTCATGCTAATTTTGAAATGTATTGATACAGCATCAAATTTTTTTTTTTAGAGCAGTGATTTTCATGCTAATTTTGAAACGTATTGATGCTGCATCAACCTTTTTCTTTTAGAGCAGTGATTTTCATGCTAATTTTGAAACGTATTGATGCTGCA